>JAQGDG010000374.1:0-169960 GCA_029844215.1 Przewalskia tangutica
TCCTCTCGAGCACGATAATTTAAAAGAATATATATAGTACTGAGACGCACGCGTGTTAACCGAACGTGGTTTTACTGATGTCTTTTGACATGAGTTTTAAATAATAAGAATCTTAAAGATTTCGTTTAATTAAGAATCGCTTTTTAAAAGAAGAGTAATACTTGTTTTGAAAGCCAAGAGTTATACTAGCTTTACGGGAAGTTAGGTATAACGACTTAAGAGAGATAAAAGAATGGTTTATTGATTTTAGAAGTTAAGAGACTTGATCTTAAAAGATAAGAGACTTGACTTAATTGAATTGATATGAATTTTGTTAAAAGTGAAACCTCATTCGCGAGTAATGAGTACTTGGTTTTTAAAGAATAATGTTTTACCGATTTCTAAATGAGAATAAGTATCGAATCTAACCATCGCAGCTTAATAAAGGAAAATGTATTGACAATAATTGAATTATATTAAAACCAGAGAAACCTCCATCCGCATGCCAAGATAAGACAAAATTGTATTACATTTCGTAGATCGTGGTCGCTTAATAAGATTGTTATAAACAAGAATAACCTACTTACACATAAGGCATAATGCTATTCAATTGTTTTAAAAAGATTACGTTATTTGATTAAGACTATGAACTATGAAATCTTTCAAACTAAAAGACTTGAGTATTTGAAATTAGGCAACTTGAACTTTTGGAAAAGAATGTTCATACTTGACTTTAAAAAGGAAAGTGTTTTGGTTTAAAAGAAGCGGCATAATATCGCTTTAGTCGATTTAAAAGGAAAGCATGGTATTATCTTAACTCTTAAAAGAGCGCTTAAATGTTACGGTCGATTCTATACCGCTGCTCACGGGATGAACCGAATGTATTTCACTCGACACCGCTGCTCATGGATGAACCGAATGTATTCCACTGACACCGCTGCTCACGGAATGAACCGAATGTATTTCACTAGACACCGCTGCCTACGGATGAACCGAATGTATTTCACTCGACACCGCGCTCACGGGATGAACCGAATGTATTTCACACGACATCGCGCTCACGGGATGAACCGGAGTGTATTTCACACGATACCGAAGTTCACGGGACGAACCGAATGTATTTCACACGCATACCAAGTTCACGGATGAACCGAATGATTCCACACGCATTCTATACCGAGTCCACGACGGGTCGGAATGTATTCCATACGATCCGACACCGAGTCCATGACGGGCCGAGACACGCTATACGATCATACGATTTATACCTAGATCGCCAAGAATGGCAAGGAGTTCCACGCATGAGGATGACTTTGAGGCGCGAGTCCTCGACTCGACATGATCGCTTATGTCATAATCAGAGTTTGTTATCATACATGCCTCCTGCTTTATTTTAGATCACAGGATTTCGCTATGTGATTTTCGCCACATACTTGGTACCGCTGTATCGACTCCTTCGGGGCCGCTCATGCCGCAGTGTAGGTACACCGCTTGTCGATCCTCGCCGCTTTCTCCGAGGCTTATCTGCATGCTTTCCCGAGTTGTAGGTTCTCAGACATTCGTGGTACGCGGCCCGTCTCCGTCATAGTTGTTATAACATTCTAGAGGTCCGTAGTAATCCGCGGGGCAGTTTGTAAAAGGGATGTAACTGCTCAAACATATATATATATATGCCGAAAGGCAACTTTTCTCGCATAAACTGCTTTCACTTCATATTGTTTCATGTCTTGTTTTATATCCCGCCGTTACTCGATGTTGTATCACTGTGTGCCCGGTAGGCACTACCACGCCCGTGGTCGGTCGTGACAAAAGTGGTATCAAAGCAACAATCCGTAAAAGTTTCTACGCATCGTGTCTAGCAGAGTCTGATTATCGACGGTCGCGCACCACATCTATAATTGTGAGGTCGCAGGACATTTAGATTGGTTTCATTCTTCTCATTCCGAGATCGTGCCTTAGAGTCAGTTATAAGGCGTCGACCCTCCGACGATTTCGCTTTTACCAGATATGCCCCGCTGTTAGTGCAACCCGCCCAGATGGGCAAGGCAGCCGAGAAGTCGCTAGTAGATACAGAGAGTACGAGGCGCAGCTCGGCCATTACCGAGATAGGCTTCAGACGGCGAAGTTTTATGACGCCGCCAAATTTCAAAGAGACTTAGAGCCGCAGCAATGGGTCACGAGACCACAAGACTGAGCCTCCAGCCCCACACTGGAGCAGCAGGAGTGGGTATAAAGAGACGGGCAAGCATCGCCGTGATCGTGGGCATACGAGGATAAGATGGACGCAGCAGCCTGGGCCCAATAGTACCTATGGTTCACCCGAGATCTGATAGTTCGAGGCTACGGACTTTCGAGTCAGAGCCCGCCAGAGTTCTACTTCGTCGAGGCCCGAGGATGATCCGCAGAGTTCATCCGACAGCATAAATCGGATCACGAGAGTGATCAAGGCTTCGGAGACCGAGCCTGGTCTTAGGTTCGCACGGCCACGTGATACCGCAATGATCGTTTGATTCGCGAGCCGTCCCGAGAGTATGCACTTCCACCGTCGGGACGAAGTTCTCGCGGGCGCTTGCACATTTCTTGCCTCCACAGACAGAAGGGCTCGGCCGACGATTTTTGACGTTAAGGCGCACCTCGCGCATTCGAGTACACATGGAGTTTGACTCATTAGCTCAGACGCCCCGCATTAGTAGCCGACATGGAGGACAGAGTGCACCGCCACGCCACCGCTCGGCGACTACTGCGCAGGCTTGTTCGGTGTAGCTCTTCAAATAGGCACGGACATTGCCCGCACGCAGCTTATGCACCAGACGTGATGGAGCGAGAGGTCGACGAATGACCGAGATCGCCAGAGAGGCCGTAATGCAGGTCCTTCGTAACTTTCGAGGCGAACCGCCTCAGCAGCAGTTTAGTTATGTGTACCTCCGCCAGTACAGAGTGGTTCTCCGCGCCTTCGTGGACGCTCGTATTCGAGCCGGTCGAGCCCGTGGCTTCGGTTTACGTGATATACGGGTTCTAGCCACAGGATTCATGCCCTCGGTGCACGACGATGGCAGCGCCATCCCGGAATGTCGCTTTTTATCGTACTTGTTTCACCGCGCCGCCGAGGCCATGGACGAGAGATCAGGCTTATAGGAGGGGTACAGCAGAATGACGCAGCCACCGGTCAAGGGCGTGTTCATCGCCTTTCTATATCTATGCTACAGGCAGGTGATTGGCGTTAGAGCGACGGCGGAAATGGCGCCATACAGCATATTCTACCCTCTGCACTAGTATGCACACGTTATAATGAAGTGCTAAGTATTATGTCAGAGAGCATTATGTTAACTTGTGATTAGAAATCATGGTTAGTAAAAAGTGGTAAGATCGGGGGATAGGAAAAGTGTGAGCCTTAGAGTTTTATACGCTGAGACCTTAGACGCCAGCCATCTTCGGGTAAAAGATTTATGTTTATGTTGACCTTTATCTGAGTGCATAGTATGCGTGGAAATATTTTTGTGTGATAAGTCCCCGAGTGGTATGAAATGAAAGAGGATAGTTGAGCTAAGAAAACCACTAGGTTTTCGTGACTTAATTAGTAAGATTGTTCCGATCGGGGAACAAGAGTTTGGCGCGATAATGGTCGTCGAGGACCGATCGGTCAACCCGCGCGACCAGAATGCGCGGTTCAGTTCGAGGTGGTCCCGCCAGTGGTAGGGTCACGAGGCGCCAGGCCCAAGTTTAGATAACCACCGTATGAGTTCACGGACGCGTTCGACCTGAACCTGATCGCGGGTCGAATGGCCTCAAGGAATTCGAGGCTAGTAAGATGACCAAGTTCGAGGCAGTGACTCCAAAGATTTTGGAAATTGTAGTGATGATCAAATATGGTAACGATACTGTAAAGAGTTCAAGTGTTCGAGAAGAGTACGACGCAGTAAGGAAAGAAGTGAACATGTGCCGAGAAAATAAATGATCATTACTTTTGGCAAAGCGCGGGCGGAATATCTTTGCATCGCGCGGATATTTTGTGATGCTAGAGGTGATTCTTTATGGACTTGGATTTAAGTATTTGCGCCGCGGTTGTATCAGGCTACGCATGGCATTTGCAGAACCGCTAAGTTAAAGAGGAACTTTATCGTTATATGTTCGGTATGAACATTCGATTAATGTTTCTAAGAGGAGAATGTTATACCTCGTGATTTCCGCAGTATGTACGCGAGGGCGCACGCATAAAAAGTTCAAGCCTTAAGTAGGCATAAGGACGAAATTGTGCACAACTAGCTAAAAGAATTGTTTTCCGACTAAAAGTTTTCCTGACTCATGGCGGAAAATTACTTGCCATGACATTTATAATTTTTACGGATTTTTCCGAGAGATGAAATATTTTGATCAACGGTAGGGCGACACTTGTCACCCTCAAGTGGACTAATCAGGGGAGTGGTTGGCACGTTGTTTTCATGGAAAATGCCATAAACCTTGGTCAATGTTTGGCTAGATATTTTGTAGTAGATGGATAAGTAGACCCACACACACTGGTCCAAACCTTCACCCTCCACTTGCTTTCTGGATCTTGGCCATTGATTGGCCTATAAATACCCTTCTTTAAGTTCAAGACTTATTCTTCATCCACACTTGTGAAATTCCAAGGCAAAATCCTCCCTCCCTTTAAGCTCATCCAACCTCCTCCTCCCCTCATGCAGGCCCTCACCAAACCCCTTCCTAGTTGTTCTGAAATACCCCCTTGGTAGAAAGGTATTCTCCAAGTGTTGTTACTATTCAAAAATACCTTGACCCAAATACCGTGTAGTATTCCCAAAGTTACCTCTATACTAAAAGCCCGGAAAATACTAATATACTTCCTTTTGTCACTAAACTAAACCCTAGGGAAAATCTTCATAGTTGGTTGAAGTATTAAGTGTTGTGTAGAACTTCAAGGGTTTCTCGAGCGAATCGAGCGCATGCACAGGAGCTAAACCTTGCTCAGCATCGACTTTTAAACTTGGATAATTTTGGGCTTGTCGAGGTAAATATCTTTGTCCTTCTTGTTATACCCCGTATTTCCAGAGTATGTACGTAAGGGAATACGTACAAAAGTCTAGCCTTAAAGTTTAGGCAAAACGTTTTTATTTGTGCACAACTCGCTAAAAGAATCGTTTTCCGATGAAACGTTTCCACGCCTTTCGTAGGTAAATTCCGCCATGCCATTTCTAATTTTTATGGATTTTTCCGAGAGACGAAACATTTTGGGACCAACGAGGGCGACACTTGGCACCTCCAATCGTGGACTTGAATCGCCCATTTGGACGAATTGGAATACCTTGGCACGCTTTTTGTGCCTTTGCACAAGTCGCGAGTTAGTAGGATATTTGTGTTTAGTTAATCTTCACCCTACACTTGCCTTGCACTTGTCTTAATTCGCCATCGGTTGGCCACCTCTTGACCTATAAATACCCCCTTAGAGATGAAGAGTTCTTCATCCACAAATTTCTTTCAAGTCTTGAAAATCCTCTCCTCTCCCTTTGTAGCCTTTTTCGTCCAAACACCTCCTCCACTCTGTAGGCCCTCGCCGAATACCCTCCCTCTAGCCTAGTAGCTCGCCGAGGCCCCCTAGCCTAGCCAAAACCTACCCCCTCCCTTGGTAGAAAAGTTGCCTTCTTGTATTGTTATAATGCCCAAAATACCCTAGCCCCAAATCCCTTAGTACTTAGTAGTTGAAGAACTTCTAAGGTTCCTCGAGCATACAACTTGTGAGCAAAACCTGCTCAGCGACTTTATCTAGGACATTATCGGGCTTACCGAGGTAACTAATCCTAACCTCTTTCTGAACAGAGAATACTTCATCGCTGTAGTATAAGAATAAGTATAAATACTTGTAAGAATACGCAGACAGAATTGAACTGTTATCACAGTAAGGGCGGTTTAAAAGAAGAATAAATGAACTATGCTTATATAGGACAAGCTTTCACAGAGACTCGAGTAGCTCACCGCAGGAAGCACGCCCAATTTTCCGTAGGATATAGAACCCTCTCGCTTAGAATCAAGCACAAAGTAGTTCGAACGCTGATAGACGTGTCCGACTATTATAGGTCGATCACGCGACATATTCAACTCGCGTGGTTTTCACGAGAACGATGTGATTCTTCCTAAAGCATGATATTTTACAATATATATATAGTACTGTAGACGCATACGTGTTAACCGAACAATAACTACGCAATGTCTTTGACTTAAGCCCGACAATACTTACTAAGAATGCCTCACGCTTAAGCCTCAATAATAAAGATCCAAAGCAATTCAAAAGAATATCAATCATTTTTTAAATGTAAGAGAACTAATTGGTTTTTAAACGTGTTTAGGAGTTATACTAGCTTTATGGAAGTTAAGTATAACCACTTAAGATTGATAAAAGAAACAGCTTGCCTATGTGTTTATAATGCACTTATATCAATCGTGAAAAGTTAATAATAAGATGGTTTGATAAGTAGACACGATATGATGCTACGTGTTAGTGTCTTGTAACGCTTGTGTAAAAGAGTATTCTTGTCGCCCTTATGTTGTTTAAACGATAAGTCGTTAGGTTAGTGTAACATCACTCACCTCTCGACATATTACACGGGGTTGTCGCCTCCGACGCGGTAGACTCAGCCTCCGGGACCATGATTCGAGAATACCCTACGCGGGTCCAAGGGATCTACGCGAGCTACGGAGTTCCGTGTTAGTGCGGGTTATACCTCACGCGATGTGGCCATGCGACTACGAGTCCGTGATCGACGCCGAGTAGCTACCTCGACGCGGTTATATACCCTACGCGCCTACGTGATCGCCTACGCGACTACGGAGTCCGTGATTAGGCTTGCATGGTGATACTACGCAATCGTCTCGCTTCGATCATTCGCAGCCTCAGAAAAGACCGCGCATGGGCTTACCTATCACGCTTTGTTTGGATGGCACTATGCGCGTTTCTCGTTGTTTCATACATACTTGCAAACTGCTTTTAAAATGATATGTTTCATTTAAGTATTTTACGCTTTCATATACTTAGTACCGTTGTAGATCGACTCCTTCTGGCCATGCTCATGCCGCAGGTGGCAAGAGTGCTAGATCCACATTCCTGTGGATCTCTACGCCAGCCGTGAGCTCCATCCTTTCCGAGGCTCTACTTTGGGTACGATCTCCTCAGAGATAGTTTTGTAATAGGTACGGGCCCCGTCCCGCCATAGTTGTATATTCCTTAGAGGTCCAGAGTCACGTTGTACAAGATTTGACGATGTAATCGCTAAACCATGTTTATATATATACGCCGAAGGCGATGTTTTCACTTAAATCGTGTCTTATTTTATAAATCGTTTATGTCTTGTTTTATATTTCCGCCGACACTGATGTATGACTACTGGGTGCCCTAAGGCACCAACACGCCCCGAACGGGTCGTGACAAAAGTGGTATCGCAGCGCTAATCCTCTGAAAGTGTCTACTGCATCGTATCTAGTAGTAGTCTTGACATCTGCGCGCGCACCACATCAATAATAGCGAGGCTATAGGATATTTAGGATTGGTTTCATTCTTCTCACTCGAGATCGTGCTTTAGAGCCGTGTTTAAGCCCGACCTTCTAACGTATTCCTTGTTCTCAGAACGCTTATGCCTCCACGCAAGGCAACCCGCCTGAAGCGGCAAGGCACCGGCGGAGCCGCCAACGACACCTAGAGTCACGAGGGCTCGAGCCCGCCTATACCGTAGACGGCGAGTTCTATGACGCCGCCACTCCAAGAGACCACAAGACTCCACACCTCCCGCCCCACACCGGGCTGAGGAGTTAGGGCAAGGAGACGGCCCAAATATCACAAAGTCAGGCCCGACACGGAGAGGCCGGATGCGGCAGCTCAGCCTTCAGCCCCAGCCTGGGCCGCACCGTGCGTGCACCCGAGGCGTATAGTTTGAGACTACGAGATTTCTGAGTCGCACCGCCAGAGTTTTTCTGGTCGAGGCCGAGGATGATCCGCAGGAGTTCATCCGCCGCACAGAGGATCACGAGGGTGATCAAGGCCTCGAGACAGAGTCAGGACTTTCGGTTCAGACGGCCGCGTGATACCGCAATGATTGGTTTGATTCACGGAGTTATCCCGGGAGAGCACGCCCCAGCCTACTTTGGATGAGTTCTCGAGGCTTTCTCACTCCACTTCTTGCCTCCACAGATGGCGAGGGCGCGGCCGATAGATTTTTACCGCCGAGGCAGAGGACGACCGCTGTGAGTACAATGTCGAAGTTTGATTCATCGCCCGATATGTCCCAAAGATTGTAGCATGAGATAGGTGCACCGCCACGCCACCGCTAGACGACTATATGGCCGAAGTCGCGGCGGTGTTTCTCTTCACCGTATGGACATTACCCGCACGCAGCTCATGCTTCGATGCGGCGAGCGTAGAGACCGCCGGCCGACAGCAAAGCAGCAGAAGACCACTGTGACTTAGGTCGCTGCGGCTATCGTGGTGGGCGCTCAAAGCAGCTAGCCTAGATTTGCCCCACACCACTCAGAGCACTCCCGCACCATCCTCTCACACCAGATATTCGAGGCGCACTGTGGCCCCAGACTTCGCATCCGCAGAGCAGAGGTTCGCCGACGGACCACCCCCTCAGGTGGCCGATGCAGATCCCACTTCGGAGTTGTGGTGCTACGAGTTTGTTTCAGCCAGGCCGCAGGTCACTACGCGAGGAGTCGTCCGACCGGGCGGCAGCGGATGGTAGGTGGTCACCATGTTCTTTTCGCCGTCTTCTTCATCCCCGACAGCTATCGCCCTGAGGGCGTACTCACGGACCGCAGGTCGCGCAGCAGGTCGTGGGCGCTGGTCCTAGCTTCTAGCGTCCTCGTAACCGCATTTATGCTTGTCCACCGACAGATCGTGAGGCCTCACCGACGTCGCCACAGTACCTTATTAGTTTCGGTTTGATGGTATGCTTGATAGATCCTGTTCTACTGGCCCCATATATCTCCCCTGTTGCTAGTAGGATAGTGGATGTGAGCCTGAGTCCATAGACCCTTTCGAGGTAGCTACGCCAGCTGGTGATTCTGGTAGCTCTACGTATATGAGCTTGTCCCGTGACTATTTACAACGCTTTACCTCAGCCGACTTGATAGAGTCGAGATGATTGACTTCGACGCGATCATGGGACGGATTGGCTAGCTTCGCTACGCCAATGTAGATCGCAGAGAGAGTAGTACGTTCCGCTCGGCGAGCCATTGTCGTGGAGGGAGCACAGACGCCGGCGGTAGGTTTATTTCCTACCAAGGCTGTGAAGATGGTGCAGGCGGTATATCTACCATCTCGCTCGTGTTTGATACAAGTCGCACCAGATTTTCGGGCCCAAGAGTCGCCAGTTCCCGCACGTGTTTCCACGACCTCTGCATCCTCCCGGAGGGAGATTGAGTTTTGTATTGACATATTGCGACACTCGCCATTTCCATTCCACCATACGTAACGGCCCCCGCCGAGCTGAGAGAGTCAAGGATCACCTTAGAGATTTGCCGGAGAAGCGGCTTCATCAGCCTAGTGTTTCCCCGGGAGCGCCTATTGTTCGCAAGAAGCGGACGGACGCCGCGCACGTGTGTTGATTACATGCACAACAAGGTGACCATTAAAACAGATACCCCTTCCCGTGATTGATGATTTGTTCGACCAGCTGCGGTGCGTAGATGTTTTCCAAGATTGATCCGCGATCGCTATCATCATGCGAAGTCGAGAGGCTGATGTCCCTAGATCGCATTCCGACCAGACGCATTATGAGTTCAGTGGTCATGTCTTGGTTGACCAATGCCCGCAGATTCATGGATTTGATGAACCGAGTGTTCAAACCATTTTCGACACGCTCGCGATAGTGTTCATCGATGATATCTTCGTTTATTCTCGCCAGAGCAGAGCACGCGAGCATTTGGCGATCGGCCGATAGCTTCCAGATCAGCAATTGTACGCCAAGTTTTCCAAATGAGTTTTGCTGACTTCGCATGCTGGGCATATTGTCGGGCCGATGGCATTCGAGCGATACGCCAAGATCGGCGAGCCAATGACTGCCTGCACCTACTACCCGGCAGAGGTTCGCAGCTCGGGCCTTGCAGATATTATCGCGTTCGCGGAGAAGTTTGCTTCTATCTTCGCACCATTGACTAGCCGACTCAAAAGGCAGCCAAGTTTCGTGGATCGATGTTGCGGAGCAGTGGTTTCCAGCTGTCGAAAGAGATCGACGACCGCCTCGCTTTACTCTTCCGCAGGTCCGATGGTTACGCAGTGTATGCGATGCCGTGCATCTGGTTGGGACGCGTGTTGACGCAGCATGGAAGGGTTATAGCATACGATCCCGACACCAAGAAACACGAGGAACTACCCCACCCATGATTTGAGTCATACCGCGATTCACGCCAAGATCCTGAGGCACTATTTGTAATGGATTCACGTGGATATTTTTACGCACTGTAAGAGCTCTCCAAAGATATCTTCACCGTAGGAGCCGAACTTACGGCAGACGGTGGTTAGAGTTGCTTAAGGATTACGATGTTGATATCCCGCACCACCCGAAGGCCAACGTCAGGCGTATGCCTAATCGTAGTCACGGGAGCCCATCGACGCTGCGCCAGAGATGAGGGACATGGTTCGTGATTTGCATCGCTAGCAGCCTCGTGTCCGCTTGATCGATTCTCGATAGCAGCGTTAGAGTTCGCGAGGTTGCCGAGTCTTCCATCGCCGGCGAGGTAAGAGGCAACACCGATGATCCGCTTTTGATTCGATATCGTGATACAACTCTTCGCAGGCGCGGTCCTTGAGGTAGCACCACGGGGTGCTAAGGTTCGAGGGCGTGTGTGTTCCAGATGTTTCGTGACTTCGCAGCAGGTTCTCGGGAAGCACACACAAGCATTTCTATCCATCCGGTCGACTAAGATGTACCACGACCTTAGATCCTGTATTGGCGGACGGATCAAGAGGACGCCGCAGAGTTCGTAGCTCGCGTCCGTTGTCGCAGCGAAGGTAGAGCACCGCAGGCCCGTGGTTTGTTGCGCATTTATCGAGATCCCGGATCGAAGGAGGTAATCAACATGACTTCATCACAGATTACCTCGCACTCGCAGAGGCATGATTCTATATGGGTTATCGCCGACAGTCGACTAAATCAGCCCACTTCCTTCCCATCGTGACGACTTTTTCTACCGAGGATTATGCCGCACTTTACATCCGAGAGATCGCCGATCGCACGGAGTCCCTACTTCATCATATCGCATGCAGGAGCCCGCTTTACGCTAACTTCGAGGTCCTTCCAGATGGGCTTAGGACGCAGTGAGCCTCGAGTAATCGCATTTCATCCACGCATGCACGGACAGCAGAGCGCATCATCCGCACTTCGAGGATATGCCGCGAGCCCTGTTATTGACTTCGCGGTAGTCAGAGGATCATTTGCCCTAGTTGAGTTCGCAGATAATAATAGCTACCACTTCAAGATTCGACGGCGCCATGCAGGCCTTGTATGAGGAAGTGCAGATCGCCTATAGGTTGGTTCGATGTGGGCGAGGTGCAATGACTGGGACCAGACGGCGCAGCAGCGGATAAGGCGAAGCATATCCGAGAGCGCTATCGATAGCCGTAGTCGATGTAAGTCGATGCAGATCATCGCCGCCGATATCCGAGTTCGCAGCTGATGATTGGGTTTTCTCATGTCACCCACGGCGGTGTGCGATGAGATTCGAGAAGGGAAACTCACCAAGGTACATCGGGCCGCTTCGCATTGTCCGCAGGTAGGCAAGGTTGCTTACGAGTTGATCTGGCCGTCCGATCCGAGGCAAAGGCATCCGCTTTTCACGATCTACGCCGGCGAGACGACGGATCCATCTAGTGGTACACCCGATTGACGATGTCCAGTGACCGGCGGTTATCGATGGCGAGATTCCCATAGCGATAGTCGATCGTCAAAGTTAGCGCCCGCGACCAAGGATGTGGCTTCCACAAAGTCTTGGGCGAACGAGCTCGTGGAGGATGACGACGGGAAGCCGGCGAGACACGAGGCGTAAGTATCTCACCTATTCCCACACCTCCGTAATTCACTTTCCTACTTGTAAATTTTCGCTATCGCTTCGCCAAGTGTTGTTCAGGGCCGTGCGTGGCATTTGCAATCGCTAAGCATGAAGAATATTATCGTTAATCGTTTCAAAGGAACATTCGACGAATGTTTCGCGAGGGGAGAATGTTATACCTCGTATTTCCGCAGTATGCACGTAAGTGGAATACGCATAAAAGTCTAGCCTTAAAGTTTAGGCAAAACGCTTTTATTTGTGCACAACTCGCTAAAAGAATCGCTTTCCACGTAAACGCTTCCACACCTTTCGTAGGTAAATTCCGCTATGCCATTTCTAATTTTTATGATTTTTCCGAGAGACTAAACATTTTGGGACCAACGGAGGGCGACACTTGGCACCTCCAATCGTGGACTCAATCATCCATTTGGACGAATTGAATACCTTGGCACGCTTTTTGTGCCTCAGGCACAAGTCAAGGAGTTGGTAGGATATTTGTGTTTAGTTAATCTTCACCCTACACTTGCCTTGCACTTGTCTTAATTCGCCATTGGTTGGCC
The DNA here is from genome assembly GCA_029844215.1 of Przewalskia tangutica. NCBI lineage: Eukaryota > Viridiplantae > Streptophyta > Magnoliopsida > Solanales > Solanaceae > Przewalskia > Przewalskia tangutica. Next base: position 12,570 of record JAQGDG010000374.1, read on the forward strand.
ACCTCTGACCTATAAATACCCTTAGAGACGAAGAGTTCTTCATCCACAAATTTCTTTCAAGTCTTGAAAATCCTCTCCTCTCCCTTTGTAGCCTTTTTCATTCAAACACCTCCTCCTCCTCAGGAAGGCCCTTGGCCGAATACCCTCCTCTAGCCTAGTAGTTCGCCGAGGCCCCCTAGCCTAGCCAAACCTACCCCTCCCTTGGTAGAAAAGTTGCCTTCAGATTGTTATAATGCCCAAAATACCCTAGCCCCAAATCCCTTAGTACTTAGGTGAGTTGTGAAGAACTTCTAAGGTTCCTCGAGCATACAACTTAGAGCAAAACCTTGCTCAGCGCCGACTTTATCTAGACATTATTGGGCTTACCGAGGTAACTAATCCTAACCCTCTTTCTGACAGAGAATACTTACTGTTGTAGTATAAGAATAAGTATAAATACTGTAAGAATACCGCAGATTAGAATTGAATCATATCACAAGTAGGCGGTTTAAAAGAAGAATAAATGAACTACGCTTATATAGATCAAGCTTTCACAAAGAGCTCGGAGTAGCTCACCGTAGGGAAGATCGCCAATTTTCCGTAGGATATAGAACCCTCGCTTAGAATCAAGTTACAAAGTAGTCCGAACGCTGATAGACGTGTCGACTATTATAGTCGACTCAAGGCGACATATTCAACTCGCGTGGTTTTCACGGTAGGTATGTGATTCTTCCTAAAGCATGATATTTTACATATATATATAGTACAGACGCATACGTGTTAATCAATAATAACTACGCAATGTCTTTGACTTAAGCCCGAATAATACTTACAGAATGCCTCACGCTTAAGCCCGACAACACTTACTAATGCCTCACGCTTAAGCCCAATAATAAAGATCCAAAGCAATTCAAAAGAATATCAATCATTTTTTAATGTAAGAGAACTAATTGGTTTTTAAATGTGTTTAGAGTTATACTAGCTTTATGGGAAGTTAAGTATAACCACTTAAGATTGATAAAAGAAACAATTGCCTATGTGTTTATAAATGCACTTATATCAATTGTGAAAAGAATAATAAGATGGTTTGATAAGTAGACATGATATGATGCTACGTGTGTTAGTGTCTTGTAACGCTTGTGTAAAAGAGTATTCTTGTCGCGGCTTATGTTGTTTAAACGATAAGTCGTTAGGTTAGTGTAACATCACTCACCTCTCGACATATTACCGGGTTGTCGCTCCGACGCGGTAGACTCAGCGGTCCGGGGACCATGATTCGAGAATACCTCACGCGGTCCAAGGGATCTACGCGGAGCTACGGAGTTCCGTGTTAGCGCGGGTTATACCTCACGCGTTTACGCGCCATGCGACTACGAGTCCGTGATCGACGCCGAGGAGTATACCCTCGACGCGGGTTATATACCCTACGCGCCTACGTGATTGGCCATACGCGACTACGGAGTCCGTGATTAGGCTTGCATGATGATACTACGCAATCGTCTCGCCGATCATTCGCAGCCTAGAAAAGACCTATTACGCTACCTATCACGCTTTGTTGCGGATGCGCACTATGCGCGTTTCTCGTTGTTTCATACATACTTGCAAAACTGCTTTTAAAATGATATGTTTCATTTAAGTATTTTACGCTTCATATACTTAGTACGCAGATCGACTCTCCTTCTGGGCCGCTCATGCCGCAGTAAGTGGCAAGCAGTGCTAGATCCACATTCCTGTGGATCTCACGCTGCGTGTGAGCTCCATCCTTTCCGAGGCTCTACTTTGGGTACGATCTCCGTTGTAGATAGTTTTGTGCCAGTGGTATGGCGGCCCCGTCCCGCCATAGTTGTATATTCCTTGGAGGTCTGTAGTCATGTTGTACAACATCTGATGTAAATCGCTAAACCATGTTTATATATATACGCCGAAAGGCGATGTTTTCTCACTTAAACTCGTGGTCTTATTTTATAAACCGTTTCATGTCTTGTTTTATATTTCCACCGATTACTGATGTATGACTACTGGGTGCCCCTTAAGGCACCAACACGCCCCTGAACGGGTCGTGACACTTCTATTGTAATTGGAAATTACATACCGTAGAGTAGTATAGAAACGAGTATAAGACGATATAAGGACGGTATAAAAGAAGAGAATCGAATCAGATTTACATGTGATCAGATTTACGAGACTTGTGTAGTTTGACGGTAGGGAAGTCGCGCAATTTTCCATAGAATAAGGAATCTTGTATCTAGAATTATTCTACAGAGTAGTCTAGACGCTGATAGACTTATATGACCGCTATAGTCAAGATCGCGAAAGTAGCGTATTCTACTCGGCGGTGGAAAAGGCTAGCGTGATTACGTGATTGGAGCGCTTTGCTAATCGTTGGTAATCGTCGCGAGTTATGTGATTCTTCCTATCCTCTTGAGCATGATAATTTAAAAGAATATATATAGTACGGTAGACGTACGTGTGTTAACTGAACGTGGTTTTACTTCGATGTCTTTTGACTTGAGTTTTAAATAATAAGAATCTTGAAGTATTTCAAAGTAATTAAGAATCGTTTTTAAAAGAAGAGTAATACTTGGTTTTGAAAGCTTAAGAGTTATACTAGCTTTATGGGAAGTTAGGTATAACGACTTAAGAGAGATAAAAAGAATGGTTTATTGATTTTAGATGTTAAGAGACTTGATCTTAAAAGATAATAGACTTGACTTAATTGAATTGATAAGAATTTTGTTAAAAAGTGTGAAACCTCATTCGTGAGTAATGAGTACTTGGTTTTTAAAGAATAATGTTTTACGGATTTCGGAAACGAGAATAAGTATCGAACGAACCACTGCAGCGTTAATAAAGGAAAATATATTGACAATAATTGAATTATATTAAAACCAGTAGAAACCTCCATCTGCATAGAAGATAAGATAAGACAAAATTGTATTACATTTCCTAGATCATGGCTGCTTTAATAAGATTGTTATAAAAAAGAATAACCTACTTACACATAAGGCATACGTTATTCAATTGTTTTGAAAAAGATTACGTTATTTGATTAAGACTATGAACTATGAAATCTTTCGAAACTAAAAGACTTGAGTATTTGAAATTAGGCAACTTGAACTTTTGGAAAAGAATGTTGTTACTTGACTTTAAAAAGGAAAGTGTTTTGGTTTAAAAAGGAGGGCATAATATTGCCTTAGTTGATTTAAAAGGAAAGCATGGTATTATCTTAATCTGTCTTAAAAGAGCGTTTAAATGTTATGGTCGATTCTATACCGCTGCTCACGGATGAACCGAATGTATTTCACTCGACACCGCTGCTCACGGGATGAACCGAATGTATTCCACTCGACACCGCATTCACGGATGAACCGAATGTATTTCACTCGACACCGCTGCTCACGGGATGAACCGAATGTATTTCACTCGACACCGCTGCTCACGGGATGAACCGAATGTATTTCACACGACATCGCTGCTTCACGGGATGAACCGAATGTATTTCACACGATACCGAAGTTCACGGATGAACCGAATGTATTTCACACGATACCGAAGTCGCTGGATGAACCGAGAATGTATTCCACACGATTCTATACCGAGTCCACGAGATAGGCCGAATGTATTCCATACGATCCGACACCGAGTCCATGAGACGGGCCGAGACACGCTATATGTATCATACGATTTATACCTAGATCGCCAAGTAGCTGGCGTAAGGAGTTCCACGTACGAGGGATGACTTCGGCGGCGCGAGTCCTCGACATACGATCGCTTATGTCGCGAATCAGAGTTTTGTTATCATACACGTCTCCTGCTTTATTTTAGATCGTTATGATTTCGCATGATTTTCGGGCCACATAATCGTACCGCTGTACCGACTTCTTCGGGGCCGCTCATGCCATGCAGTAGGTACACCATTGTTGATCCTCGCCATGTGATCACGTCACAGATTGGAAGCCCGCTTTCTCCGAGGCTTATCTTTTGCATGTTTCCCGAGTTGTAGGTTCTTGTACATTCGTGGTACGGCGGCCTCGTCCCGCCATAGTTGTTATAACATTCTGTGAGGTCCGTAGAAGATCGCGTGCAGGTGTTTTTAAAAGGGATGAATCGCTCAAACATATATATATATATGCCGAAGGCAACTTTTCTCGATAAACTGCTTTCACTTCATATTGTTTCATGTCTTCTTTTATATTCCGCCGTTACTCGATGTTGTATCACTAGGGTACCGGTAAGGCACCACCACGCCCGGTCGGTCGTGATGCGAGGCTTATCTTTCGTATAGTTCACCGCCGTCAGTACTTACATTCGTGGTTACGCGGCCCCGCGTCGCCGTTGTTATTAAAACATTCGTAGAGGTCCGTAGTAATCGCCAGGCGTAGTTTGTAAAAGTGATGTAATCGTCGTTCAAGTTTTATTTATATATTCGTAAAGGTAACCGCTTTGGTTAGCCTGCTTTCTTATTTCATTATCAGATATCTTGTTTCATGTGTATTTTTTTTTCCCGCCGATTTTCTCTCGATGTCAGATCACTAGGTGCCCGGTAAGGCACTGGGCCGCGTCTTGTCGGGTCGCGACAAAAGTGGTATCGTGAGCGCTTAATCATCTGGAAAGTGTCTACAGCCGATCTAGTAGTCTGATTATCGGTGCAGCGCACCACACCTATAATCGTGAGGTCGCAGGATATTTAGGATTGGTTTCATTCTTCTCACTCGAGATCGCGGCCTTAGAGCCGTGTTATAAGTCGACCCGCGATTCAGATGCGGCAGTTATGCCTCACGCAGGCAACCAGAGCCCGTGGCGGCAAGGCAGCAGGAGTCGCGAGTCGAGCACGCGGGTTACTGTGGCATCGCGGTCACGACTCCGCCCGGCCCGGATCGTGCCTTACCCGCACCCAAGCCATACATCGAGAAAATCAGCGCAATATAAAACAAGACATGAAACAGCTTGTAAATGAGACACGCTTTATCTGATGAAAAGCTTGCCTTTCGCATATATATATAACCCAAGTTTTGCGCTACATCCCAACTGCATAACAGACTACGCACTTAAGGAAGTAACAACTATGGCGGACAGGTTCCCGCCATACCCCGAATGTACAAAACTATCTACAATACAGGAGATCATACCTAAAAGTAGAGCCTCCGAGAAGACGGAGCTCCCGACACCAACGCAAAGATCCTAAGGACGTGGATCTAGCACTGCTGCCTTTACTCGCATTGAACGCAGCTTCAAGCGAGGTCAAGACAACAGTACTAAGCATGTGAAATCAGAAGTACTTAAATGAAAACATATCCTTTAAAATCGCTTTGCAAGATGTATGAAACAACCAAGGTAAATCGCACATAAGTGCCACATCATAAACAAGAGCAACAATAAGTAAATCAGAATGTGTCTTTTCTAGGTCGCGAATGATCAAGCAGGCCACTGCCCGTAGATCACCATGCAAGCCTAACTCGACTCGTAGTCCGCATAGGCCACTCACATAGGCCCGCATAGGTATATAACCCCGCATCGAGGGTAGCTACTCCTGCATCGCCCCGACTCGTAGTCCGCACGGCCACATGCATCGCATGAGGTATAACCCCGCATCACTAACCTGGAACTCTCGTAGCTCCGCATAGGTCCCTTGGACCCGCATGAGGTATTCTCGAATCATGGTCCTGCATCACCGAGTCTACTCCCGCATCGGAGGCAATTTTAACCTCTGAATATTTCAAGAGGCAGTGATATTACCCTAACATAACAGCTTATCGTTAAACAACATAAGCACAACAAGAATACTCTCTTATACAAACGTTACAAGACACTAACACACAATGCATCATATCATGTCTACTTATCAAACCATCTTATTATTCTTTTCACAAATCAATATAAGTCTGTTATAAACACATAGGCAAACTGTTTCTTTTATCATGCTTAAGTGGTTATACCTAACTTCCCATAAAGCTAGTATAACTCTTAAGCTTCGCTTTAAAACCAATTAGTTCTCTTCATAAAAATGATTCAAGAATCTTTGAAATGCTTTCGATCCTTATTATTCAGCTTAAGTCGCAGACATTGCCGTAAGTATTATTCAAAGCTTAAGTCGAAAGACATTGCCGTAGTTATTATTCGCTTATCACACGCACGCCTACCGCATTCATATATTTAAAAATATCATGCTTTAGGAAGAATCACATACCTTCTCGCTAAAACCACCGCCAAGTCAATATGTCGCGCAGAGAATCAACCTATAATAGTCGACACGCCTATCAACGCCTAGACTACTCAGAAACGCTTCTAAGCGTAGGGTCCTTTATTCTACTGGAAAATCGGGCAGACTTCCCTACCCTGAGCTACTCAAGTCATCAGAAAACAAATTCTAAGTAAGTATAGTTCAATTATTCTTCTTTAAACCCTTCATCGTGATAATAGCTCAATTCTATTCTCAGAATATTCTTCTAAGTATTTAATACTTATTCTTATACTACTACAAGATGTATTCTCTAATTCAAAAGAGGGTTAGGATTATTTACCCTGGTAGCCCAATAATATCCTAGATAAAAGTCACACGAGCAAGGTTTAGCTCCTAAGTTGTACGCTCCCAGAGTCTCCAAGTTAACCCTTAAGTTCTTCCCAACTTCTACTAAGTACTAAGGGATTTGGGCTAGGTATTTTGGGCATTATAACAATACTAGAAGGCAATTTTTCTACCAAGGATGGGTAGGTTTCTGCCAGTGTGGGGGTAGCTCGCTAAGCTTCTCCAAAGGGGGCAGGTGTTCGACGAAAAGGCTTTAAAGGAGAGGAGAGGATTTTTAGACTTGAGTAATTGTGGACGAAGAACTCTTCATCTTGCCGGGTATTTATAGGTCAAGGGACGGCCAACCAATGGCCAAGATTTAGCCAAGTGCTAGCAAGTGTAAGGCCAAGATTAGGCAAGTGTACTCAGCCAACTTGCACACAAAATATCCTACCAACTACTTGCCAAAATCGACATCCATTTGGCCCTATGGACGCCACACATCCATCAATCGAGGTGACAAGGTCGCCTCCCGCTGGTCCAAAGTGTTTCGCCTCTGAAAAATCCGCAAAATTAGAAATGGCATAGCCGTAATTTATCCCACGCGAGTCAGGTAAAACGCTTCGCCTGAAACGATTCTTTGTGAGGGTCAGGCCCAAAAACGCCATGCCTAAACTTTAAAACCAAACTTTTGTACGCACGCCCTCACGCATATACTCCTAAATACTGGTATAACATTCTCCTCCTTAGAAACATTCGTCCCGAATGTTCCTTCCCAAGACGCTTAACGATAAGATTCTTCATAACTTAAATAGCTTGCAAATGCCACACACGGCCACGTAACAACACTTAGGCATAAACGATAATGAAGATTTACAAGTAGGAAAGTGAATTACCCGGAGGCGGGAATAGCGAGGATACTTCGCTCATGTCCTCCTCGCCTTCCCACGCCATCTCCTCCTCGAGCTCGCTCCGCCACAAGACTTTGACTAAGCCACGCCCCGTCCGCAGACGCCTAACTCGACGATCGACATCGCTATGGAATCTCCTCATACGATAACCCCTGGCCACCGACATCGCCAATCGGTGCACTCTAGATGGATCCCCGATACATCTCTCAAAGATAGAAACATGAAACACCGGATGCACCGCTTCCAGACGGACGGCAGATCCAACTCATAGGCAACCTTGCCTACCTCGCGACAACTGAAACGCCCAATGTACTGGGCCGAAGCTTTCCTTCTTCCCGAATCTCATCACACCCTTCACGGGCGACACCTTTAGAAAACCCAATCATGAACCTCGAACTCGATGCCGACGACGATGATCTCGCATATGACTTCGCCGACTCGAGCCGCCAAGAACCTCTCCCGATAAGCTTCACCTTATCCACCGCTCACGCACCAAATCCGTCCCACTAGCCGCACTCGCCCACATCGAACCAACCTATAGGCGATCCGCACTTCCTCCCATACAAGGCCTCATAAGGCGCCATCCGAATACCGAGCGGTAGCTATTATTGTACGCAAACTCAACTAGAGGCAAATGATCCTCCTACCCTCGGTCGATAACACAAAGCTCGCAAAGATATCCTCAAGAGTCCGATAAGGCGCTTACCGTCCGCTCTGTCTCGCGGATGGAATGCAGATTGTGCTCACCGCCCCTAAACCTCTCTAGAAAGACCTCCGTGTTAGCCAGAACCGGGCTCTGTCTCGATATGATCGAAATAGGACTCACGCACCGACGATCTCTGATGTAAAGTCCGCATAATCCTCACCAAAAGTCGCCCCGACGGAAGAAAGTGGCTGATTTCACACCGCCGACGATAACCCATATAGAATCATGTCTCCTCCGAAAGGCGCAGGTAATCCCGTGATAAAATCCATGCTGATTACCTCCCACTTCCGTGTCGGGATCTCAATCGTCGCAACAAACCACCGTGCCTCGTGCTCTACCTTCACCGCCGACAACACGGGCACCGAGCCACGAACTCGCAACGCCCCTCTTCAAGCCATCCCACCAATACACGTATCGCGTCGCGGGTACATTTTGGTCGACTCGACGGATAGAGGAACGCGCGCCGTGCTTCCCCAAGAACTCGCCAAGTCCTCAAACATCCGAACACACAACTCGCCAAACCTTAGCACCCCATCGTGCTACCAAAAGCGACCTTGCCTCACGTAAGAGTCAGACACGATAACGTGTCAAAATCGATCCTCGAATCGCTGCTCTTCACCTCCTCGACGACGGAAGACTCGCAACCTCACGAACTCAACCCCACCGCTATCATCATCAATCAAACGGACACCAAGGCTCGCTAATCGATGAAAATCACGAACCATGTCCTCCTCTCTAGCCGCACATCCGATAGCTCCCATCGACCTACGACTAAGAAAGCATTCGCCACAATATCGCTTTCTCGTGGTACAGATATCAACATCGTAATCCTTAAGCAACTTAACCACCGCCTCGCCGTAGTTCACTGTAACGACTGCCCGGCCCGCATCGTGCCTTATCCCGCACCCTAGTGACACAACATCGAGAAAACCAATGAAAATAAAACTTTAAACAAGAAACAAGATATATGAACATAAACAAAGCCAACCCAACTGCTACCTTCCAATAACATAAATAAATACAACTCTTTCAAAACGAATGCTTTAATCCTTTTACAAACCCCGCCACAACAAGATTTCATGCACTTCTAAGATTTACAACAACTATGACGGACAGGTTCGCCATACCCCGAATGTACAAGAACCTACAACTCAGTGGAACACATACCAAAAGATAAGCCTCCGAGAAACGGAGCTTCCCAAAACGCGAATCGAGATCCTAAGAGCGAGGATCCACGATCGATGACTTACTCGCAGATGAACGCAGCCTCAAGGAGGTCAAGACAACAGTACCAAGTATGTGAAATCAGAAAATATCAGAAATGAAATCATACTAGTCTAAATAAAGCAGAGACATGTATGATAACCAAACTACGCTCACAACATAAAAGCAACATGTCCACGTGACTCACGCCTCAAGTCATCACTCAAATATAACTACGGGTCTCACGCCCACAACATCAATCATGTTCAGATCACGGCCGCATGCCCCTAATTCTCAGACGGCAGACATGTCCACGATGCAACAATAATACCAATGCCCCACGGCCACATGCCCCTGAATTCTACTCTGCAGACACGCCCACGTGACATTAATAACAATATATCATGATCAACCCCGCCGCACGCCACATGCCCCTAATTTACCTCTGCAGACACGCCCACGTGACATCAACAACAAGACAAGAATCAAAATGGAAACATACCCGGAATTCTCCACACCGCCAAAGACGCCCAAGTAAGTTCTCAATAAGTCAACCTACCTCTATCGAGACGCCAGAATACGTAAATACAACACTTGTACAACAAAGGCTATCATCACAAGCATAGGCAAGTTTCACAACAACAAGCATAGGCAAGTTTCACAACAACAAGCATAGGCAAGTTTCACATCACTCAAAGTACCTTCGTTTTATGCCAAAGTCCGTTTTAACCCTAAAGTACTACGTACGTTAAATCTTTAAAAGAGATCCATTACTTTTATCAAAGTCACCCCGATACCCGTAGTATTAGAATGACCAACCCACATTCCTTTTCAAAATCAAGTAACAACATTCTTTCCTAAGTTCCGCTTGCCTAGTTTCAATTACTCAAGCTTCTCATTTTCAAATGGTTTCATAGTTCATAAACTTAATCACTGATTCCTTTTAGAACAATCGAGTAATATATGTCTCACGCGAGTAGGTTATTCTTGTTTACAACATTCTTATTACAAAGAACATGATCTAGAAAATGTAATATCATTTTGTCTCATCTTAGTTTCTACGCAGATTGAGGTTTCTACCGTTTTAATACAACACATCATTATTCAATACATTTTCCTTTATTAACGCCGCAGCGGTCCTGTCGATACACATTCTCGATTTCAAATCAAGAAACATTATCCCTTTAAAGACCAAGTACTTCATTACTCACTATGAGGTTTCACACAAACATCCACATTAAAACAAATAAGTTAAGTCTATTATCTTATAAGATCAAGTCTCTTAACTTCTAACATCAAGAAACCATTTTCACTACATAAGGTCGTTATAACTAACTTCCCATAAAGCTATTATAACACCCTATGTTTTAAACCAACCAACTCATTTAGCACACGTGACGCTCACCGCATTTCACATAGTTTACAAAACATCACGCCAAGGCGGTAGGAAGAGGTTCACATACCTCGCGATTTGTATCGATAATAAGCAAAATGCTCCAAGTACTACAACCTTGCTAGCCCTTTCCACTCCTCAAGTAATACGCTACTCTTAGTACTTTCACCTAAAAAGGTCACAAACATCTATTAACTTCAAAACACAAGGTTCCATTTCTACGTAAAATTCGGCAAAGACTCTCCCGCAACAACAGAAATCTCCTCCTCTATCGAGGCCGCCACCAAGCCAACTGTGGGGTTTACACGCCTAACCTGACGTACCGCTCTACTACACAACAATCCTACACAAGTCTCATCAGAATACACCCATGTAAATACAGCTCAGCTTCTTTCTTTAAATTCAGCTTAAGTCAAAAGACATCACGCACAAATAATGTTCATTTCTATATATAGTATACCTCAACTATATATTCCTACTACATGTAATCTCCAATTACAATAAGTGGACAAGAATATTTACTCGACAAGCCCAAAATTATCCAAGTTATAATGTCGATCCCGAGCAAGGTTTAGCTCCTACTCCGCGCGCTCCAATCCGCCTCCAAACAACCCTTAAGTTCTAACTAACTTCTACTCAAATACTTCAACCAACTATGAAGATTTCCTTAGGGTTTCAGTTTGAGACTAAAAGGACAAAAGGTAGTATTTCCTGCCTAACGATGAGGTAACTTTGGAATACAACAAGGTAAAGGCTAAGGTATTTTGGGCATTATAACAATACTGAGAGTATTTCTACCAAGAGGCGTATTATACTAAACAACTAGGCAGTGGGGTACCCCACCGCTAGCACCACAGCTAGTGGAGGCTCTCGCCACAAGGCCACCTGGCGGGGAGTGGGAAGGCTTAGGACGATAACACACTCAAAGTGAGGGAGAGGACTCAAGACTTGGAAGTTTTAGGAACGGACGAAGTCTTCAAGCTAGTGGGTATTTATAGCAAAACCAAAGGCCAACCAACGGCCAAGATCAAGCCACGTGCAAGTGTGTAAGGCCAAGATCAAGCCAAGTGCACCCTAGTCCCTACTCCTTAAAACCTCACAAAATATCAACCAAAAATATCTTCCCACTGACACCCTAAACGCCCAAGTTATCGCTTCACTTGCTTCCAATGCAGGTGACACATGCCACCCTCCCGCTGGTCCAAAATGTTCCGCCGCCTAAAAATCCGCAAAAATACAAAACGACATAGCCGGAATTTTCCTTCGCAGTTACGCAAAACGCTTCGCCGAAAACGACTTAACCGTGCCGCACAAAGGTAATTCGCCGGCGGTGCCACATGGTGACACGTGTCGCCTCGATTCGCCTGCAATATTTCGCCTTCCAAAATATCCAAAATACCGAAATCTCAAAACAAAAATGCCCTACAAAATCAGAATTTCTCCCGGGCCCCACGTGACCATTTCCAAAATAAAATCTCAAAATTCTAATATAATTTAAGAAGCCCAAATTCCAACCGCAACCCAATTCCTTCGATTTAACATTTTTCCTTACAAAACCTGAACTTTTTCCGTGGAAGAATCACCTCTTTCTTCCTTTCCAATTTTTCTCCAGACTTCTCGTGACGCACGCCCTCGCATACATACCCCGAGAATACGGTATAACATTCTCCTCCTTAGAAACATTCGTCCCGAATGTTCCTTCTCAAGACTGATATCGATGAAGTTCCTCTAACAAGTTGTCAACTCCACACTGGCCACTAAATAACACACGCTCTTCCTTCCTTACTCGCCGTGTCTTCTCGAACACTTGAACTCTCCCAAGACGCACTCATACTTCACCATTACCTGCTCCCAAAAATCTCCGAGTCACTACCTCCAAACTTGGTCATCTTACTAACCTCAAACTTCTTTAAGGCCACTCCTACTTTACGAACCGCTTCGTCGAACGCGCCCACGAACTCATACGATGATCATACAAACTGGGCCTAGCATCCTCGTGACTTACCACCGCGACCACCTAACTGACCCCACCTTATCCGGCACGGTTGACCCGTATCACGCCCTCAACCCGACCCACAATCGCTGTCACGCCTTGTTCCCCGACACGAACAATCTCGCTAATCACATCATGAAAGCTACCACTTCCATCTCACATTACCCATGGACTGATCACTCACATAAAACCCACGAATACTACGACTCGATAAAGGTCAAACATAAAACGAATCTTACTCAAGACGACCTTACCTCTAAGGTCTCAATCGTGACCAGTGGTTCACACTTACCATGCCCCCATACTTATCCTCCCAACTAAGCATGTTTTCTAACTCACAATTAACACAACGCCATTCGTGACATAGCACATAATAACGAGACCATCATAACAAGCATACCAAAATTCTGAGGGTTATGATATACCGCTACCACTCCACTCTAATCATAGCCCCACCGCAGGCGATAACCGTAGAAGGCGCACGAACCACCATCGATCCGAGGTCGAGTCAGAACATCCGTATACCCTTGGTCGGACAGTTCTCGCAAATGGCCCGCTGGCCGCAAAATAACAAGCCCTCGCACCACGACATTCCCAAACGCGGCCTACTACATCGACCACACCGAGGTAGGGTGACCGTGATTCGCCAACACCCTTACTTCCTCGAAACTCAACCTCGAGCCCCGACCGCCCCAATACTCGACGCTCAAGGTCGCGAGGACCACTGCGACCGGGCGAGGTACAAAACTAGATGGCCGAGGCGGTCCGCCGAAAGTCACCAAAGGACCCGCTGTTCTCGCCCTTCTTCGCCGATTCGTCATTCCCGACCTCTCCGCGCCTCACATCCCACAGACGAGCCAGACGCCGGCAATGTCCATGCCCGGCCAAGAGCTACACTCAACAAGCCTCGCTAGCAATCATCTAATCCGTGACGTAGCGTACACTCTATCCTCCATGGTCGCCACTAAAGCGGGACATACCGAGCCAACGAAGTCAAACTCCACGCCAGACTCCCAATCAGACGCCTCGCCTCAAAGATCACAAATCTGTTTACCGCCCTCCTCATCTCGCGAGGCAAGAAGTGAGCGAGGAATGCCTCGAGAACTCGTCCCATACCGCCGGGAGCGCATGCTCTCCCGACAATTCCCACGATCAAACCACGATCATGCGTATCACGCACCGATGCGAACCTAAGACCACCGACTCGGTCTCCAAGCTCGATCACTCACGACCACTCAGAATCGCCGGATGAACTCCTCGCGATCATCCTCGTGCCTCACCCATAAAACTCGCTATAACTCGTAAAGTCCCGCACCAAACTATTCGCCTGGGCGAATCCATCGTGCATCAAATCGAATCGAATCGCCGTGATCCAAATTTATCCTCATATTCGCCACGACTTCACCAAAGAATCGGGCAATCTCTTGTAACCCATCTCTCCGCCTGCATCGCGGACCTGAGGCTCGTGTATCAGGTCTCAGCAGCCCACCGCCGCGCCTAAACTCGCTGGGCCGGGCGCTACAAAACCCGCTGTCAAGCACAACTCGTATCGTCCGGCTCGCACTGCATTCTCTCAGATCTCACTAGCAAGCACTCGGCCGCTTGCCCTTCTCGGGCTCGTTGCCTCAAGGCGAGGCATAATCGTAAAACGAGATACGCTGCAGGGTCCAACTTACAACATGCCTTCTAAGGCACGATCTCGTAATGAGAAGAATGGAAACTAATCCTAAATGTCTCAGCCTCGACATAGATGCGCACAACACATCGATAATCAAGACTCTACTAGACACGGTCGTAGACACTTTCCGAGGACTAATCGCTCGATACCACTTTTGTAACGACTGCCCGGCCCAAGCATCGTGCCTTATCCCGCACCCTAGTGACACAACATCGAGAAAACCAAATAAAATAAAACTTTAAACAAGAAACAAGATATATGAACATAAACAAAGCAACCCAACTGCTACCTTCCAATAACATAAATAAATACAACTCTTTCAAAACGAATAGCTTAATCCTTTTACAAACCCCGCCACAACAAGACAAATGCACTTCTAAGATTTACAACAACTATGACGGACAGCTCTCGCCATACCCCGAATGTACAAGAACCTACAACTCGTGGAACACATACCAAAAGATAAGCCTCCGAGAAACGAGCTTCCCAAAACGCCAACCGAGATCCTAAGAGCGAGATCCACGATCGATGCACTCTACTCGCAGATGAACGCAGCCTCAAGGAGGTCAAGATAACAGTACCAAGTATGTGAAATCAGAAATACTATAAATGAAATCATACTAGTCTATATAAAGCAGAGACATGTATGATAACCAAACTACGCTTCACAACATAAAAGCAACATGTCCAACAGTGGACTCACGCCTCAAGTCATCACTAAATATAACTACGGGTCTCACGCCCACAACATCAATCATGTTCGCATCACGGCCGCATGCCCCTGATTCTCAGACGGTAGACATGTCCATGATGCAACAATAATACCAATGCCCCATGGCCACATGCCCCTAATTCTACCTCTACAGACATCGCCCACGTGACATTAATAACAATATATCATGATCAACCCCGCCGCACGCCACATGCCCCTAATTTACCTCGTGTAGACATGTCCACGTGACATCAACAACAA
Organism: Przewalskia tangutica; assembly: GCA_029844215.1. Taxonomy (NCBI): domain Eukaryota; kingdom Viridiplantae; phylum Streptophyta; class Magnoliopsida; order Solanales; family Solanaceae; genus Przewalskia; species Przewalskia tangutica. Next base: position 27,911 of record JAQGDG010000374.1, read on the forward strand.
GACAAGAATCAAAATGGAAACATACCCGTGGAATTCTCCGTCATCGCCAAAGACGCTCCAAGTAAGTTCTCAATAAGTCAACCGACTTCTATCGAGACGCCAGAATACGTAAATACAACACTTGTACAACAAAGGCTATCATCACAAGCATAGGCAAGTTTCACAACAACAAGCATAGGCAAGTTTCACAACAACAAGCATAGCAAGTTTCACATCACTCAAAGTACCTTCGCTTTATGCCAAAGTCCGGTTTTAACCCTAAAGTACTACGACGTTAAATTCTTTTAAAAGAGATCCATTACTTTTATCAAAGTCACCCGACAATTCGTAGTATTAGAATGACCAACCCACATTCCTTTTCAAAATCAAGTAACTACATTCTTTCCTAAGTTCCAGCTTGCCTAGTTTCAATTACTCAAGCTTCTCATTTTCAAATGGTTTCATAGTTCATAAACTTAATCACTGATTCCTTTTAGAACAATCGAGTAATATATGCCTCACGCGAGAGTAGTTATTCTTGTTTACAACATTCTTATTACAAAGCCTATGATCTAGAAAATGTAATATCATTTTGTCTCATCTTAGTTTCTACGCAGATTAGGTTTCTACCGGTTTTAATACAACACATCATTATTCAATACATTTTCCTTTATTAACGCCGCAGTGGTCCTGTCGATACACATTCTCGATTTCCAAATCAAGAAACATTATCCCTTTAAAGACCAAGTACTCATTACTCACGAATGAGGTTTCACACAAACATCCACATTAAAACAAATAAGTTAAGTCTCTTATCTTATAAGATCAAGTCTCTAACTTCTAACATCAAGAAACCATTTTCACTACATAAGGTCGTTATAACTAACTTCCCATAAAGCTATTATAACACCCTATGTTTTAAACCAACCAACTCATTTAGCACACGACGCCTACCGCACTACATAGTTTACAAAACATCATGCTCGGCGGTAAGAGGTTCACATACCTCGCGACGAGTATCGACAATAAGCAAAATGCTCCAAGTACTACAACCTTGCTAGCCCTTTCCACTCCTCGCAGAATACGCTACTCTTAGTACTTTCACCTAAAAAGGTCACAAACATCTATTAACTTCAAAACACAAGGTTCCATTTCTCTACGTAAAATTCGGCAAAGACTCTCCCCGCAACAACAGAATCTCCTCTATCGAGGCCGCTACCAAGCCAACCAGTGGGGGTTTACACGCCTAACCTGACGTGGTACCGCTCTACTACACAACAATCCTACACAAGTCCATCAGAATACACCCCATGTAAATACAGCTTCTCTTCTTTAAATTCAGCTTAAGTCAAAAGACATTGCCGCACAAATAATGTTCAGTTCTATATATAGTATACCTCAACTATATATTCCTACTACATGTAATCTCCAATTACAATAAGGGACAAGAATATTTACCTCGACAAGCCCAAAATTATCCAAGTTATAATGTCGATCCCGAGCAAGGTTTAGCTCCTACTCCGCGCGCCCAATCCGCCTCCAAACAACCCTTAAGTTCTAACTAACTTCTACTCAAATACTTCAACCAACTATGAAGATTTTTAGGGTTTCAGCTTGAGACTAAAAGGACAAAAGGTAGTATTTCCTGACTTCACGATAGAGGTAACTTTGGAATACAACAAGGTAAAGGCTAAGGTATTTTGGCATTATAACAATACTTCTGAGAGTATTTCTACCAAGAGTGGTATATTATACTAAACAACTAGCAGTGGGGTACCCCACCGCTAGCACCACAAAGTGAGTGGAGGCTCTCGCCACAAGGCCACCTGGCGGGGAGGGGAAGGCTTAGGACGAGAACACACTCAAAGGAGGGAGAGGACTCAAGACTGGAAGTTTTAGGAACGGATGAAGTCTTCAAGCTTGTGGGTATTTATAGCAAAACCAAAGGCCAACCAATGGCCAAGATCAAGCCATGTGCAAGGCAGGTGTAAGGCCAAGATCAAGCCAAGTGCACCCTAGTCCCTACTCCTTAAAACCCTCACAAAATATCAACCAAAAATATCTTCCCACTTGACACCCTAAACGTCCAAGTTACCGCCCCCACTTGCTTCCAATGTGAGGGTGACACATGTCACCCTCCCGTTGGTCCAAAATGTTCCGCCGCCTAAAAATCCGCAAAAATACAAAACGACATAGCCGAATTTTCCTTCGCAGTTACGCAAAACGCTTCGCCAAAAACGACTCTAACCAAAGCCAGGCACAAAGGTAATTCGCCAGCGGTGCCACATGGGTGACACGGTCGCCCCGATTCGCCTGCAATATTTCGCCTTCCAAAATATCCAAAATACCGAAATCTCAAAAACAAAGCTGCCACAAAACAGAATTTCTCCCGCGGCCCCACGTGACCATTTCCAAAATAAAATCTCAAAATTATAATATAATTTAAGAAGCCCAAATTCCAACTGCAACCCAATTCCTTCGACGAACATTTTTCCTTACAAAACCGGAACTTTTTCCGTGGAAGAATCACCTCTTTCTTCCTTTCCAATTTTTCACAGACTCGCACGCACGCCCTCGCATACATACCCCGAGAATACGGGTATAACATTCAGCTCCTCTGGTCAAGATATACCGAGGCTCTGTGGTCTCAGATAAATATCCACATGAACCCCATACAAATAAGGCTCCAGATCTTCAAGGCGCGAATCACCGCCAACTCCAAATCGCGCGGGTAGTTCCTCTCGTGTTTCTTCACCGCCGACGATACGCTATAACCTTGCCATGCTGCATCAACACACATCCCAACCCGATGCCTGACGCATCGCAATACACAACATAACCGTATGGACCCTCTGGAAGAGAAAGAACGGGCTGCCGCCTTTCTTTCAAGAATCGAAACCCCGCTTCACAAGCATCACCATCAAATTTGGCCGCTTCTCGAGTCACCTAGTCAATGGTGCAGATAGAAGCAAACTTCTCCACGAACCGATAATATCCTCGCAAGGCCCGTAAAATCGCGAACCTCGGTTTGAGTAAGAGTTCAGGCCAAGTCCCGATCGCTTCGATTCGCCGATCCACTGAATGCCATCACCGGCAATATGCCCTGTAAAAGCCACCAAGTCAACCAAAACTCACATTTGGAAAACTTGGCGCATAATCGCCGTCCCGAGAATCACAAGATAGCCTCAAATGCTCCGCATGCTCCTCGCCTCGAGCGAATAAACCAAGATATCATCGATGAACACTATCACAAACGTTCCAAAATGGTTTGAACACTCGCTCATCAAATCCATGAATACCACGAGCATCGTCAACCCAAAAGACATGACTCAACTCATAATGCCCGTGATCGTCCGACGCAATCCTGTGGACATCCACCTCTCCGACTCGCACTGATGATAGCCCGATCGCAGATCAATCTTGAAAAACATCTCGCACTCGCAACCGGTCGAACAAATCATCAATCCCGGAAGCGGTATTCGTTTTAATGGTCACCTTGTTCACCGCTCAGAATCAACACACATGCGCAGCCCCGCCCTTCTTCTTCACGAACAATACCGCGCCTCGTGGAGAAACACTCAGCCCGACAAGCCCTTCTCCAAAGAAATCCCTGCCGATCCTTCAACTCTCTCAACTCGCATACGTGCCATTCAGATGGCGAATGGAAATAGGCCGAGTGTCCGCAATATGTCTATACAAACTCAATCTCCTCGTGAGGGATACCCGAGGTCGCCTGAAACACGCCTGGGAACTCTCGACCATCGAACTGATCAAAAACTGCACCGCAAATTTCGTGATCAAACACCCAACGAGACGGTAGATATACCCTTCGCACCATCTTCCTAGCCTTGACGTAGGAAATAAACCTCTGGGCGATACCGCGTTCTCCCACTCAACAACCGGCCAGAAATCGAACCGCATTTACTCTCTCAGCCTATCAAGGTAGCAAGAATGTCACGACCAACCTGCCCGTGATCGTGCCTTACCCGGCACCCTAGTGATACAACATCGAGAAAATCAGCGAAATAAAAACATGAACATGAATTAAGAGAAAAGATAAATAAACAAAGCAACCAAAACAGCTGCCTTCATCATATATACGTAAATACCCAACGCTTATCTTTTACAAGCCCCGCCACAACAAAGCTATGCACTTAAGATTTACATCCACTATGGCGACAGGTTCGCCAAACCCCGAATGTACAAGAACCTACAACTCGTGGAACACATACTAATATAAGCCTCCGACTGAACTGAGCTTCCCAAGACGCTGAATGAGATCCTAGACGCGGATCGACAAATGACGATTTCTACCATGCAGATGAACGCACTTCAAGGAGGTCAAGACAACAGTACCAAGTATGTGAAATCACAACATCAGAATGAAATCATAATAGCCTAAAAAGAAGGAGACATGTATGATAACCAAAATACAGTACGCAACATAAAAGCAGTCAAGTCGTGACTCACGCCAAAGTCACCACTAAATATAACTACGGGTCTCACGCCACAACATCCATCATGTTCGCATCACGGCCGCATGCCCTCTAATATCGTGACGGTAGACATGTCCATGATGCAACACACAATAACAAGGCCGCATGGCCACATGCCCCGGACATCGACGGTAGATACGCCCATGTAACCTCAATAACAATATACTGGTGGTCAACCCCGCCGCACGCCATATGCTCTGAATATCAGACGGCAGACACGCCCATGTTGCGCAATAACCATATATCGGTAATCAACCCGCCGTATGGCCGCATGCCCCTAATATCGTGACGGCAGACACGCCCACGATGCAACACACAACAAGCGCCGCATGGCCACACGCTCCTAATATCAGACGGCAGAGATACGCCCACGTGACATCAACAACAAGACAAGAATCAAAATGGAAACATACCCGTGGAATTCTCCCTGACGCTGCATAATTCTACTACACAAGAATGCTACATAAGTTCATCAGAATACAGCCCTAGGTAATTACGCTCAGCTTCTTCTTTATTATCCTTCTATGTGATTACTTGTTCAATTCTTTATTCTTCAAAGCTTAAGTCAAAAGACATTGCCACAATACTAAGTTCGGGCTTCTATATATAGTATACAACAACTATATATTCAACACTTATGTAATTTCCAATTACAATAGAAGGACAAGAGTGTTTACCTCGATAAGCCCAAAATTATCCAAGCATAAAGTCGATCCCGAGCAACGCTAGCTCCTACTCCGAGCGCCCAAACAACCCTTAGAAGTTCTAACCAACTTCTACTTACAACTTCAACAACGGTGAAGATTTCCTTGGTTTCGCTTTTGTGGCTAAAGGAAGTATAATCGTATTTTCCGGCTTTATGTTGTAACTCGGAATACTACAAGGTATTTGGGCCAAGGTATTTGGACATTATAACAATACTAGAGAGTATTTCTATACCACAACAAGTGGTATTATACGAAACAACTAGCAGTGGGTACCCCACTACTAGCACCACTGTGAGTGGGGTGGTGCTCTGGCTAGTACTCACAAAGTGGTAGGGTTTCTACCACAAGGCCTCACAAGGGAAAGGTGTGGGGTGGTGACTAACTACACAAGGGAGGAGGAAGAGAACTTCAAGACTTAGAAGATTTTGACGAAGAAGTCTTCCAAAGGCGGGTATTTATAGTCAAGCAAAAGCCAACCAATGGCCAAGATGCATCCAAGTGTATAGCAAGTGTAGGCTAGGATTCACCTAAGTACACCTTATCCATCTACCACCAAAATATCCTACCTAACCCTTGACTAAAAGCCAAGGCCAATCGCCCAAGAGGACGCCTCAGTGCTCCAATTGTGAGGTGACAAGTGTCGCCTCTCGCTGGTCCAAAATGTTTCGCCTCTAAAAATCCGCAAAATTATAAATGACATAGCCGGAATTTTCCCTACGAAAGCCGTGGAAACGCTTTAAAAACGACTTTCTTTCGCACTTGTGCCCAAATTTCGCCCTAGCCTAATCTTTAAGGCCCAAAATTCTACGCACGCCCTCACGCATATTACCAAAATACGGTATAACAGTTAAGCTAGCCAATCCATCCCCATGATCACGCCGGTCAATCATCTCCAACTCTATCAAGTCGCCAGGTCCGACGATCAGAATGGTCACAGCCAAGCTCTATATACCCGCCGAGCTACCACCGAATCACCCACCGCGTAGCTACCTCGAAGGGTTTATGGACTCGTGCTCTATCCCTATCCTACTAGAAACAAGTGGAGATATATAGACGCAGTAGAACCCTGATCTATCAAAGCATACACATCAAACCCAGAACCGATAAGGTACCGTGACGACATCAAAGCGAGGCCTCCGATCCCGCTCTACCGACAAAGCATAAATGCGTTCGAGGACCGCTAGAATCGACCCGCCACGACTTCCGCCACACCGCTGGTCCATGAGTACCTTGCCCTCCGTATGTAGTCAGCTTGGGACGGCAAGACCCGAAAGAACCCGTAGTCGACTCTACCATCAACACCGCCTCGCCTGACAAGCCGTGATAGTGACTCGGCCACAATCAAACAAGCTCCCGTAGCAGCACCACAACTCCCGGCCGATCTACCGTGACGGCCACACTGCGGGTGGTCCCGACGCCGCACTTCGCCGCCTCGACGCTCAAGTCTGGGGCCCCGTCCGCCTCGAATATCTCCGCCAGGCTGAGGACTGCAGAGTGCTCAGCCGGGCCGCGGTGCACCCAGATCGCCGAGGCCGCCACCACGATAGCCACCAAAAGACCGCTGCCCCGGTCTTCTTCGCTCGTCACAACCCGCTTGCCTCTACGCCTCGCATCCAAGAGCATGAGCTCGCACGCGGTAATGTCCATACCCGGCCGAAGAGAAACACCCGCACATGACTCGCCATATAATCATCTAGCCCAGTTGACGAATGCGGTGCACCCTATCCTCCATATTCGCTACCAACGCCGGGACATATCGAGCCAATGAATCAAACTCGACATTGTACTCCCGACAACAAGGCCCTCTCGCCTCAAAGAAAAATCTATCACCCGCGCCTCCTCATCCGCGAGGCAAGAAGTGAGCGAGGAAAGCCTCCGAGAACTCATCCCAAGTAGCCTGGGACGCTGCTCTCCCGATAACTCCCACGAATCAAACCAATCGATCGCGTATCACGCATTTATGTGAACCAAAGATCACTGACTGGCCTCCGACGCCCGATCACTCTCAAAATCCTCAGAGTCGACGGATGAACTCCTCGCGATCATCCTCCCGCCGACCAGAAACTCGAGGGCTACAACTCAGAAGTCTCGTGAGCCTCAAACTCTCGCCTCGTGAACCACGGTACGACCGCTCTGACCGAATCGCCAGATCCACCGCTCTCATGTTCGCCACGATCCCGCTAGTAATCGCCATCTCTCAGAATCCATCTCATCCGCCTCCAGCCGGGACCGAGGTGTAGGTATCAGGTTCATCACCGCTGCGCCCTAAACCTCTCGGGTCGGGCGGCGCCAGAACTCGCTGCCTCGTATAGATCGGCCCGAGCCCTCGTGACTTAGGTGTTCGATCGCGCCTCCTACTGCCTTGCCCTTCTCGCCCGGTTGCCTTACGCGAGGCATAATCATATGTAAAAGGAATACGTTAGAGGGGTCCAACTTTAACACGCCTTCTAAAGCACGATCTCGACAGAAGAATGGAAACCAATCCTAAATATCCTATAGCCTCCTCGACATCAGCGGTGCACAACACACCGATAATCAAGACTTACTAGATACGGTCAGAGACACTTTCCGAGGATTAATCGCCTCGATACCACTTTTGTCACGACTGCTCGGTTCGTGGATCGTGCCTTACCCGCACCTGCGCCATACATCGAGAAAATCAGCGAAATATAAAACAAGACATGAAACAAATGTAAATGAGACACGCTTTATCTCGATGAAAATCTTGCCTTTCTAAGCATATATATATAACCCAAGTTTTGCGCTACATCCCAACCGCATAATAGACTACTGCACTTAAGGAAGTAACAACTATGGCGGACAGGCCCCGCCATACCTCGAATGTACAAAACTATCTACACACAGGAGATCATACCCAAAAGTAGAGCCTCCTATAAGATTGAGCTCCCGACACCAACGCAAAGATCCTAAGGACGTGGATCTAGCACTGCTTGCCTTTACCATGCAGATGAACGCAGCCCCAAGGAGGTCAAGATAACAGTACTAAGTATGTGAAATCAGAAGTACTTAAATGAAAACATATCCTTTTAAAATCGTTTTGCAAGTATGTATGAAACAACCAAGGTAATCGCATACAGGCCACATCATAAACAAGAGCAACAATAGGTAAGTCAGAATGTGTCTTTTCTAGGTCGCGAATGATCGGCAGGCCAATTGCCTGTAGTATCACCATGCAAGCCTAATCTCGACTCCCGTAGTCCGCATAGGCCACTCACATAGGCCCGCATAGGTATATAACCCCGCATCGAGGGTAGCTACTCTCATCGCCCCGACTCGTAGTCCGCATGGCCACATAGACCGCATAAGGTATAACCCCGCATCACTAACCCGAACTCCCAGAGCTCCGCATAGTCCTCGACCCGCATGAGGTATTCTCAATCACGGTCCTGCATCACGAGTCTACCCCGCATCGGAGGCGCCTTAACCCCTGCATATGTCAAGACGGAGTGATATTACACTAACATAACAACTTATCGTTAAACAACATAAGCACAACAAGAATACTCTCTTATACAAACGCTATAAGACACTAACACACATAGCATCATATCATGTCTACTTATCAAACCATCTTATTATTCTTTCACAAATCAATATAAGTCTGTTATAAACACATAGGCAAACTATTTCTTTATCATGCTTAAGTGGTTATACCTAACTTCCCATAAAGCTAGTATAACTCTTAAGCTTCGCTTTAAAACCAATTAGTTCTCTTCTAAAAATGATTCAAGAATCTTTTGAAATGCTTTCGCATCCTTATTATTCAAAGCTTAAGTCGCAGACATTGCCGTAAGTATTATTCAGCTAAGTCGAAAGACATTGCCGTAGTTATTATTCGCTTATCACACGTACGCCTACCGCATCATATATTTAAAAATATCATGCTTTAGGAAGAATCACATACCTTCTCGCGAAACCACCGCCAAGTTGAATATGTCGCGCAGAGAATCAACCTATAATAGTCGACACGCCTATCAACGCCTGCACTACTCAGAACAGCTTCTAAGCAGAGGGTCCTTTATTCTACTAAAATCGGCAAAGACTTCCCTACCCACAGCTACTCAAGCTCATCAGAAAACAAATTCTAAGTAAGTATAGTTCAATTATTCTTCTTTAAACCCTTCTACCGTGATAATAGCTCAATTCTATTCTCAGAATATTCTTCTAAGTATTTAATACTTATTCTTATACTACTACAAGATGTATTCTCTAATTCAAAAGAGGGTTAGGATTATTTACCCTGTAAGCCCAATAATATCCTAGATAAAAGTCACACTGAGCAAGGTTTAGCTCCTAAGTCAGACGCTCCAGAGCTCCAAGAACCCTAAGTTCTTCCCAACTTCTACTAAGTACTAATGATTTGGGCTAGGTATATCGGGCATTATAACAATACTAGAAGGCAATTTTTCTACCAAGTGGAGTGGGGTAGGTTTCGCCAGGTCTGGGTAGCCCTGGCTAAGCTTCTCCAAAGTGGAGGTGTTCGACGAAAAGGCTTTGGGGAGAGGAGAGGATTTTAGACTTGAAAGTAATTGTGGACGAAGAACTCTTCATCTTGGCGGGTATTTATAGGTCAAGGGACGGCCAACCAATGGCCATGATTTAGCCAAGTGCTAGGCAAGTGTAAGGCCAAGATTAGTGGCAAGTGTACCTAGCCAACTTGCACACAAAATATCCTACCAACTACTTGACAAAATCGACATCCATTCGGCCCTACGGACGCCACACATCCATCAATCGAGGGTGACAAGTGTCGCCTCCCATTGGTCCAAAGTGTTTCGCCTCTAAAAATCCGCAAAATTAGAAATGGCATAGCCGAATTTATCCTACGCGAGTCAGGTAAAACGCTTCGCCGAAAAACGATTCTTTGCAGGTTGTGCCCAAAAACGCCATGCCTAAACTTTAAGGCCAACTTCAGACGCACGCCCTCACGCATACTTCGAAATACGGTATAACAAAGACGCCCACCATTATCCGAGACAGCTTCATTCGGGAGTTCTCGACGCCGCTAGCCCAGAGAGTTTAGAGCAAGAGTGAGCTACCGAGACAACGATACCGAGCTTTCTAGTTCCACGCCAGAGCCGAGGATACGGTTACTGTGAGATGGACAAGCATTAGCTAGGCTTGAAGCGCATTAGGACGCATTTGAGTCGAGGTTCCAGAGTATCGTAGTTCACCCTAGATCCGATAGTTTTGAGACTTCAGACTTCGAAGTTACACCACCCGAGTCCTATGGATCGAGGACCGGCGAAGATCATCGTGAGTTTATTCGACAATGCAAATGATCATAAAAGTTGATCAAGACCTCGAGGCATTTCTTACACACTTCTTGCCCTCGCAGACGCGAGAGCTCGCGCATACATTTACGAGGTCGAGGCGTAACGGCCTGACGGTTCTAATACAATATGTAGTTTGACTTATCGCTCGCATGTCCCCGCCAAGTGGCGCATACGGAGGATGAGTGCACCGATATGTCACATGACATGACGACATTATCTAGCAGAGTTGTACAAGAGTAGCTCTTCACCGACACGGACATTGCCCGCAGACAGCTTACGCGCAGCAGATCGAGGAACGTGGAAATCAAATCTGATTAACCAAGATCGCAGAAGAGGCCGTAACAATGTTAGGTACTTTGGTAACTTTCGAGGCGGACCTTCTCGCAGCAGATCGTTATGCGCCCGCCAAGACAGAGTGGTCCTCCACGACTTCGTGACGCTCGGTATTTAGGAGTTGGTCGAACTCCACGCTCGTTCACGATTTGCATAGGTTCTAGCCACCATATTCGCTTTCCTCCGTGTTCACTATGCTGGTAGACGCCATCCCGAGGAAATGTCGCTCTTCTTACTAACGCTTGTTTTACCAATACCGCCGCCATGCAGGAGAGAGAATGTCCTAGCAGAGGGATACAGCGGGATGACTTAGCCTACCGTGCCGGGCCATGATTCAAAGTGGATCTGAGAGGAACGGGTGTTAGCCAGAGAGACCACCCCCACCCTGCATGGTCGCTGTGGTAGGGTTCTGCGAGTGTCGCACTACTTAGATAGCTTGTTAGATTGCGCCAAGAGGCCATTTTGCAGAAATTGTCCGAACAGAGGTGGCGCGGATGTTACGACTCAACCTTCGGATCACGGCTGGTTCATCACCTTCAGAGTTACGCGCCACAGAGCAAGATTTGATTAGAGCGCAAAGCGGAAAGCGGAAGTAGTTACAGGAGATCTTCAAATTTTTAAGAGACTTGTTTAGTTCAGAACGACTGCCCGGCCCTGCATCGTGCCTTATCCCTGCACCCTAGGACACAACATCGAGAAAACCAAATGAAAATAAAACTTTAAACAAGAAACAAGATATATGATCATAAACAAAGCCAACCCAACTTACCTTCCAATAACATATATAAATACAACTCTTTCAAAACGAATGCTTTAATCTTTTTACAAACTCGCCACAACAAAGATTACATACCTCTAAGATTTACAATAACTATGACGGACAGGCTCGCCATACCCTCGAATGTACAAGAACCTACAACTCGTGGAACACATACTAAAAGATAAGCCTCCGAGAAACGGAGCTTCCAAAACGCCGAATCGAGATCCTAAGAGCGAGGATCCACGATCGATGCACTTCTACCGCAGATGAACGCAGCCAAGCGAGGTCAAGATAACAGTACCAAGTATGTGAAATCAGAAATATCAGAAATGAAATCATACTAGTCTATATAAAGCAGAGACATGTATGATAACCAAACTACGCTTCACAACATAAAAGCAAATATGTTCACTGTGACTCACGCCTCAAGTCATCACTCAAATATAACTACGGGTCTCACGCCCACAACATCAATCATGTTCAGATCACGGCCGCATGCCCCCGACTCGTGATCGGCAGACATGTCCATGATGCAACAATAATACCAATGCCCCATGGCCACATGCCCCGACTCGCAGACGGCAGACACGCCCATGTGACATCAACAATAATATATCATGATCAACCCGCCGCACGGCCACATGCCCCTAATTCTACCTCTGAGACATGTCCATGTAACCACAATAACAATATATCGTAATCAACCCCGCCGCATGGCCACATGCCCCTAATTTACCTCTAGACACGCCCACGTGACATCAACAACAAGACAAGAATCAAAATGGAAACATACCCGTGGAATTCTCCACATCGCCAAAGACGCCCAAGTAAGTTCTCAATAAGTCAACCTACTCTATCGAGAGACGCCAGAATACGTAAATACAACACTTGTACAACAAAGGCTATCATCACAAGCATAGGCAAGTTTCACACAACTCAAAGTACTGTCCCATAAGTCACACAATACCCGTAGTATATAAAAATATAGTGACTATATTTTTAAGTAAACCAAAATACTTTCCTTTGCAAAAATCAAGTAACCACATTATTTCCAAACATTCAAGTTGGCCTAATTTCAAATGCTCAAGTTTCTCATTTTAGAAAGGTTTTATAACTCATAGTCTTAATCCCTTTTAAAACAATCGAGTAACATATTTCTTATGTGCGTAGCCGCTTATTCCGGTTTATAACGATCTTATTACAAAGACATGATCTAGAAAATGTAATATCATTTTGTCTCATCTTAGCTTCTATGCAGATGGAGGTTTTTACCGGTTTTAATACAACACATCATTATTCAATACATTTTCCTTTATTAACGCCGCAGTTGGTCCTGTCGATACACATTCTCGATTTCCAAATCAAGAAACATTATCCCTTTAAAACCAAGTACTCATTACTCACGAATGAGGTTTTACACAAACATCCACATTAAAACAAATAAGTTAAGTCTCTTAACTTCTAACATCAGTAAACCATTTTCTTACCTACATAAAGCTGTTATAACCAACTTTCCATAAAGCCGTTATAACACTTTATGTTTAAACCAAACAAATACACTTAGCACCAGACGCCCACCGCATTACATAGTTACACACATATCATGCTAGAACAGATAGAAGAGGTTCACATACCTCGCGACGAGTATCGATAATAAGCAAAACGCCCACAAGATCAGAACTGCTAGCCGCTTTCCACTCTTCGTAGAATACGCCACTCGTAGTACTTCCACCTATAAGACCACAAACGCCTATTAACTTCTAACCGCACGTTCCATGTTCTACGTAAAATTCGCAAAGACCTCCCACCCCCGCAATGCTGTAAATCTCCTCCTCTATCGAGGCCGCTACCAAGCCAACCAGTGGGGTTTACACGCCTAACCTGACGTACCTTCTACTACACAACAATGCTACACAAGTTCATCAGAATACACCCCATGTAATTACAGCTTCTCTTTCTTTAAATTCAGCTTAAGTCAAAAGACATTGCCGCACAATAATGTTCAGTTCTATATATAGTATACCTCAACTATATATTCCTACAACATGTAATCTCCAATTACAATAAGGACAAGAATATTTACCTCGACAAGCCCAAAATTATCCAAGTTTATAATGTCGATCCCGAGCAAGGTTTAGCTCCTACTCCGCGGCGCCCAATCCGCCTCCAAACAACCCTTAGAAGTTCTAACTAACTTCTACTCAAATACTTCAACCAACTACGAAGATTTCTTAGTGGTTTCTGGCTGAGACTAAAAGGACAAAAGGTAGTATTTCCTGCTCTACGACAGAGGTAACTTTGGAATACAACAAGGTAAAGGCTAAGGTATTTTGGGCATTATAACAATACTAGAGAAGTATTTCAATACCACAAGTGAGGTATTATACGAAACAACTAGGCTAGTGTGGCGCACTTACCGCTAGCACCACAAAGTGGGAAGTGAACCCTCGCCAAAGGCCACACGGTGCGGAGGGGGAAGGCTCTGCCAAGAGCTCACAAAGGGGAGGAGAGGTTTTCAAGACTGAAGTTTTGACGAAGTCTTCAAGCTTGGTGGTATTTATAAGAAACCAAAAGCCAACCAACGGCCAAGATCAAGCCACGCAAGGCAAGTGTAAGGCCTTGATCAAGCCAAGTGCACCCTAGCCCCTACTCCACAAAACAATGTACAAAACATGGCACCAAACAAGCCACAAACAAGGCCAAACAAGGAGCCAATCGCCAAGAAAACGCGAACTAATTGGCCCGCGGTTGCCGCCTCGCTTCAATGCGAGGTGACACATGTCACCCTCCCGCTGGTCCAAAATGTTTCGCCTCTAAAAATCCGCAAAAATTATAAATGACATAGCCGGAATTTTCCCTACGAAAGTCGTGGAAACGCTTTCGCCGAAAAACGACTCTAATCCAGACTGCGCCCAAAGCGTAATTCGCCAAGCCACCTGTGGGTGACACGTGTCGCCTCCTACTTGTCCAAAATAATTCATCTTCCGAAATATCCAAATGGCCAAAATCTCAAAATCAAAGCGCCCCACAAAACCAGAATTTCTCCCGTGGCCCCACGTGACCATTTCAAAATAAAATCTCAAAATTCTAATATAATCTAAGAAGCCCAAATTCCAAACTGGGAACCCAATTCCTTCAACGAACATTTTTCCTTACAAAACCGGAACTTTTTCCGGAAGAATCACCTCTTTCTTCCTTTCCAATTTTTCTCTGCGGTTTCGTGACGCACGCCCTCGCATACATACCCCGAGAATACGGGTATAACAAGGTCGCATGGTAGATACATGTGGAGTGCTATGTTCGTTAGTACGGTGTAAGTCAGGATAAATCCACGGTAGCGAGACGGCAAGAGTAGCTTTCATGACGCGAATCGTAAGATTGTTCCGGACGGAACGAGTTTAGTACGGGGTCGGGTTGAGGACATTTCGCAAGTCAACCCGCAGCCCTAATGCGCGGGTCGCTGAGGTGGTCCCGCTTAGACGATAGGTCACGGCGTGTTAAGCCCAAGTTTAGTAACCATCGCACGAAGCTCAGGAACGCGCTCGACTGGAGTAGGCCGCTGGTCACCATCTTGTCTTTTAGTCGACTGCATTACTACGGAGGGTTATGTGAGATATTGTATATCGTGAAGGTTGTAAGGTCGCATCGGGTTCCTACTTTTATTTTTACGGCAGTGCAATCAAGCCCGCTTACGGCTATTTTTTTGGGAGGTTTTACCAAAGTGGTTAGAACTCAAAGTAGTCTCAAGATTGCATTCACCCTGGCCGACTCGACTAACAACGATTTTATCCGCATATTCGAGGATAGGTTACGCCTGTTTTGATTTCGTGGGTAGCCGCGAGGATTATTTGCCTCATTGAGCGAGTATTATACTAGCTACCATTTCAAAGATTCTGACGGTGCCTTACGGCCTCAGATGGGCGAAGTGTAGGTCACGGCCGATTGGTTCGATGTCGGCAAGGTTCAGATAGTTTGGTCCCTACTTGTTTCAGCAGGACGTGGATAAGCGAAGCTTATCCGTAAGAAGTTATTAGTACCGTAGTCAATGTAAGTCGCGGCGACGATCTGGCCGACACTTGGAGTTCAGCCGACGCTGGTCTTCAAGGTACCACCTGGCGGTGTGATGAAATTTGGAAAGAAGGGGAAACTTAGCCCGAGGTACTTGGGCATTTTCAGATCATAGTAGAATAGGCCAAAGTTGCCTATAAAGTTAGCACCGCCGTCCGACTTGTGAGGCAAGACGTCCCAGATTCCACGCTATGTTTCTAAGAGTAATCTGAGATCCTCCAGAGTGTTCCCGCTAATGATGACCAAGTTAGAGATAGTAACCCCGAGATTTTGGAAACCAAGCAATGATGTAAATGTGGTAAGTATACGAGGAAGAGTTCGAGTGTAATGGCGAGGGCAATGGCAAGTAAGAAAAGGGCTAAGATGCCAAGTTGTCCTTTTTATAAGTATAGATGTGAAAAAGTATCCTTTCGACCACGGGTGGAAGTTTTTGTGTTGTTATACACGCAGAGGTGATTCTCGCTGGATTGATTGAGTTTATGGTATGTTATATTATGGCCACGCATGGTATAATTGGTTTTGTAAGCATAAGAAGGAAGACTATACCGGCCTGTATGATTAGAGGTTTAGAAGGAACATTCGACGAATGTTTCTAAGGGGAAGAATGTTACACCTCGTAGTTCCAGATTATGTATATGAGGACGCACGACGAAATACGACATTAAAATTGGAAATAAGAAAGACGTGATTTTTCACTAAAAGTTTCCTGATTTTGAAGGAAAAAGGTTCATTAACGGGAATTGATTCCAGATTTGGTATTCGACTTTTTGGAATATTTGAGAATTATGGTATTTTATTTCCGAATTGGTCACGCTGGGCCCACTGAGAATTTACTGGCTTTGTGGGCCCACTTTATTTTCGGATTTTTTGGCATTACTGATATTTTCGTAAGATGAAATATTTTGGACGATAGGGGCACACGTGTCACCCCGCGTGGCCATGTTGGCCGAATCGAGAAGGACAAGTCGACGCTTTTTCAGCGGACAAGGGCCCATTTTTGCGCGCCACTTGTCCCATTTTGTGGTAGCCAAATGGTTGACCAACTACCCACACACATGCACCCCATCCTCACCATCCATTTGCCTAGATCTTGACATTGATTTCCTATAAATACCCCTCAGGTGCAAGACTTTATTTCATCCACATTAAAAGTTTCCAAGGCAAAAATTTCCTCCTCCTTAAATGAGTTCTCGCCCAAACACCCCCACCTTGAGTAGAATTCTTCAAGTATTGTTGTAATTTCCCAAAATACCTTAGCCTAGTATTCCTAGTAGTATTCCAAAGTTATTTCAATACTAAGAGCCCGGAAAAATACTACTTTATTCCATAGTCGCAAAATGTAGCCCTAGAAAAATCTTCATAGCTTAGATGAAGTTGTTAAGAGGTTGTTTAGAAACTTCTGGCGGTTGCTTGGAGCGGGTTGGAGCGTAAGGAATCGAGCTAAACGCTGCTCAGATCGACTTATATCTTGGATAATTTTGGGCTTATCGAGGTAATTATCTTGTCCCCTATCAGAATCGAGATTACATGTCAGAGTAGTTTAGAATCGGTATAAGATATATCGGAAGGATGATTATAAAGAATTGAACCAGATTTACAAAGGATCAGATTTACAGACTTGTAGTATTATCGGAGTAGAATTGTACACGCCCGTTAGACGCGGTAACCCCCGATTGTCGGTTTGCAGCGTGTCTCGTTGTGGCGAGGAGATTCATACGGTCATGTGGGGAGGTGTCGCCGAATTTTCCGTAGAATAAGGAATCTTGTATCCGTAATTATTCTACAAGAGATCTAGAGGTCGATAGACGCTCAGGGCCTTTATACGCCGTTGCTACGCAGAGCGATTCTACTGGGCGGTGGAAAAGCAGCAAGGTTAGAGTACTTTGAGCGCTTTGCTAATTGTCGATAATCGTCGCGAGGTATGTGAACCTCTTCCTATCCTTTCTAGCATGATATTTGTGAAATATATTTAGTGCGGTAGACGCACGTGTGTTTAAAGGAATTTGATTTTCCTTTTATGTCCTTGACTTGATTCCAAAGTTAAGTGACTTGTTATGAAATATTAAGGACTTGAATTATGTTAAAAAGTTGTAAAACCTCACTCATGAGTAATGGGTGTGTGGTCTTTTAAAGAATAAAGTTACCTTGATTTCGAAAATAAGAATGGTTTTATCATTGGATTTAAAATGATAACTTGACTTATAAACAACTTGATTTTGGGAAAGGAGAAGTAACTTGATTTAAAGGTATAGGTTACTTGTTTTTAAAATAGTGAGACACTTGGTTTAAAAAGTATATTGCTACTTGACTTTTAAAGGAAAAAATGCATTGGTTTTAAAAAGGAAGGCATGATTTTGTCTTAAGGTTGGTTTAAAAAGAAGGTATGGAAATTGTTTTGGTTTTACTTTGATGTCTTTTGACTTGAGTTTTAAATAATAAGAATCTTGAAGTATTTCAAAAGAGTTATGAATCATTTTGAAAGAAAAGAAATACTTGTTTTAAAAGCTTAAGTGTTATACTAGCTTTACGGGAAGTTAGGTATAACGACTTAAGGAAGATGTATGAACGTTTACTTATTTGTTTATGAAAGTCTTGTATTGATTTCTAGAAAGTGTAGTAAGATGGTTTGATAAGTAAACGTGTTACGATGCTACGGTGTTAGTGTCTTGTGATGTTTGCGCTGGGTTATTCTTGTCAGGCTTACGCTGATAAACGATAAGCCCGTCAGATCGCTATTATATCACATACCCCGACTTGTTATGATGCCGGTGACTTGCCACCCTCGACGCGAGGTATACCATGCGGTCCGCGTGACTACGCGAGTCGCGGAGTTCCAGGATTGATTATTTCGTGTGTTATCCCGACGCGAGGAATGCCTCACGCGGTCCGCGGACTACGCGGTCTATGCGACTACGCGACCGCGGAGTCCGTGAGGATGCCGCGTTAGCCGCCCCCGACGCGAGGAATACCTCACGCGGTCCGCGCGACCCATGCGATCGCGGAGTTCCAGGATTAGGCACGCATAATGATACTACGGGCGATCGCCTTGCTTCGATCATTAGCGCCCAGAAAAGACCGCCACGTTATATCTATTTTGCTCTTGTTTATGTCAGGCACCATGTGCGCTTAAATCGTTGTTCAGACGATTTGTAATTGGTTTTAAAATATTCGATTTGATTTCGCATTTTTACGCTTCACATACTGGTACATGCCAGATCGACTTCCTTCGGCCGCTCGCCGCAGTAGAGGTACACTACCGCCGATCCTCGCCATAGGATCACGTCAAATGCTTGGGAAGCTCCGCTTCTCCGAGGCTTATCTTCGTATAGTCCCCGTCGCCAGGTACTTACATTCGTGGTACGGCGGGCCCCGTCCGCCATTGTTATTATAACATTCTGCAGGTCCGTAGTACCGCGGGCGTAGTTTGTAAAAGGGATGTAATCGTCGTTCAAGTTTTATTTATATATTCGTAAAGGTAACCGCTTGTTAGCCTGCTTTCTTATTTCATTATCAGATATCTTGTTTCACGTGTATTTTTTTTTTTTCCCGCTGATTTTCTCTCGATGTCAGATCACCAGGTGCCCGGTAAGGCACCGCCATGCCCGGTCGGGTCGTGACAAAAGGCGACCTTATCGGTTAGCCTGTTTTCTATTCTACATTGTTTTATGTCTTTGAGTTTATTCCGCTGGTTTTTCTCTGATGTATACCTACTAGGGTGCCCGCGAACTAGTCGCGCCCGAGGCTCCGGTCGTGACAAAAGTGGTATCGAGCGCTTAGTCCTCTGAAAGTGTTCACGCACCATATCTAGTAGAGTCTGATTATCGCTGTCGCGCACCACACCTATAATCGTGAAGCTACAAGATATTTAGGATTGATTTCATTTTTCTCATTCTAAGATCACGCGATAGAGCGTTGTTAGGTAGTCTCTCCCTAACGAAGTTATGTTGATTGCAAATGAGAAAGGCAACAAAGGACCGAAAAGATGATATGGATCCGATCCGTGTTGGTAAGAATTTATGAATACAGGTATATCATGTACACCGCACGGATTTAAAGTAGGGTCATATATGTATTGCCTAGGATGATTAGAGATTACCAAGAATTGGTAAGACTAATAGATACCGCAAGGTATGAAATGCTTTAATGAATTCTCATTAAGGTTTTAGGTGCAAATTGGAAATAACTAGGAAATGATGAGTCATTCGAGAGGTAATGAACCCCAAAGAAATCATGTTACTGACTTAATGGAAGACTATAAATGGATTAAGCTACGTGGTATGCTTAAGAGAATTGTACTGACGAGATCCGCATGGAGTAATTATGGTCATGTGCTTAAGACAACGCGATTGTAGAGTTACGAGAAGCTATCTTACCCGTATGCTGAAAGGTAATGAGGCTCTGGCATAGAAATCATGAGCCATGTAATATTGATAACCGCCGAGACCTTAGGTGTATAAGCCTTCTCGCAGTAAGAATTGATTCGCATAAGGAATAAGAATCGAGCGCGACTACGAGTCGTTAGGACTAATACGGTCAACTCGTGTCCGACCGAGCAGGTCAATAGATGGTCCTCTACGCGATGTGGTCACGGTGGTGTGCGCCCAAGTCTATTTAATCATCAGATGAGTTCGTGGACGCGTTCCACTGGAACCGGATCGTGAGAGCCGGGAATGGCCTTAAATGTTAGATGTAGTAACTCCGAGGATTTGAAAGACAGAAGCAATAATAGAAATTATGTACGTATAACTAGAATACGTTCGTGTTATACCCCGTATTTCCAGAGTATGTACGTGAGGACGTACGTACAAAAAGTTTAGCCTTAGCTAGGCATTATGGACGAAAAATTAGTACACAACCCACGAAACGAATTGTTTTCCGACGAAACGTTTTCCAAGACTTGCGTAGGGAAAATTACGGCTATGTCATTTATTATTTTTGCGGATTTTTCCGAGAGATGAAACATTTTGGACCAACGAGAGGGCGACACTTGTCACCCTGTTGGCGGAATTGTGGACGCTTTCGACGATTTTGTGGCCAAACTTTGGTCAAGGTTAGTAGGATATTTTGTGTAGTAGATGGATAAGGACACTTGCAAATCCTCACCCTACACTTGCATAGCACTTGGCTTCATCTTGGCCATTGGTTGGCCTATAAATACCCCTAACTTCAAGGTTTTCTTCATCCACAAATCACTTCTCCAAGTCTTGAAAATCCTCCCCTCTTGTAAAGGTTTTCGCCCAAGCCTCTTCCCACCCCTCTAGAGAAGTTTAGCCGAACAACCTCTCCCCTCTAGCCTCGGTTTCTGGCCGAGTACCCCCTTGGTAGAAAGTTGTCTTCCAAAGTATAGTTACTATTCCAAATCCCTTATAGTATTTGTCACGACCCGCGAATCCGGGCCCGTGACTGGTGCCTTACCCCGGGCACCCTAGTGATACAACATCAGAGAAAATCAGCGGAAA
Organism: Przewalskia tangutica; assembly: GCA_029844215.1. NCBI lineage: Eukaryota > Viridiplantae > Streptophyta > Magnoliopsida > Solanales > Solanaceae > Przewalskia > Przewalskia tangutica. The sequence continues at coordinate 49,010 of JAQGDG010000374.1, forward strand.
TAAAACATAATCATGAAATGAGAGATATTATAAATAAACAAAGCAACCAAAAGCTTGCCTTTCAACATATATATATAAACGCTTGAATAGCTATAATCCTTACAACCCCGCCACAACAAGCATGCACTTAAGATTTTTACAACAACTATGACGGACAGGTCTCGCCATACCCCGAATGTACAAGAACCTACAGACATCGTGGTAACATACCAAAGATAAGCCTCAAGGAACTGAGCTTCCCAATACGCCGAAAGGTGATCCTAAAATGGATCGATACCGATGTACTTTCTACCGCAGATTAACGCACTTCAAGCGAGGTCAAGATAACAGTACTAAGTATGTGAAATCAGAATATCAGAATGAAATCATAATAGTCCATATAAAGCAGAGACATGTATGATAACCAAACTACAAGATACACATATAACAGCTTATATCAAGTCGTGGTCTCACGCCTCCGGTCATTTACTCAAATATAATTACGGGTCTCACGCCACAACATCGCCATGCCCGTGGAATACCTTTCCTCACCGCTGCAGCATGATATGATAACATCAAGAAGTACACCAACACCAAGTCCTACTTGATGCCAAAGCCGTAATAACAATACAATACAACCAAACCACGGCCGACACGGCAAGTGCGAGAGCCGACTACCGATACTCAAGGCCGGCCACGAGTCGACCGGCAAGTACAAGGATCGACCACTGTGTACCAAGGCCGTATCACGAGACTTCGCCACTACACTGAACGGGGCAAGTGCGAGGGCTAACTACCAGGTACCAAGGCCGAATCAGCCATGAGACGGGGCAAGTACGAAAGCCGACCACCAGGTACCAAGGCCGAACAGTAAGAAACCTCATGGAGAGCTAGTCCATGGAATAACACTATCATCAGGAGCATACCCATGAAATTTTCCACATCACGCCAGACGCCCAAGTAAGTCCTCAACAAGTCAACCGGCCCTCCATTGAGAGACGCGGTAATATAGAACACAATTTTTGCATAACAAAGGCTATCACAACAAGCATAGGCAAGTTACACAACAACAAGGTACTTTCATTTTATGTCAAAGTCCGGGTTTTAATTCTAAAGTACTACGTACGTTAAGTTCCTTTTAAAGATCCATTCCCTTTTATAAAAGTCACCCGATACCCGTAGCATAAAATAGAGTGACTTATATCTTTTAAGTAAACCAAAACAACTTCCATACTATCCTTTTTAAAACCAAATTAAGGCAATACCATGCCTTCTTTTTAGACCAAAACACTTCTCTTTTTAAAGTCAAGTTACCACATTAAAACCAGTGATAAAAACCCTTCTTTTGTTTTCATAAAGTCGTTATAACCAACTTCCCATAAGGCTGTTATAACACTTTATGTTTTAAACCATTTTAAGACAACACAATGCCTTTCTTTACCCTAAAGTTCCGCTTTGCCTAATTTCAATTACGCCACTCTTTTTAGAAAAGTTTCATAGTTCAATGTCTTAATCTCTTTTTAAAACAATTGAGTAACATATGCCCTAAAGTAGTAGGTTATTCTTGTTCATAATACATCTTATGAAGCAGACATGATCTAGAAAATGTAATCTCATTTTGTCTCATCTTAGCTTCTATGCAGATTGAGGTTTCTACTGGTTTTAATAATACTTCATTAGTCATTACATTTTCCTTTATTAGCGCCGCAGTTGGTTTGTTCGACACTTATTCTCGATTTCCAAATCAAGAAACATTATTCCTTTTACAACTGTGTACTCATTACTCACGAACGAGGTTTCACACTAACATCCATATCAAGTCAAGTCTCTTATCTTTAAGATTAAGTCTTAACTTCTAAAAATCAAGAAACCATTCTTCTTAAGACGTTATACCTAACTTCCCATAAAGCTAGTATAACTCTTATGTTCTCAAAACCAAGTATTACTCTTCATAAAGATGATTCAAAGATTCTTTTGAAATACTTCAAGATTCTTTACTATTACACAACAAGTCGCTTATAAGTCAAATCAGTTACCTTTTTAAAACCACAAAGCATTTCCTTACCTACATAAAGCTATTATAACCAACTTCCCATAAAGCTGTTATAACACTTTATGTTTTAAACCAATCAAATACATTTAGCACATGTACGCTCACCGCATTACATAGTTACACACATATCATGCTAGAAAAGATAGAAGAGGTTCACATACCTCGCGACGACATCGACTAATAGCAAAACGCCCAAGTACTCAAACCGCTTGGCCACACCTTAAGCCAAGTAAACCACGCCACACGCAGATTTCAACTCATAGAGGCCACAAGGCGCCTATTAACATCTTAGATCTCAATGTAGAATATTCTACGTAAAATTCTAAGAAGACTCCCCGCAACAACAGAAATCTCCTCTCTATCGAGGCCGCTACCAAGCCAACCAGTGGGGTTTGCACGCCTAACCTGACGTACAATTCTACTCACAAGAATACTACACAAGTCTCATCAGAATACACCCCTATGTAATTTACGTCGCTTCTTCTTTAAAATTCAGGCTTAAGTCAAAAGACATTGCCGCACAATTATAATGTTCAGTTCTATATATAGTATACTTCAACTATATATTCCTACAACATGTAATTTCCAATTACAATAGAAGGTCAAGAGTGTTTACCTTGATAGGCCCAAAATTATCCGAGTTTATATGTCGATCCTGAGCAAGGTTTAGCTCCTACTTCGTGCGCTCCAACCCGCTCCAAACAACCCTTAGAAGTTCTAACCAACTTCTACTCAATTACATCAACTATCAATGAAGATTTCCTTAGGGTTTCGTTTAGTAGCTAAAGGAAGTATAATAGTATTTTCTAGGCTTTTGTATAAGTGTAACCTTGGGAAAACTACAAGGTATTTGTTATACCCCGTATTTTCAGAGTATGTACGTAAGGACGTACGTAGAAAAATTTGAAGTTTAAAGTTGGCTTGGCCGAAAATTATTTTGTTCACAACACCCGTTTAGAGTCGTTTTTCGACGAAACGTTTTCACAGCTTTCGTAGGGAAAATTCCGGCTATGTCATTTTTAATTTTTATGATTTTTTCGAGAGACTAAACATTTTGGACCAACAAGAGGGCGCCACTTGGCACCCTCTCACTGGAGCACGCTTGGGGGTAAAGGGGTGGACGAATGGCCATTGTTTGGTCAAGGGTTGGTAGGATATTTTGTGGTAGATGGATAAGGTGAACTTGGCAAGATCTCGCCCTACACTTGCCTTGCACTTGGCAAGATCTTCGCCATCGGTTCGCCTTTGCTAGACTTATAAATACCCCCCTCTTTGATGACTTCTTCATCCATTCTACAAATCTCTCAGTGTTAAAAATCCTCCCCTCTTAGTAGTGTTCTCGCCCAACACCATCCTCCCTCGCCGAGAGCCCTCCCTCCTAGTAGGCCGTGGGTACTCCCTAGCCTAGTTGTTTCAGATAATGCCCTCTTGTTAGAAATACTCTCAAAAGTATTGTTATAATGCCCAAATTACCTTAGCCATATACCTTGTAGTATTCTAAGGTTATACCTTTACAAAGCCCAAATACTATTATACTTCCCTTCACCACAAAACCGAAACCCTAAGTAAATCTTCACCCGTAGTTGAAGTTATAAGTGAAGCTGGTTAGAACTTCTAAGGGTTGTTTGAGCTGGCCTGAGCGCACTGAGTAGAGCTAAACCTTGCTCAGATCGACATTTAAACTCTGATAATTATGGGCTTATCGAGGTAAATATCTTGTCCTCTATTGTAATCGAGATTACATGATTGTTAGACTATATAGTCAAGTATACTATATATAATCAACGCTGTTATCGCAATGTCTTTTGACTTAAGCCCAATAATAAGAAACCTTTTCGAAAGAAGAGTATCGAATCAGATTTACATAGGATCAGACATGAGACTTGTGTAGCTTTTCGTGAGGTAGAATTGTGCACGTCCGATTAACGTATAACCCCCGGTTGGCTTCGTAGCCTACCCGATAGAGAGAGAGGAGATTTACGCCGCCATGGGGAGGCCGCCAATTTTCTCAGAATGTTCTACGGCGGATCTAAATGTTAATGAGCGCCAGGCCTTATAGGTTCAAGTACTACGTGGCGCGATCTACTTGGCTTAAAGGAGTAATGCCACTGAAGTACTGAGCGCTGCTATTAGTCGATACTGCCGCGAGGTATGTGAACCTCTTCCTATCTCTTCTAGCATGATATGTGTGAACTATGTAGTACGGCAGACGATACATGTGCTAAATGTATTTGATTGTTTAAAACATAAAGTGTTATAACCGCTTTATAAGTTGGTTATAATAATTTTACGTTGGTAAGAAAATACTGTGGTTTTTAAAAGGTAATCGATTTGAACTATAATCGCTTGTTATGTGTTAATAAAGAATTGAAGTATTTCAAAAGATTTTTGAATCATTTTGAAAGAAGAGGTAATACTTGATTTTTTTAGAAAACTTAAGAGTTATACTAGCCTTATGGAAAGTTAGGTATAACTACTTAAGAATGTTTTATCGATTTTGGAAATCGTAACGTGTATCGACAAACCATCGCAAATACATTAAAGGAAATGTTTTTAATAATTAAGTATTATTAAAACCAAGAGAAACTTCCATCCGCATGTAAGCTAAGATGAGACAAAATGATAATTCCTAGATCACGGTCGTGAATAAGATTGTTATAAACAAGAATATCCTACTCACTTATAAGGCTTATGTTTCTCGATTGTTTAAAGGAGAATTATATTCTTAAATGAATAAGACTACGAACTACTAAACCTTTCTAAAATGAGAAACTTGAATACGGGAAATTAGGCAAACTTGAACATCGAAATTAGGCAAACTTGAACATCGGAAAAGAACGTTGCTACTTGATTTTACAAAGAGAAGTAATTGATTTACTTTAAAAGATAATCACTCTATTTTCATATACTACATGTATCAGGTGGTTTTTGTGAAGTAACGATCTTTTAAAGATTTAATGTATGAAGTACTTTGGGGATAGGTACCGAACTTGTTAGTAGAAAGTACCTTGTGTGAATAACTTGATTGTATTGGTTTGTGATAGCCTTGTAATACTTTCTTGTTGATTTGATAAGTAAGCATGTTAGATGCTACGCGTGTTAGTATCTTGTGATTATCAGGTGCGGTCACTTTTGTGCTTACGCTGTCAAACGTTAAGCCCGCTAGATCGTTATTGTATCACATACCCTCGACTTATTATACCGAGGGCTTGCCACCCTCGACGCGTCTATACGCCTATGCAAATTCGTGACTACGCGGAGCGCAGAGCTCCGTGATTGATCATTCCGGTGTTTAGCCCGACGCGGGATTCCCTACGCGTCCGCTGAGACTACGCGGCTTTTCGAGACTACGCGGCCGCGGAGCCCAGCGGATACCGAGGGTTAGCCGCCGACGCGGTATACCTCAGCGGTCCGGGACCATGATTCGAGGAATACCTCACGCGGTCCGCGGTGACCTACGCGAGTCAGCGAGAGTTCCAGTGGATAGACGCGCACATTGATATTGCGCGGCGCCGCCTTCGACATGCGTGCGCCTAGAAAGACCCTGGATACGCTTTGTGGTATTTTTGGCATCGCTGGTCTTAGTAGTCGCCATGCCTTCGCATTTGCCCCGCACGGTTTTATTGTGATAACTTTCGGCGCGAGTCCCCGACTTGACACGATCGCTATTTATCAGGAATCGTAGTTCGCTATCATACATGTCTCCCGCTTATATAGACTACTATGATTTCATTTACGATTTATTTTCGCCACATACTGTACCGCAGATCGACCTCCTTCGGGCCGCTCACGCCGCAGTAAAGGTACACCGCCGCCGATCCTCGCCTAGGGTCACAGCCATTGGGAAAGCTCCGCTTCTCCGAGGCTTATCTGCAAAGTCCTCGCCGTTGTAGGTATTTACATTCGTGGTATGGCGGGCCCCGCCCCGCCATCGTTGTCATATCATTTCGCAGAGGTCCAGTAGATCACAAGGTGGTTGTAAAAAGGATTAAACTGCTCATTTGTAGGAGTTGTTATTTATATATACGCCGAAGGCAAGTTTTCCTCGACATCGCTTTGTACTTCATTTGTTTCATGTATGTGTTTTATGTTCCGCTGACACTGATGTTGTATCACCAGGTGCCCGGTAAGGCACCACCACGCCCGCATTCGGTCGTGACAAAAGTGGTATCGTGAGCGCTTAATCCTCTGAAAGTTGTCTACGCATCAGATCCAAGAGTTCGATTATCGCTGTCGCGCACCACACCAATAATCGTGAGGCTATAGGATATTTAGGATTGGTTTCATTTCTTCTCACTCCGAGATCGTGCCTAGAGCCGTGTTGTAAGTCGACCTCTAACGATTTCTTTCCTTACCGCTATGCTCCGCATAGGCAACTCGAGCCCCGAGGACAAGGCAAATGCGGAGTCGCGAGCAGAGTACAGAGGGTTACGCGGGCACAGCCCAATTATCACCTCGCGGTGCTTCATTCGGGAGTTCTCGCACGCCATTAGCCCCAATAGAGTTTAGCACGCGCGGCAGCCTCATCGCGCCATGATGTTTGAACCTTCGCCCACGACCGAACAGAGAATATAGATTTCGGAGGCGACCGTTAATAACTATGGATTTGACTACCGCAGAGTATACCGATGTACCGCGAGTCTTGATGAATATCAACGGTAAGGTCGTGCAAGAGTAATTCTTCACTTGGGCTTGAGCATGGCCTCGTACGCTTATGCGCAGCAGCCAAGAAACGTAGAGATCGACGCGTTAACGGGCGACGCAAGAGGCTGTGGCAGCAAGGTCCTTTAGTAACTTTCGAGGCGAGTCGCCACCAAAGCAGATTAGATTATGCGCATCCACCAAGATGCAAGGTCCTCCACAGGTTCGTGACGCTAGTGGTATGCAGGTTAGTCGAGCCCGTAGCTTCCGCTCACCATCACACGGGCGTTCCAACATCCGATTCGCTTTTTCTCGTTCACAAGCAGGCAGCGCCATCCTGTGGAATGTCGCCTTTAGTTGGTACTTATCACCTATGACCGCCGTGGTCTGATGTCGAAAGAGTGTCCTCATGGAGGACTTAGCCTTCGTGATCGCGGTAGTTCGTCATCTTCCTTAGCTATGCACTCACGGGCAGTTTGATTAGAACGACTACGGAGCAAGCAAAGAGATACAGATAGATCTTTAACCCTCTGTGGTTTAGTATGTGTGATAAGCGAGTATACCTTAAGTGTTATATTCGATAACATTGTGTAAATGGTGATTAGAAATCTCGTTAGTTAACCAAGTAAGATTTGGGGATAGAGAAAGTAGCCTTAGTGTTATACGTAGAGACCTTAGAGGTAAGGCCATCTCGAGTAAAAGATGTATTGTTTATGTTTGACCCTTTATAGAGTGCATAGTGCACGCGAGTTATGTTCATGGATTAGTCCCCGAGTAGCGTGGAACGAAAGAGGGTAGTCGAGCTAAGAAGACCGCTAGGTTTTCGTAACGTGATTAGCGAGAGTTTTCCTTCGCGAGCTAGCGCTTGCCGGGCCTGCCGAGGCCACGCCGCGGGTCAACCCGCCGCATGTACGCGGGTCGGCCAGGGCGGTCCCGCTGCGGTAGGGCCACGGCGGTGTTAGGCCCAAGTTTAGTTAACCAACGCACGCACGTGGACGATTAGACCAAGAGTCGCCGGCGAGGTCACCGCCTTGTCTTCTAGCAAAGACCGCTTACTGCAGAGGTTACGCGAGACGATATATCGTAAAGGTTGTAAGGTCGCACGAGGTGCCTACCTTCACCTTATGGCGCATGTTGAGCCTGTGGTACTACTGCTTTGGTTTCCGGAAGTTTTACCAAGCAGGTTAAGAACTCAGCGAGTCTCAAAATCGCATTCGCCTCTGCCACAGGTATATTTCAGAGGTAGTCGCTGGGATTGTTGTCTCCTCGTGGAGGAGTGTTTAAGCTACCATTTCGCCGAACGTCGCCTTACGAGGCCTCAGAGGCGAAGTGTAAGCCGGCCGATTGGTCTGATGTTGGCAAGATTCAAATAGTTGGTTCAGCTTGTTCCACAGATCGTGGATGAGTAAAGCTTGTCTAGAAGAGGTTCTCGCACCGTAGAAATCGTATGATAATCGGCGACGACGCCAGAGTTCAAAGCCGACGGCCGGTCTTCAAGCGTACCACCCCGTGGGTGTGACGAGTTTTGGAAACAGAGGGAACTTAGCCCGAAGTTACTTGGGGCCCTTTTGAGTTCATGTGAAGAATAGACCAAGTTGCCTATATGTTAGCAGCTGTCGTCCGACTTAGGAGGCAAGACGTCCTGGCCTTTCAGATTGTTATGTTCGGAAGTATCGAATATCCATCCGCAGTGTTCCCGCTAATGATGACCACGTTAGTGATAGTAACCTCGAAGTTTTGATATCAAGCAAGATTTAAATGTGGTAAGAGTTCGAATGTACGATACCTTCTGATCGACGCAGCCCGGTACCAATTGCTGGTCGCTCGAGGCGTTAATGCCTCGTGCAAAGTGACAAAAGTGGTATATCATTTTGGTGATGTTAGAGGTGTTTCTCGTGGACTCGATGTAAGCATTTTGGCGCAAGTTGTTTCGTGCCAAAGCGTGTGCAGATTGATTCTCGTAAGTATAGTAGTGAAGACTATATCGCGCACGCTTGTTTTGAGATTCTAGGCGAACATTCGACGAATGTTTCGGGCGAGGAGAATGTTATACCTCGTATTTTCGCAGTATGTACGTAAGGACGCACGAGAAAAATTTGAAGTTTAAAGTTGGCTTGGCCGAAATTATTTTGTTCACAACACCCGCTTAGAGTCGCCGACTAAACGCTTACAATTTCGTAGGAAAATTCCGCTATGTCATTTTTAATTTTTATGGATTTTTCGAGAGACGAACATTTTGGATCAACAAGAGGGCGCCACTTGGCACCCTCTCACTGGAGCACGCTTGGGGCGGTAAAGCGGTGGACGAATGGCCATTGTTTGGTCAAGGGCGGGTAGGATATTTTGTGGTAGATGGATAAGTGCACTTGGCAAGATCTTCGCCCTACACTTGCCTTGCACTTGGCAAGATTCGCCATTGGTCGCCTTTGCTAGACCTATAAATACCCCTCTTTGATGACTTCTTCATCCATTCTACAAATCTCTAAGTGTTAAAAATCCTCCCTCTCTTAGTAGTTGTTCTCGCCCAACACCATCCTCCCCTCGCCGAGAGCCCTCCCAGTAGTGTGGCCGGGTACTCCCAGCCTAGTTGTTTCGTATAACCCCTCTTGTTAGAAATACTCTCAAAAGTATTGTTATAATGCCCAAATTACCTTAGCCATATACCTTGTAGATTCTAAGGTTATACCTTTACAAAGCCCGTAAATACTATTATACTTCCTTCACCACAAAACCGAAACCCTAAGTAAATCTTCACCCGTAGTTGAAGTTATAAGTAGAAGTTGGTTAGAACTTCTAAGGGTTGTTTGGAGCTGGCCTGAGCGCACTGAGTAGAGCTAAACCTGCTCAGATCGACATTTAAACTCTGATAATTATGGGCTTATCGAGGTAAATATCTTGTCCTCTATTGTAATCGAGATTACATGATTGTTAGACTATATAGTCAAGTATACTATATATAGAATCGAACGCTGTTATCGCAATGTCTTTTGACTTAAGCCCTAATAATAAGAAACCTTTTCAAAGAAGAGTAATCGAATCAGATTTACATAGATCAGACATGAGACTTGTGTAGCTTTTCGCGAGGTAGAATTGTGCACGCCCGATTAACGATAACCCCCGGTTGGCTTCGTAGCCGCCCGATAGAGGAGGAGATTTACGCTGCTGTGGGGAGGTGTCGAATTTTCTCAGAATGTTCTACGGCGGATCTAAATGTTAATGAGCGCTGTGGCCTTATAGGTCAAGTACCACGCGTGGCGCGATCTACTTGGCTTAAAGGAGTAGCCGACACTGGAAGTACTGAGCGCTTTGCTATTAGTCGATACTCGCCGCGAGGTACGCGAACCTCTTCCTATCTCTTCTAGCATGATATGTGTGAACTATGTAGTACCAGACGACACGCTAAATGTATTTGATTATTTAAAACATAAAGTGTTATAACGCTTTACGGGAAGTTGGTTATAATAAATTACGTTGGTAAGAAAATACTGTGGTTTTTAAAAGGTAATCGATTTGAACTATAACCGCTTGTTATGTGTTAATAAAGAATTAAGTATTTCAAAAGATTTTTGAATCATTTTGAAAGAAGAGGTAATACTTGATTTTTTAGAAAACTTAAGAGTTATACTAGCCTTATGGAAAGTTAGGTATAACTACTTAAGAATGTTTTAATCGATTTTGGAAATCGAACGTGTATCGACAAACCATCGCAGTTACATTAAAAGGAAATGTTTTTAATAATTAAGTATTATTAAAACCAAAGAGAAACTTCCATCCGCATAAGCTAAGATTAGACAAAATGATAATTCCTAGATCATGGTCATTGAATAAGATTGTTATAAACAAGAATATCCTACTCACTTATAAGGCTTATGTTTCTCGATTGTTTAAAGGAGAATTATATTCTTAAATGAATAAGACTATGAACTACTTAAACCTTTCTAAAATGAGAAACTTGAACACGGGAAATTAGGCAAACTTGAACATTAGAAATTAGGCAAACTTGAACATTGGAAAAGAATGTTGCTACTTGATTTTACAAAGAGAAGTAATTGATTTACTTTAAAAGATAATCACTCTATTTTCATATACTATGTATTGTGTGGTTTTGTGAAGTAACGATCTTTTAAAGATTTAATGTATGAAGTACTTTGGGGATAGGTACCGAACTTGTTAGTAGAAAGTACCTTGTGTGAATAACTTGATTGTATTGGTTTGTGATAGCCTTGTAATACTTTCTTGTTGATTTGATAAGTAAGCATGTTAGATGCTACGGTGTTAGTATCTTGTGATTATTGTGTAAAGTGGTCACTTTGTTGTGCTTACGCTGTCAAACGTTAAGCCCGCAGATCGTTATTGTATCACATACCCCTGACTTATTATACCGAGGGCTTGCCACCCTTGATGCGGTCTATACGCCTATGCAAATTCTTGTGACTACGCGAGCGCAGAGCTCCGTGATTGATCATTCCGGTGTTTAGCCCGACGCGGGATTCCTACGCGGTCCGCTGAGACTACGCGGTCTTTTGAGACTACGCGGGCCGCGCGAGTCTAGCGGATACCGAGGGTTAGCCGCCTTCGACGCGGGTATACCTCAAAGTGTCCGGGGACCATGATTCGAGGAATACCTCACGCGGTCTCAGGTGACCTACGCGAGTCGCGAGAGTTCCAGGATAGACGCGCACATTGATATTGCGGGCGCGAGTGGCCGCCTTCGACATGGCGCGGTCTAGAAAGACCTCGGATACGCCAGGTATTTTTTGGTACCGTGGTCTTAGTAGTCGCTATGCCTTCGCATTTGCCCCGCACGGTTTTATTGTGATAACTTTGAGGCGCGAGTCCCCGACTCGACATGACCGCTATTTATCAGAATCGTAGTTCGCTATCATACATGTCTCCCGCTTTATATAGACTACTATGATTTCATTTACGATTTATTTTCGCCACATACTGTACTCGCCAGATCGACCTTCGGGGCCGCGTCACGCCGCAGTAAAGGTACACCGCCGCCGATCCTCGCCTTAGGGTCACAGCCGCTTGGGAAAGCTCGCTTCTCCGAGGCTTATCTCGCATAGTCCCCGTCGCTGTAGGTATTTACATTCGTGGTACGGCGGCCCCGCCCCGCCATTGTTGTCGATCATTTCGCAGAGGTCCAGAGTAATCGCAAGTGTGGTTGTAAAAAGGATTAAACCGCTCATTTGTAGGAGTTGTTATTTATATATATGCCGAAAAGCAAGTTTTCTCAGACATCGCTTTGTACTTCATTTGTTTCATGATGTGTTTTATGTTCCACTGACACTGATGTTGTATCACTAGTGGTGCCCGGTAAGGCACCACCACGCCCAGATTCGGTCGCGATAAGATTTGGGCCAAGGTATTTGACATTACAACAATACTAGGAGAGTATTTCTATACCACAACAAGTGGTATTATACGAAACAACTAGCAGTGGTACCCTACGCTAACCACTACAAAGGGAGGGGAAGCTCGCCAAAGGGCCTTCTCAAAGGGAGGTGGTGGACGAAAGAACAAGAAGGAGGGAGTATTTTGAGACTTAGATAGATTGCTCAAGTGAGGACGAAGAAAGTCTTCAACTTGAGGGTATTTATAGTCAAGTGAAGGCCAACCAATGGCCAAGATTTAAGACAAGTGCATAGCAAGTGTAAGGCCAAGATTTAGCCACGTGCTACCTTATCCATCTACACAAAATATCCTACCTAACCCTTGACCAAAATTTCAACACAAAAACGTACAACGGTCTAGTTTTGCCGCCCACTTGTTTCCAATGCGAGGTGACACTTGTCACCCTCCCGCTGGTCCAAAATGTTTCGCCTCTCTAAAAATCCGCAAAAATTATTAATGACATAGCCGGAATTTTCCCTACGTAAGTCGTGGAAACGCTTCGCCGAAAATCGACTTTTCGCACTAGTGCCCAATTTCAACCTTGCCTAATCTTAAGGCTCAAATTTTATACGCACGCCTCACGCATATTACTGAAATACGGGGTATAACATTCTCAACTCCTTAGAAACATTCTTACCAAATGTTCCTTCTAAAGACTGATAACGATGAAGTTCTTCTAACAAGTTGCCAACGCCACACCGCCACTAAATAACACACGCTCTCCTCCTTCCTTACTCGTCGGCCCTTCTCGAACACCGAACTCTTCTAGTATACGCATTCACACTTCACCATCGCCATAGCTTCCCAAAACTTTGGAGTCACCACCTCCAAACTTGGTCATCTTACTAGCTTCACTTCTCTCTAAGGCCATTCCCGCCTTCACGATCCGCTCGTCGAACATAACCACGAACTCATACGACGGCCATCTAAACTGGGCCTAGCACCCTCGGACTCTACCACCTGGCGACCACCTCGATCTGACCCCACCTCATTCCGGCCACGGTTGACACGCAACACGCCCTCAACCCGAGCCTCACACGCCGACTCTCTCGCTTCGATCCGAATAATCTTACCTATACAGTCATGAAAGCTACCACTTCCATTTACACCACCCAAGGAAATTTTTCCACAATTACACCACGCATACTTACACATTCGACAAAGATCCCCGCAAAATCTTGTACTCAAGATGGCCTTACATCTAAGGTCTCAATCAGAATATTCTAAGGTTCATCACTTTCTCACCCTGTGCTTACCCTTTTACCAACTGTGTTTCTAAATCACATTTTAGCACAAGGCTATCCGAACATAACACTAAACACATCATCATAACATCAATACATACAAAACTCTGTAGGTTAAGGATATACCAAAATAGGCGTTCAAAGGATCGCTAAAATCGAACTCCCACCGCGACTTACCGGACTCGCCGGTACGAACATCCCGCTCAAGCATGGAAGGTGTAGAACCCGCAATCGCTTCTAGTAGTCAGGCTATCCTACCACCGCTACTCGGTCGGACAAGATCTTGCCGATGGCCCCGCTGGCCGCAAGAATAACAATCTCCCAAGTGACGCATTTACACTCTCCCTTATGAAGTTTTCCACAACGCCACACCGAGACAAGTGGCAACCTCATCCGCGAGCACTCCTACTCCCGAAATCTGAAACCCGGGAGCCCCGACCGCCCCGAATATCCCAAAGGTCCCGGCCGCGAGGACCACTCAGATCGCGAGGCGCATAATCGCTCGGCCAGGCGGTCCGCCTCGAAGTCACCAAAGGACCCCGCTGCTCGCCTCTTCGCCGAGCCCGGTCATTCCGCCGATTTATCCGCCTCACATCCAAGTGCATACGCCGCACGCGGCAATGTCCATGCCCTACCAAGAGCTACACCCAACAACTTCGCCAGGTGATCATCGAGCCCTCAGAACATATCCGCACTCGATCCTCCATACTAGCTACCAACGCTGGGACGCATCGCCAATGAGTCGAACTCACATTGTACTCAATCAGACGCCATTTCGCCGCAACACCAAAATTGTTTACCGAGCCCTCTCATCTCGCGAGGCAAGAAATGTGCAAGAAAGGCCTCCGAGAACTCGCCCCATAAAGCCGGAAGGCATGCTCTCCCGACAGCTCCCACGATCAAACTGGGCCGATCAAGCGTATCACGCACCGATGCGAACTCAGACCACCGACTCGGTCTCCGATGCCTCGATCACTTTACGATCCGTCAGAATCGCTTGATGAACTCTCGCGATCATCCTCGTGCCTCACCCATAAAACTCGCGCCTACAACTCGTAAAACCCGTGAGCCTCGAACTATCTCGACTAGGCGAACCATCGCGCATCGAACCGCCGCGCCCATTTATCCTCAAGTTCGCCACAACCCCGCCATTAATCGCCCACTTTGTAACTCATCTCCTCGCCTGCATCGCGGATCGAGGCTCGTATCGCGGTTCTCGCCACGCTTTACTCGCAGCCTCCTCGCCGCCGCTTGCCCTTCGCCCGGTTTTACGCGAGGCATAACTGTAAAACGGCACGCTGCAGGGTCCAATCTTATTACACAAACTCTAAGGCACGGCCTACGAATGAGAAGAATGGAAACTAACCCTAAATGTCTCGCACTCCTCGACATAGATGTGGTGCACAACACACCGATAATCAAGACTTACTAGACACGGCTCAGACACTTTCCGAGGACTAATCGCTTCGATACCACTTTGTCACGACTCCGCTAACCCGCGGATCGTGCCTTACCCCGCACCCTAGTGATACAACATCGAGAAAATCAATAAATAAAACATAATCATGAAATGAGATATTATAAATAAACAAAGCAACCAAAACAGCTTGCCTTTCAACATATATATATAAACGCTTGAACAAGCCATAATCCTTACAACCCCGCCACAACAAGGCTGCACTTCTAAGATTTTTACAATAACTATGACGACGGACAGGCCTCGCCATACCCCGAATGTACAAGAACCATGCACATCGTGGTAACATACCAAAGATAAGCCTCCAAGGAACTGAGCTTCCAATACGCTAAAGGTGATCCTAAAATGGATCGACACCGATGTATTTCTACCATGCAGATGAACGCAGCCTCAAGGAGGTCAAGATAACAGTACTAAGTATGTGAAATCAGAACATCAGAAATGAAATCATAATAGTCCATATAAAGGCGAGACATGTATGATAACCAAACTACAAGACACACATATAACGCTTATATCAAGTCGTGGTCTCACGCCTCCGGTCATTTACTCAAATATAATTACGGGTCTCACGCCCACAACATCGCCATGCCCGTGGAATACCTTCCTCACCGCTAGCCTATGATATGATAACATCAAGAAGTACACCAACACCAAGTCCTACCGATGCCAAAGCCGTAATAACAATACAATACAACAAAACCACGGTCGACACGGCAAGCGCGAGCCGACTACCGATACCAAGGCCGGCCACGAGTCGATCGGCAAGTACGGTGGTCGACCACCGTGTACCAAGGTCAGACACGAGACTTCGCCACTACACCGAATCGGTAAGCGCGAGGGCTAACTACCGTGTACCAAGGCCGAATCAGCCACGCAGACGGCAAGTACGAAGCCGACCACCAGGTACCAAGGCCGAACAGTAAGAAACCTCATGGAGAGCTAGTCCATGGAATAACACTATCATCAGGAGCATACCCGTGAAATTTTCCGTCACTGCCGGTACGTCCAAGTAAGTCCTCAACAAGTCAACCGGCCCTCCATTGAGAGACGCGGTAATATAGAACACAATTTTGGCATAACAAAGGCTATCACAACAAGCATAGGCAAGTTACACAACAACAAGATACTTTCATTTTATGTCAAAGTCCGGGTTTTAATCCTAAAGTACTACGTACGTTAAGTTCCTTTTAAAGATCCATTCCCTTTTATAAAAGTCACCCGATACCCGTCGCATAAAATAGAGTGACTTATATCTTTTAAGTAAACCAAAACAACTTCCATACTATCCTTTTTAAAACCAAATTAAGGCAATACCATGCCTTCTTTTTAGACCAAAACACTTCTCTTTTTAAAGTCAAGTTACCACATAAAAACCAAAGATAAAACCCTTCTTTGTTTTCATAAAGTCGTTATAACCAACTTCCCATAAGGTCGTTATAACACTTTATGTTTTAAACCATTTTAAGACAACACAATGCCTTTCTTTACCCTAAAGTTCCAGCTTGCCTAATTTCAATTACGCCTTCTTTTTAGAAAAGTTTCATAGTTCAATGTCTTAATCTCTTTTAAAACAATCGAGTAAATATGCCCTAAAGTAGTAGTTATTCTTGTTCATAATCAATCTTATTAAGCAGCCATGATCTAGAAAATGTAATCTAATTTTGTCTCATCTTAGCTTCTACGCATTGAGGTTTCACCGGTTTTAATAATACTTCATTAGTCATTACATTTTCCTTTATTAGCGCCGCAGTTGGTTTGTTCGATACTTATTCTCGATTTCCGAATCAAGAAACATTATTCCTTTTACAAACTGTGTACTCATTACTCACGAACGAGGTTTCACACTAACATCCATATCAAGTCAAGTCTCTTATCTTTTAAGATTAAGTCTCTAACTTCTAAAAATCAAGAAAACCATTCTTCTTAAGACGTTATACCTAACTTCCCATAAAGCTAGTATAACTCTTATGTTCTCAAACCAAGTATTACTCTTCATAAAGATGATTCAAAGATTCTTTTGAAATACTTCAAGATTCTTTACTATTACACAACAAGTCGCTTATAAGTCAAATCGCTTACCTTTTAAAACCACAAAGCATCTCCTTACCTACATAAAGTCGTTATAACTAACTTCCCATAAAGTCGTTATAACACTTTATGTTTTAAACCAATCAAATACATTTAGCATACGCACGCCTACCATACTACATAGTTACACACATATCATGCTAGAAAAGATAGGAAGAGGTTCACATACCGCGACGATTATCGACTAATAAAGAAAACGCCCAAGTACTCTCAAACCGCTTGGCCACACCTTAAGCCAAGTAAACCACGCCACACGCAGATTTCAACCTATATAGGCCACAAGGCGCCTATTAACATCTTAGATCTCAATGTAGAATATTCTACGTAAAATTCTAAAGATTCTCCCGCAACAACAGAAATCTCCTCCTCTATCGAGGCCGCTACCAAGCCAACCTGGGGCTTGCACGCCTAACCGACGTACAATTCTACTCACAAGAATACTACAAGTCTATCAGAATACACCCTATGTAATTTACGTCAGCTTCTTCTTTAAAATTCAGGCTTAAGTCAAAAGACATTGCCGCACAATTATAATGTTCAGTTCTATATATAGTATACTTCAACTATATATTCCTACAACATGTAATTTCCAATTACAATAGAAGGTCAAGAGTGTTTACCTTGATAAGCCCAAAATTATCCGAGTTTATATGTCGATCCTGAGCAAGGTTTAGCTCCTACTCCAAGGCGCTCCAACCCGCCTCCAAACAACCCTTAGAAGTTCTAACCAACTTCTACTCAATTACTTCAACTATCAACGAAGATTTCTTAGGGTTTCGCTAGTGGCTAAAGGAAGTATAATAGTATTTTCTGGCTTTTGTATGTTGTAACCTTGGGAAAACTACAAGGTATTTGGGCCAAGGTATTTGGACATTACAACAATACTAGAGAGTATTTCTATACCACAACAAGGGTATTATACGAAACAACTAGGCAGTGGGTACCCCACACTAACCACTACAGCTTAGGGAAGCTCTCTACCAAAGTGGCCTTCTCAAAGGGGAGGGTGGTGGACGAAAGACCAAGAGGAGGGAGTATTTGAGACTTAGGTAGATTGCTCAAGTGAGGATGAAGAAAGTATTCAACTTAGAGGAGTATTTATAGGTCAAGTGAAGGCCAACCAATGGACAAGATGAAGACAAGTGCATAGCAAGTGTAAGGCGAAGATTTAGCCACGTGCTACCTTATCCATCTACACAAATATCCTACCTAACCCTTGACCAAAATTTCAACACAAAAACGCGCTAACGGTCTAGCTTTGCCGCCCACTTGCTTTCCAATGCGAGGTGACACTTGTCACCCTCCCGCTGGTCCAAAATGTTTCGCCTCTCTAAAAATCCGCATAAATTACTAATGACATAGCCGAATTTTCCCCACGTAGTCGTGGGAAACGCTTCGCCTGAAAACGACTTTTCAAAGACTAGTGCCCAATTTCGAACCTTGCCTAATCTTAAGGCTCAAATTCTTATACGTACGCCCTCACGTACATACTCTGGAAATACGGGGTATAACAGTATTTGAGTAAAAGTTGTGTAGAACTTCTAAGGGCTTCTTGGAGCTATCGGAGCGTGCAAATTAGAGCTAAACCTTGCTCAGGAGCGACATTATACTTGGATAATTTTGGGCTTACCGAGGTAAATACTCTTGTCCTTCTATTGTAATTGGATATTACATATAAGAATAGTTAAGACTTGAGTATAAGATATAGAAGAATAATAAAGAAGTATTGAACTGTACTTACATAGACTGCTTACAAGAGACTCGAGTAGCTTGACTGCAGGGAAGTGTCGCCAATTTTCCGTAGAATAGAGAACTCTCTCGCTTAGAATCACATGTAATAGTCTAGACATTGATAGACGATTCGACTATTATAGGTTGATTCTCTCGCGCACATATTCGACTTGGCAAGTGTGGTTTTCACGAGAAGGTATGTGATTCTTCCTATACTTGAGCATGATATTTTAAAATATATATATAGTACGGTAGACGTACGTGTGTTAACTGGACGTAGTTCTACGGCAATGTCTTTTGACTTAAGCCTGAATAATAAGAATCTTGAAGTATTTCAAAAGAATATTGAATCTTTTTTAATGTAAGAGTAATATTTGGTTTTTAAACAAAAGCTAAGAGTTATACTAGCTTTATGGAAGTTAGGTATAACAACTTAAGAAAGATAAAAGGAATCAAGCATTTACCGATTTATAAAAGCCTTGTATTGATTGCAAAGTGTAGTAAGATTATTTGACGAGTAGACATATTATGATGCTACGCGTGTTGTCTTGTGATGTCGTGTAAGGGGTCATTCTTGTTGCGGCTTACGTTGTTAAAAGTTAAGACCGCTGTATCATATTATATCACATACCCTCGACTTGTTATACCGAGGGCTTGCCACCCTTGACGCGGTCTTTACGCCTACGCGGTCCGCGTGACTACGCGAGTCGCGGAGTTCCGTGATTGATCATTCCGGTGTTTTATCCCGACGCGGATGCCCTACGCGGTCCGCGTGACTACGCGTCTATCGAGACTATGCGACCGCGGAGTCCGCGAGGGTACCGGGTTAGCTACCCCGGCGCAGGAATACCTCACGCGGTCTCAGTGTGACCTACGCGGATCATGCGGAGTCCGTGATTAGGCACGATAATGATACTATGGGCGATCGCCTTGCTTCGATCATTCGCGCCTGAAAGACCGCTACGCTTACCTATTATTGTTCTTGTTTGCGATACGGCACTATGCGCAATTGAACCGATTGTATTTGCAAATGGTTTTAAATACTTTGATTTCATTTAATGTACTTTACGCTTCACATACTTGGTACCGCTGATCGACTCTTCGGGCCATGCTCATGCCGCAGGTGGCAATCGTGCTAGATCCGCATCCTTGGATCTTTTGCTTTGTGTCGTGAGCTCCATCTTCTTCTGAGGCTCGACTTTACATTCCTGTGAGGTCCAGTAGTCATGTTGTAAAGTTGGGATGTAATCGCTCACTCTTTATATATATACGCCGAAAGGCGCTTTTCTCGTATAAACTGCGGTCTCAATTTACATTTGTTTCTCGCTTGTTTTTATATTCCGCCGACACTGATGTATGTCTACTGGGTGCCCAGAAGGCACCAATCACGGCCCCGAACGGGTCGTGACAAAAGTGGTATCGTGAGCGCTAATCCTCTGAAAGTGCTCGCTGCATCGCATCTAGTAAAGTCTGATTATCGCGTGTTGTACACCACACCAATAATCGTGAGGCTATAGATATTTAGGATTGGTTTCATTCTTCTCACTCTAAGATCGTGCCTTAGAGCTTTGTTATAAGTCGACCTCTAACGATTCCTTTCTCAGAATAGCTTATGCCTCCACGCAAGGCAACCCGCCTGTATGGCAAGGCGCAAACGGCGGAGCCGCTAGTAGACACCGAGAGTCACGAGGGCTCGTGCCCGCCTATACCCGAGACGGCGAAGTTCCATGACGCCGCGCCCCAAAGAGACCACGCACCGCACCTCCCGCCCCACACCGGGCGAGGAGTTAGGGTACAAGGAGACGGCCCGCCTATCGCCGTGATCAGGCCGCATACGAGGATAGGCCGGATGCAGCAGCCTGGCCCAAAGAAGGTTCGTGGTTCACCCGAGATCGCATGGGCTGAGGCTACGGATTTTCTCGAGTCAGAGCCCGCCGCAGTTCTACGTCGAGGCTCGAGGATGATCCGCAAGAGTTCATCCGCCGCTTATAGAGGATCACGCGCGATCAAGGCTTCGCAGACCGAGTCCGCGATCTTCGTCAGACGGCCGCGCGATACCGCAGCCGATCGTTTGACTCGCGAGCTTTCCCTGGAGAGCATGCGCCCAAAGCAGATGGGACGAAGTTTTCGAGGCTTTTCTCATGAACTTCTTGCCTCCGCAGAGCGAGGGCACGGCCGATGATTTTTGCCGAGACGCAGAGGCGCACGCCAGGAGTACAACGCCGAAGTTCGATTCTTTGGCTCGAGCATGTCCCCGCATTGGTAGCAGATATGGAGGACAGTGGTGCATCGCTATGTCACCGGCTAGATGATTATATGGCCGAAGTCTTGCGCGGTATGGCTCTTCACCGTACGACATTACCCGCACGCAGCTCACGACTGACGCGGCGAGCGTAGAGACCGACGGGTCGACAGATATCGCCAGCAGGTTACGCCAAGAAGGCCGTTCTTTGGTAGTTCTCGGTGGACGGCCTCACAGACGCCTAGATTTGCACCACATCCACCGTGAGCACTCCTACATCGCTTTGCACAGCAGAGCATTCAAGCGTGTCGTGGCCCCGTGACTTCAGACTTCCGTGGTAGCAAGCGGTGCTAACCGATCGAGGTCCGCTGGCATTGCCGCTGTGGTAGATTCCATTCAGTGAGATGTAGTACTACTTCGAGCTTGCTATACTTGTGGCCGCAGGTCATTACGCCGCAGCCCGTCCGACCGCAGGCGCCGCAGGCAGGGTGGGTCACCTTCGTGGTCCGCTGCCGCCTCATCCTAGCTACACGCCCGAGGCGTGGTACTCACGGACCAGCAGGTCGCGCAGAGGTCGTGGCGCGGTCCCGCCAGTGGTCCTCGTAATCGCATTTATGCCTTGTCCACCGGCAGACTGTGAGGCGCCGACGCCGCCACGCTGTACTCTATCAGCCGTTATGACGCTTACGCCTTGATAGATCCGGTTCTACTGGCCCTATATCTCCCTTATCGCTAGTAGGATAGGATAGATCCCGAGTCCATAGACCTTTCGAGGTAGCTACGCCAAATGGCGATTCGGTGGTAGCTCTACGGTATATGTGGCTTGTCCAAAGGACTATATGTAGCAAATGCACTTCCTAGCCGACTTGATAGAGTTGACATGACTCGATTTCGACGTGATCACGGGTACGGATTGGTTAGCTTCTTGCTATGCCAATGTAGACCGCAGGATAGAGTAGTACGGTTCCCAGCTCGGCGAGCCATTGTCGAGCTTTGAGGAACATCAGACGCCGGCGGTAGGTTTATTTCCTACTTCGGCTAGAAGACGGTGCGGGATATATCTACCATCTCGCTCGTGTTTGATATCGAGGTCGCGACCAGATTTTCACGCCGCCCAGAGTCGAGAGTTCCCGACGCTGTTTCTGCATCGACCTTCCGTATCCTCCCGAGAGGAGATAGAGTTTTGTATCGATGTTGCTGACACTCGCCTATTTCCATTCCGCCATACATACGTAACGGCACCGCCGAGTCGAGAGAATCAAGGACCACCGAGAGATTTGCCGGAGAAGCGGCTTCATCGCATAGTGTTTCTCCCTCGGGACCGCCAGATTGTTCGCGAAGAAGAAGGACGGACGCCGCGCATGTATGCTGATTACAGCAAACAACAAGGTGACCATTAAGAACAGATACCCCTTCCTGTGATTGATGATTTGTTCGACCAAATCAGTGGAGCAAGATGTTTTCCAAGATCGACCGCGACGGCTATCATCAAAAAGTAGTCGAGAGGCGGATGTCCTCAGATCGCATTCCGACCCAGACGCATTATGAGTTCGTGGTCATGTCTTTGGTTGACCAATGCGCCGGTATTTATGGATTTGATGAACCGAGTGTTTAAACCATTTTTGGACACGCCAGGATAGTGTTCATCGATGATATCTTCGCTTATTCTCGCCAGAGCAGAGACGCGAGCATTCGGCGACCGTGGCCGAGAGTTCTCCAGACCGCAGCTATACGCCAAGTTTTCGGGCGTGAGTTCTCGCTGACTTCGTGGCTTTTCGCATATTGTCGGCCGACGGTATTCGGTGATACGCCTAAGATCGAGGCAATCGAGTTGGCCTCGACCTACTACTCCGGCGCAGGTGCGCAATTTTCCGGGCCTCGCAGTTATTATCTACGTTCGTGGAGAAGTTTGCTTTATCTCGCACCATTGACTAGGCCGACTCGTAAGGCAAATAAGTTTCAGCCGGACTGATGCGCGAGCGTGGTTTCCGCCATCAAGGAGAGATCGACGATCGCCTCGCTTCTTACTTTTCCGCAGGTCCGACGGCTACATGGTGTATCGTGATGCGCCGCATCGGGCCGATGTGTTGATGCAGCAGGCAAGGTTATAGCGCACGATCCCGACAAATTAAGAAGCATGAGAGGAACTACCCCACCTATGATTCGAGTCGCGCGCGATTCGTGCTCAAGATACGAGGCACTATTTGTACGGGTTCATGTGGATATTTATACGCACTACAAGAGCCTCCAGATATATTCACGCAGGAGCCGAACTTACGATGCAGACGGTGGTTAGAGTTGTTCAAGGATTATGATGTCGATATCCCGCACTCACCCGGAAGGCCAACGCTGCGGGCGTACGCCTTAGTCGTAGTCGACTGGGAGTCCATCGACGCGCAGCAGAGAGAGGGCATGGTTCGCGATTTACATCGCTTAGCGAGCCTCGAGTCCGATTGATTGATTCTCGATAGCAACTGTTCGAGTTCGAGAGGTTGCCGAGTCTTCCATCGCCGGCGAGGCGAAGAGGCAACAGCTGAGGATCCCGCTTGATACAGACGCGATACCACTGCTCGCGGGAAGCGGTCTCTGAGGTAGCACCACGGGTGCTAAGGTTTGAGGGCAGGTTGTGTGTTCCAGATATCGCAGACTTCGCAGTTGTGTTCTAGGGAAGCACACGCGACGTTACTCAATCCATCCGGGTCGACTAAGACGTACCACGACCTCGATCCGTATCGCGGGATGGCTTCAGCAGGACGCTGCAGAAGCTCGCGCTCAAAGCCCGTGTTGTCGCAGTGAAGGCAGCAGAGCACCGCAGGCCCGTGGATTATTGCAGACGATAGAGATCCCGACCGGAAGTGGGAGGTGATCAACATGGACTTTATCACATGATTACCTCGCACCGAGGAAGCATGATTCTATTTGGGTTATCGCCGACACGCCGATTTAAATCAGCCCACTTTATTCCCGCCGACGACCTTTTCTACCGAGGATTATGCCATACTTTACATCCGAGAGATCGCCGATCGCATGGAGTCCCTATTTCGATCATATCGCATGCAGGAGCCCGCCACGCTAACTTCCTGAGGTCTTTCCGTATGGGTTTAGGACGCAGCGAGCTCGAGTAATCGCATTCCATCCTCGACAGACGGACAGCAGAGCGCACTATCCGCACTTCGAGGATATGTCGCGAGCCCGTGTTATTGACTTCGTGGGTAGCCGGAGGATCATTTGCCTCTAGTTGAGTTTATGATAATAATAGCTACCACCCAAAGATTCGACGGCGCCTTACGAGGCCTTGTACGGGAGGAAGTGCAGATCGATAGCAGTCGTTTGACGTGGCGTGCGCATGGGACCAGACGGTACAACAGCAGTATAAGGCGAAGCTTATCCAGAGCGGTTATCGATACCGTAGTCGATGGTCATACGCAGATCATCGCCGCTTCAGATCCGGAGTTCGAGGTCGATGATTGGGTTTTCTCGCGCGCCACCCACGGCGGTGCGACGAGGTTCGGAAGAGGAAACTCACCAAGGTACATCAGCCCTATCGATTGTCCGCAGGTAGGCAAGGTTCACTATTAGTCGATCCGCCGTCCGATCCGGAGGCGCAGCATCCTGTTTCATGTTTCTACGGTGAGACGACGGATCCATCTGTAGTGAATCCGATTGACGACGTCCAGTGACCGTGGGTTTATCGTATGAGGAGAGTCCCATAGCGATACTCGATCGCCGTTGTGAGGTTGCGACGAAGGACGTGGCTTCCGCCAAGGTCTTATGGCGAACGAGAACACGAGGAGATGACGCGGAAGCAGAGAGACATGAGGCGCAGGTATCCTCACTTATTCCCACACCTGTAACTTACTTTCTTACTGCGGGTTTTAATTTTTCGTGATTTGTTTAAGTGTTATATCAGGCTATGTGTGGCATTTGCAAACCGTTAAGTTGTGAAGAACCTTATCGTTATTTGTTCAGGAAGGAACATTCGACGAATGTTTCTGGCGAGGAGAATGTTATACCTCGTATTTCGCAGTATGTACGCGAGGACGCACGACAAAAGTTTAGCCTTAGCTAGGCATTATGGACGAAAAATTAGTACACAACCCACTAAACGAATTGTTTTCCGACTAAACGCTTTCCAAGACTTTAGTAGGGAAAATTACTACTATGTCATTTATTATTTTTATGGATTTTTCCGAGAGATGAAACATTTTGGACCAACGAGAGGCTACACTTGTCACCCTCAAGTTGGCGGAATTGTGGACGCTTGGACGATTTTGTGGCCAAACTTGGTCAAGGTTAGTAGGATATTTTGTGTAGTAGATGGATAAGGACACTGCAAATCCTCACCCTACACTTGCATAGCACTTCGCTTCATCTTGGCCATTGGTTGGCCTATAAATACCCCTAACTTGAAGGTTTTCTTCATCCACAAATCACTTCTCCAAGTCTTGAAAATCCTCCCCCCCTCTTGTAGTGTTTTCGTCCAAGCCTCTTCTCCCCCCTCTAGCCTTGTGGCTTCGGCCGAGTACCCCCCCCCCCCTCCCTTGGTAGAAAGTTGTCTTCCAAAGTATAGTTACTATTCCAAATACCCTAGCCCAAATCTCTTATAGTATTTGAGTAGAAGTTGTGTAGAACTTCTAAGGGCTTCGAGCCATCTGAGCGCAAATTGTGAGCTAAACCTCGCTCAGAGCGACATTATACTTGGATAATTTTGGGCTTACCGAGGTAAATACTCTGTCCTTCTATTGTAATTCGATATTACATATAAGAATAGTTAAGACTTGAGTATAAGATATAGAAGAATAATAAAGAAGTATTGAACTGCATTTACATAGACTGCTTTTACAAGAGACTCAGTAGCTTGACTGCAGGAAGGCTGCCCAATTTTCCGTAATAGAGAACCCTCTCGCTAGAATCGCATGCACAGTTCAGACATTGATAGACGATTCGACTATTATAGGTTGATTCTCCGCGACATATTCGACTTCGCGTGGTTTTCACGGTATGTATGTGATTCTTCCTATACTTCGAGCATGATATTTTAAAATATATATATAGTACCAGAGACGCACGCGTGTTAATCGGACGTAGTTCTATGGCAATGTCTTTTGACTTAAGCTCAATAATAAGAATCTTGAAGTATTTCAAAAGAATATTGAATCTTTTTTAACAAGAGTAATATTTGGTTTTTAAACAAAAGCTAAGAGTTATACTAGCCTTACGGAAGTTAGATATAACAACTTAAGAAAGATAAAAGGAATCAAGCATTTACCATTTATAAAAGCCTTGTATTTATTTCGTAAAGCGTAGTAAGATTGTTTGACGAGTACATATTACGATGCTACGCGTGTTAGTGTCTTGTGATGTCAGGTGGGGGTCATTCTGTTATGCTTACGTTGTTAAACGTTAAGACCGCAGATCGTTATTATATCACATACCCTCGACTTGTTATACCGAGGGCTTGCCACCCTTGACGCGGTCTTTACGCTATGCGGTTCGCGTGACTACGCGAGTCGCGGAGTTCCGTGATTGATCTTTCCGGTGTTTTATCCCGACGCGGGGATGCCTTACGCGTTCGTGTTACTACGCAGTTTATCGAGACTACGCGACCGCGGAGTCTGAGTGTACCGGTTAGCTACCCCGACGCGAGCAATACCACGCGGTCTACGCGTGACCTATGCGATCGCGGTGTCTGTGATTAGGCACGCATAATGATACTATGGGCGATCGCCTTGCTTCGATCATTCGCGCCTAGAAAAGACTCTGCGCTTACCTATTATCGTTTTGTTTGTGATATGACACTATGCGCAATTGAACCGATTGTATTTGCAAATGGTTTTAAATACTTTGATTTCATTTAATGTACTTTACGCTTTCACATACTTGGTACTGGTAATCGACTCTTCTGGGGCCGTGTTCATGCCGCAGGTGGAAAGGTGCTAGATCCGCATCCTCAGATCTTTGCTTTGGCGCCGTGAGCTCCATCTTCTCCGGAGGCTCAACTTTTGGTATGGTTCCCCTGATGTTGTAGATATATGTACATTCAGGGTATGGCGGGGCCCTGTCCCGCCATAGTTGTTTACATTCCTAGAGGTCTGTAGTCATGTTGTAAAGTTGGGATGTAAATGTTCACTCTTTATATATATATGCCGAAAGGCGGCTTTTCTCAGATAAACTGTGTCTCAATTTACATTTGTTTCCTGCCTTGTTTTTATATTCCGCTGATTACTCTGATGTATGTCTACTTGGGTGCCCCGGTAAGGCACCAGTCACGGGCCCCGGAATGGGTCGTGACAGTTCGGAAGTACGGACAGAGTACGACCAGTAAGAAATAGAGCAACCAGTGTAAAAGAATAGAGCCTGAATCCATAAGAACCTTTCGAGGTAGCTACACCCATGAGTGTTGGAGTGGTAGTTGAGCGGGTATATTAGATTTGCCCGGTGATGTTACAGTCGTCAGACCCTAGAAACCTAGTAGAGCCGAATATGACAGACTTTGAGGTCATTATGGGTATAGGCTAGTTGGCTTCTTGTATGCCAAGGTTGGCTATAGAGAGAGATTGGTTTGATTCCAGTTTCCCGGCGAGTCGGATATCGAGTGGAAAGGAAGGGAAATGATCGATTTGAGTTTTGAACGTTAAGAGATGGGGATAAGGACGTAAGGTTATGAAAGGGAGATAAGCTATCTCCCCCACGTAAAAGGATAGTTTTACGTATTATTGAGGGTTATGCGTACCCATATTGTTAGGCCATAGATAAGGGACTGGTAAAGTCTCCAGCTTCGTTATGCAGTAAGTTACAATTTTAGATAACCGTGGGAAAAGTATTGTGTTGGGGTAATTGAGGACGACACTAGGAAGTGGTCGAGGAAATGTCGTAAGGACATAAATACAGGTGGTACGCGTGAATGTAATAGTATAATGAAGGGTTATGACCAAAATGATAAATGAGAATGCAACTACGGTCAGACGCTGACGAGATATAATTACCCCAGACTAGTGTAAAGACCATTAGAGTATGATGGTAAGTTTGAACACCTGACTTTAAGCTCTATGAGCTGGGAGGAATGATATGATTACTACTTGACGAGATCAAGGAAATCTCCCCCAAAAAGTGTGATTGGCAGGAAGTCTTAGCCATGAGACAAACGAAGGATTTGAAATCTAAGGTATAGTAACCAAGTTCGGTTGCAACAGAAGACTGGAAACAAGAATCATGATTAAGAATGTATCATGCCCGAATATTTCAGAAGTGCGAGAAAAGCTGCCAGTTATTGAAAGATCAACTGACTACGACTATAGTTTTAACCCCTCTTGAGGGACTTAAGGGATAGGTTATTATTGTTGACACTTTGAGTGTTGGGCTAGGTCAGGCCGATGCAAGACAAGAAGGTTATAACCTATGCTTCCCGACACCACGGAGTACGAGAGAGTTACCCTAGCCACGATTTTGAGATTGGCAGCAGCTATTTATGCCTGCGATTTGGAGGCATTAGTTATGGAGCCTGTAGATATATTTTTACACAAGTGGCCTCCAGATATTTTCGCATTGCAGGCATCTAAATTTGTGTCAAAGATGGTGGTTAGAGTTACTCAAGGATTACGATATCGACATCCTATGCCACCCAGAGGAAGCCAATGAGATTATAGATGATCTTAGTCGTAGATCTATGGGTAGTCCATCGGATGGACAACCAGATAAACAGGACATGGTCCGTTAGATTCATCAGCTAGCGAGCCTGGTTCTACCGGTCAATTCGATAATAATGAGTTCGATACGGTAGGTTGCCGAAGCTTTCTCGCTGGCGAGGTGAAGAGGCGACAGTAAGGATCCAGCTCTAGTACGGAATTGAGATACGACCCTCCGAGAGGAAAAGGGACGGTTTGGGTAGCACCGGATGGGGTGCTATGAGATAATGATAGATCAGGCGATGCCGTCGCAGACTTGTCGCTGTGTTTTGCGAGGCACGCAACGCCATTACTCTTTTTGTTTAGTGTCAACTAAGATGTATCATGACCTCGATATATGTATTGCAGAATGGCCCGAGAGGGGCGAGCGTAGTTGTTTCTCGCGTCCAATCGGCGCAGTCGGGGTGGCATCGAAGCCCATCGGGCTATTATCGACGATCGAGATCCCGACTGATAGCTGGAGGTGATTGATATGGATTATGTTATAAGGTTGCATCATACCGTAGGATGTACGCAGTTACACCCCGTAGTTCCGTGGTATGTATGCGAGGACGCACGCATTTGCAGAATACGACATTAAAATTGAAAAGGAAGGAAGACGTGATTTTTCGACTTAAAAGTTTCCTGATTTTATAAGGAAAAGGTTCGTTAACGGGAATTCGATTCCCAGATTTGGTATTCGGACTTTGTGGAATATTAGTGAATTTTGGAATTTTATTTCCGGAATTAGTCACGTGGGGCCCACGGGAGAAATTTACGGTTTTGTGGGGCCCACTGTGTTTTAGAGATTTTTGGCATTACGGATAGTTTCGGACGATGAAATATTTTGATTTAACGGGCGACACGTGTCACTCCCATGTGGCCAAGTTACCGATTATTGTTGGAAAAGTCGTCCTTGGTCATGCATGACAAGTGGCAAGCCACTTGTCCCAATTTTGTGGTGGACATATGGTTGGTAGAACCCATATACACATGTCCCCAATCTACACCACACACTTGCTTAAATCCTAGCCATTGGTTGTCCTATAAATACCCCTTATGTTGCAAGACTTAATTCATCCCACACTTGAAATAATTTCCAAGGCAAATTCGCCCTCCCTCCCTTTGAAGTTCTCGTCCAACACCCCCCCCCCCCCTCTTGTGAAAGAATTTCTTCAAGTGTTGTTATAATTGTTGTACCCCGTATTTCCACAGTATGTATGTGAGGACGTACGTGCAATTGTATAAGCCCTAATTATGTTAAGAATGAAATTGTGAGCTTTCAACGGAAGAGAGTCCGAACCTTGTGAAGGAAATTTTACGTTTTTAATATTTTAACCGATTACGGATTTTTCCGAGAAACGAATTATTTGGACCAATAGGAGGGCGACATGTGGCACCCTTAGGTGGCATGTTTGGACGAAAATGTTGGGCTAGTGGACAAGTCAAATGGTCAAGTCTTGGAAGATATTTCTTCGCGAGCGTAGGTAATGACGATTTTTCAAGCTGCCTGGGCGCTTTTTGGTTCTAGTGGATGGCCACATGGCTCATTGTTGTGGGGACATATGTCCCAATGTCATGGTGACATATGTCCCAACATTGTGGTGACACTTGTGGAAGACTTCAATTGAACAAGCTACCAAATCTACACCTCCATTTGTTTTAATTCGCCTCGTGGTTCTATAAATACCCTCAGGCAAGACTTCTTCATCCACAAAACATTTCCAAGTCTCCAAAAACTCCCTCCCCATTTTAGTAGTTGTCGTCCAAGTCCTCTCCCCTTCCTAGTAGTTTCGTCCGAGCCCCCTTGGTAGAAAAATATTCTCCAAGTATTGTTACTATTCCAAAATACCTTAGCCAAATACCTTGTAGTATTCCAAAGTCACCTCTATACTAAAAGCCGGAAATACTACTTTATATCCTTTAGTCACAAAACGAAACCCTAGGAAAATCTTCATAGTTGGTTGAAGTGTTAAGTAAAGTTGTTTAGAAACTTCTAAGGGTTTCTCGAGCTATCCTGAGCGCAAACGGCGAGCTGCGTTGTTCAGATCGACATTTAAACTTGATAATTTTGGGCTTATCGAGGTAAATATCTTGTCCTTCTATTGTAATTAGAGATTACATACTGTAGTTGTATAGAAATAAGTATAAGATAACTAGAAGGATGGTATAAGAGAAGAGAATTGAACTGTACTTACATAGGACTGTATTTACAGTAGACTTGAGTAAGTTTGACGGGTAGGGAAGTGCTGCCCAATTTTCCGTAGGATAGAGAACCTTCTGCTTAGAATATTCTACAGAGTAGTCTAGACGTTGATAGATGTATTTGACTATTAGAGGTTGATACTCATGCGCGACATATTCGACTGCAGTGTGGATTTCACGGCGAGGTACGTGATTCTTCCTATCCTCTCGAGCATGATATTTTAAAATATATATATAGTACTAGACGACGCATGTTAACCGAACATGGTTTTACTTGATGTCTTTTGACTCGAGTCTAAATAATAAGAATCTTCAAGTATTTCAAAAGAATTATGAATCATTTTTGAAAGAAGAGTAATACTTGGTTTTTAAAAAAAAAGCTTAAGAGTTATACTAGCTTTATGGGAAGTTAGGTATAACGACTTAAGAAAGATAAAAGGAACGGTTTACTTATGTGTTTATGAAAGCCTTGTATTGATTTCTGGGAAGTGTAGTAAGATGGTTTGATAAGTAGACATATTATGATGCTACGTGTGTTAATGTCTTGTAACGTTTGTGTAAAATGGGTTCCCTTGTTGCGCTTATGTTGTTTAACGATAAGAAGTTGTGCTGATATTATATCACTTACACCCCTGACTTGAAATTCCGAGGGTTAGCCGCCCCCGATGCGAGAAATACCTTATGCGGGTCTGTGTGACCTATGCGGAGCTGCGGGAGTTCAGATGATCACTCCGCGTGTTATCCCGACGCGGTCTATATGGCCTACGCGGTGCAGGACTACGCGATCGCGGAGTCCGTGTCGATGTCGCGTTAGGCGCCTCGACGCGGGAATACCACGCGACCTGTGTGGTCTATGAGGATCATGAGTCCAGAATAGCTCGCATAATGATACTACGGGCGATCGCCTTGCTTCGATCATTAGCGCCTAGAAAAGACCGCCACATTATATCTATTTTGCTCTTGTTTATGCCGCGACACTATGCTATTGAACTGCTGTATTTGTAAATGGTTTTAAAATACTTTGATTTCATTTCGCATTTTTACGCCACATACTGGGTACTGCAGATCGACTCTCGGCCGCGCTCATGCCGCAGTAAAGGGAAGCAGTGGTAGATCCTCATTCTGTGATCCTTACTCGTGTCGAGCTCCATTTCTCCGGAGGCTCGACTTTTGGTACGACTCTCCCTGGTGTGGTAGATATTTTGTACATTCAGGGTATGACGGGGCCCTGTCCCGCCATAGTTGTTTATATTCCTAGAGGTCTGTAGTCCTGTTGTAAGTTTGGGATGTAACTTCCAGACTTGGTACATATATATATGCCGAAAGGCAACTTTTTCTCAGATAAACTGTGTTACATTTCATAATTGTTTCATGTCTTGTTTTTATATTCCGCTGATTACTGACAGATGTCTACTGGTGCCCTGTAAGGCACCACCACGCCCGGATCCGGTCGTGACAAAAGTGGTATCAGAGCGCTTAATCCTCTGAAAGTGTCTACATGCACCGTATCTAGTAGAAGTCTTGATTATCTGTGTTGTGCACCACACCAATAATCGTGAGGCTATAGGATATTTAGGATTGGTTTCATTCTTCTCACTCGAGATCGCGGCTCAGAGTTGTGTTATAAGTCGACCTCTAACGTATTCCTTTCTCAGACGCTTATGCCTCCAAGCAAGGCAACCCGCCCGTATGGCGCAAGGCACCGAGGATCCGCAAGAGGACACATAGGGTCACGAGGCCTGTGCCCGGGCCTATACCCCAGCGATACTCGACGGCGAGTTCCATCGCCATCGCCAAAATTTCAAAGAGGTTTAGAGCCGCATCGCTGGTCGATGAGACCACAAGACCGCGCCTCCACCCCACACCGGAGCAGAGGAGACGGGTTACAGAGATGGTTCGCCATCGCCGTGATCGCGGCTGACACGGTGATAGGCCGACGCAGCAGCCCAGCCCAAAGAAGCATTCGTGGTTCACCCGAGGCCGGATATTTTGAGGCTACGAGATTTTCCGAAGTCAGAGCCCGCCGCAGTTCTACGTCGAGGCCCGAGGATGATCCGCAGGAGTTCATCCGACAACACAATGGATCACGCGAGTGATCAAGGCTTCGAGACCGAGCCGCTGGTCTTAGGTTCACATCGGCCGCGCGATACCGCGCAGCCAATTGGTTTGATTCGCGAGCTATCCCGGGAGAGTACGCGCTTCTAGCAAGATGGGACGAGTTCCAGCTTCGGGAGCCGTTATCGAGCGAGGGAACATCGTGTCTCCGGAGGTAGGTTTATTTCCTACCTCGCGCCGTGACGATGACGCAGGCGGTATATCTACCATCTCATTCGGTGTTTGATACCGAGGTCGCAGACCATATTTTCACCGCCCAGAGTCGAGAGTTCCTGCACGTGTTTCCGCACGACTCCCGTATCCTCCCGAGAGGAGATAGAGTTTTGTATGGATGTCGCGCACACTCGCCTATTTCCATTCCGCCATACGTAACGGCACCGCCGAGCCGAGAGTCAAGGACCACCGAGAGATTTGGCCGGAGAAGCGGCTTCATCAGCCTAGTGTTTCTCCCGGGAGCGCCAGATTGTTCGCGTTAAGAAGCGACGACGCCGCGCACGCTGTTGATTACAGCAACAAGGTGACTATTAAGAACAGATACCCCTTCCCGTGATTGATGATTTGTTCGACTGCAGTGGTGCGAGATGTTTTCCAAGATTGATCTCGCGATCGCTATCATCAAAGTAGTTAGTGAGGCGATGTCCCTAGACTACATTCCGACCCAGACGCACCATGAGTTCGTGGTTATGTCTTTCGGCTTGACCAATGCTCCCGGTATTTACGGATTTGATGAACCGAGTGTTCAAACCATTTTTGGATACGCTTGTGATAGTATTCATCAATGACATCTTGGTTTATTCTCGCCAGAGCAGGAGTACGCGAGCATTCGGCGATCGTGGCCGAGTTCTTCAGACCAGCATAGATGCCAAGTTTTCCAAACGCCGCTTGGTTAACTTCGGCATTTGGGCACATTGTCGGGCCGATGGTATTCAGTGGATACGACCAAGATCGAGGCAACAGAGTTGGTTTAGACCTACTACTCCGGCGCAGGTGCGATTTTCTGGGCCTCGCAGTTACTATCTGAGATTCGTGGAGAGGTTTGCTTTATTTCGCACCTTTGACTGCCGACTCGTGCGCTAAGTTTCAGTGACTGATGCCAGGAGCGTGGTTTCCGCCATCGGCGAGGCCGACGATCGCCCCGCTTACTCTTCCGCAGGCCTAGACGCTATGTAGTGTATCATGACGATCGCATCTGCTTGACGCAGGCCGACGCAAAGAGGTAAGGTTATAGCAGACGATCCCGACAAATTAAGAAGCATGAGAGGAACTACCCCACCCATGATTTGGAGTCGCGCACGTGATTCACGCCAAGATCTGGAGGCACTATTTGTATGGGGTTCATGTGGATATTTACACATACCACAAGAGCCTCCAGTATATCTTTCGCCAGAGGGAGCTGAACTTATGACAGAGACGGTGGTTAGAGTTACTCAAGGATTATGATGTCGATATCCCGCACTCACCCGCGAAGGCCAATGTTTTGGCGCATGCCCTTAGTCGTAGGTCGACGGGAGTCTATCGACGCAGCAGAGGAGGGCATGGTCCGCGAAGTTGCATCACCCAGCGAGCTTGGAGTCCGATTGATTGGTTCCTGGATAGCAGCTGGGTTCGAGTTCGAGAGGTTGCCGAGTCTTCCATCGCCGGCGAGGCGAAGAGGCAACAACTGAGGATCCAATTATGACCCAGACGCGATACGACTCTTCGCGAGGGGAAGCGGTCCTTGAGGTAGCACCACGGGTGCTAAGGTTTGAGGGCAGGTCAGGTGTTCCAGATATCGCAGACTTCGGCAGGTTCTAGGGAAGCACACGCCGCTACTCAATCCATCCGGTCAACAAAGACGTACCACGACCTCGATCTCGTATTGCGGATGTCCCAAGAGGGACGCCACAGAGTTTGTTGCTCAAAGGCCCGTGGTTGTCGCGCAGAAGGCAGAGCACTGTAGGCCCGGTGGTCATTGACGCGACAGAGATCCCGACACGGAAGCCGAGGCGATCAACATGGACTTTATCACGTGGTTACCCCGCACTCCGAGGAAACATGATTCTATCCGGTTATCGCCGACAGTCGACTAAATCAGCCCACTTTCTTCCGGGCCGATGACTTTTTCACGAGGACTATGCCGCATTTTACATCCGAGAGATCGCGAGATCGCATGGTCCCTATTTCTATCATATCGCATGCAGGAGCCCGCGCTTACGCTAACTTCCGGAGGTCTTTCCGTGGGGATTGTGACGCAGTGAGCCCGAGTAATCGCATTCCATCCTCGCATTGACGACAGCGGAGCGCATCATCCGTAAACTCGAGGATATGCCGCGAGCCTGTTATCGACTCGCAGGTAGGGAGGATCATTTGCCGCTAGTAGAGTTTGTGATAATAACAGCCTACCACTCCAAAGATCCGTGGAGCCTTATGAGTGTTATACCCCGTTGTTCCAGGGTATGTATGTGGGGACGTACGTACGAGAATACGACAGAAATTTTGGAAAGAGAAAAGTGTGATTTTTCGACGGAAAAGTTTCCGGGTTTTGTGAAGGAAAAAGGTTCGTTAGTGGGAATTGGATTCCCAGATTTGGTATTTGGACTTCTTGGATTATATTAGAATTATAGGATTTTATTTTCGGAAATGGTCACGTGGGGCCCACGGGAGAAATTTACGGTTTTGTGGGGCCCACTTTGTTTTTGGGATTTTCGGTATTTTGGATATTTTCGGAAGACGAAATATTTTGGACGAATCGGGGGGCGACACGTTTCACCCCCATGTGGCACCCTTGGCCGAATTGGACTTGTCCCTCTTGGCCGAAATGGCCATGACACTTGGAAGCAATTTCGTTGGCCATGTGGTGTGGTGGGATCCACACACACATGGCCCAATCTTGACCACCCACTTGACTTGATCATGGCCCTTGATTCTTCTATAAATACCCCCTTAGCTTGAAGACTAATTTCATCCCTCACTTGAAGTTTTTCCAAGCAAAATACTCCCTCTCCTTTAGCCTTGTTTCGTCCAACCTCCCCCACATGTGTAGAAAATACTCCAAGTATTATTGTATAATCCCAAATACCTTAGCCTAGTATCCCTAGTTGTATTCC
Source organism: Przewalskia tangutica (assembly GCA_029844215.1). Taxonomy (NCBI): domain Eukaryota; kingdom Viridiplantae; phylum Streptophyta; class Magnoliopsida; order Solanales; family Solanaceae; genus Przewalskia; species Przewalskia tangutica. The sequence goes on from JAQGDG010000374.1 coordinate 84,938, forward strand.
AAGTTATTTCAATACTAGGAGCCCGAAAATACTAGTTTTTTTCCATTAGTCGCAAAGTGAAACCCTAGAAAAATCTTCATAGTTGGTTGAAGTAGTAAGTAGAAGTGGTGTAGAACTTCTAAGGGTTTCTTGGAGCGAATCGAGCGCATATATTAGAGCTAAACCTTGCTCAGATCTACTTATAAACTTGGATAATTTTGGGCTTATCGAGGTATTGATCTATGTCCCCCTATTGTAATTGGATATTACATATTGTAGTAATTTTGTTATACCCCGTATTTCCAGAGTATGTACGTGAGGGCGTACGTATACAATTTGAGCCTCAAAATAGGCATAGGTTCGAATTTGTGCACAAGTGCCGGCGGAGTCGTTTTTCTAAACGCTTCATTACTTCGTAGGAAAATTCCGCCATGTCATTAATAATTTTGCGGATTTTTCCGAGAGACGAACATTTTGGACCAACGAGGGCGACATGTGTCACCTCACATCGACGCGAGAAGTGGACGGCAAAGCGCATCAATGGCACGCTTTTGTGTTGTTTCTCGTCAAGGGTTAGGTAGGATATTTCGTGGTACGGATAAGGTGCACTTGGCTTGATCTTCGCCTTACACTTGCCTAACACTTGATGGATCTTCGCCATTGGTTGGCCATTCCTTGACCTATAAATACCCTCTAAGTTGGAAGAGTTATTTCATCCAAACTTGAGCAATCTATCTAAGTCTCAAAATACTCCCTCCTCTTGTTCTTTCGTCCACCACACCCCTCCCCTTTGAGAAGGCCCTGGCCGAAAGTATCCTCCCCTGAAGTGGTTAGCCGTGGGTACCCCCAGCCTAGTTGTCTTCGTGATAATACCCCCCTTTGTGGTATAGAAATACTCTCCAAGTATTGTTATAATGCCCAAATACCTCGCCCAAATACCTTGTAGTATTCCCAAGGTTACACTTTTACAAAAGCCCGTAAAATACTATTATACTTCCTCACCAAAAACGAAACTCAAGGAAAACCTTCATAGTCGGTTCATGTTAAGTGAAGTTGGTTAGAACTTCTAAGGGTTGTTTGGAGCTGGTCGAGCGCATCTGAGCAGAGCTAAACCTCGCTCAGATCGACATATAAACTCTATAATTTTGGGCTTATCGAGGTAAACATTCGACCTTCGTTGTAATTGGAAATTACATGCTGAGAGTATATAGTTAAGTATACTATATATAGAATCAACATACAGCGGCAATGTCTTTCGACTTAAGCTCAATAATACTTACAGAATGTCTTGCGACTTAAGCCTAATTTTAAGAATAACCGAATCGTAATTACATAGGACCGTATTACGAGACTTGTGTAGTACATCGCTGAGTAGAATTGTACACGCCCAGCTAGACGCAAACCCCGGTTGGCTTCGTAGCCACCGATAGAGGAGGAGATTTACGCTGTCATGGGGAGCCGAATTTTCTCGTAAGATATTCTACATTGAGATCTAAGATGTTAATAGGCGCCTCAGGCCTCTATAGGTCAAATACCACGCGTGGCGCGGTCTATTTGGCTTAAGGTGTAGCCGACTTCGAGGTACTGAGCGCTTTGCTATTAGTCAGAATCGTCGCGAGGTATGTGAACCTCTTCCTATCTGCTCTAGCATGATATGTGTATAACTATGTAGTACGGAGACGCATACGTGTTTAATGTATTTGATTGGTTTGAAACATAAAGTGTTATAACGGCTTTACGGGAAGTTGGTTATAACAACTTTACGTAGGTAAGAAAATGCTTTATGGTTTCAAAGGTAACCGATTTGACTTATAACGGATTTGATGTCTAGTAATAAAGAATCTTGAAGTGTTTCAAAAGACCTTTTGAAAGAAGAGTAATACTTGGCTTTGAAAACATAAGAGTTATACTAGCTTTACGGGAAGTTAGGTATAACGCCTTAAGAGTGATAAAAAGAATGGTTTATCGATTTTTCAAGATAAGAGACTTGACTTAACGGTATTGATATGAATTTTGTTAAAGCGTGAAACCTCATTCATGAGTAATGGTACTGGTTTTAAAAGGAATAATGTTTTACCGATTTCTAAATCGTAACGAGTATCGACAAACCACCGCAGCGTTAATAAAGGAAAATGTATTCAATAATGAAGTATGGTATTAAAAACCAAGAAACCTCCATCCGCATGAAGCTAAGACGAGACAAAATGATATTACATTTCCTAGATCATGACCGCTAATAAGATTGTTTATAAACAAGAATAACCTACTCACCTATAAGGCATATGTTTCTCAAAACGCTTAAAGGAGAATTATGTTTAAAGGATTAAAACTATGAACTACTAAACCTTTTCTAAAATGAGAAACTTGAGCATTTGAAATTAGGCAAACTCAACGCTTGGAAAATAAGGTTGTTACTTGATTTTACAAAGGAAAGCATTTTGGTTTACTTAACAACGTTAGTCACTCTATTTTTATACTACTGCATCGTGACCTTTGTAAAAGAAATGGATCTTTAAAAGTAATTTAACGCACGTAGTACCTTAGGTTAAAACCCGACTTTGGCATAAAATGAAAGTACTTGAGTCAGGTATAGATTGCCTACGCTTGTTGCCGCGGAAGCTTGCCTACGCTTGTTGTTGTGAAACTCCTATGCTTGTCAGTGATAGCCTTTGTTGTATTTCTCGCACTCGCCTCTCAATGGAGGGCCGCTGATTTGTTATGAACGATTCTACACCGAGTCCCACCGAGACGGGCAGGACACGATTTCATTTGATTATACACCGAGTCCCACGACGGGCAGGGACACGTATTCCATTTGATTATACACCGAGTCCCACGAGACGGGCGTGACACGATTTCATCCGATTTTTACACCGAGTCCCACGAGACGGGCAGTGACACGATTTCATCCGATTCTACACCGAGTCCCACGAGACGGGCAGGACACGATTTCATCCGTTATCATACATGTCTCCCGCTTTATATAGACTATTATGATTTCATTTACGCCTTTACGCTTTCACATACTGTACCGCCAGATCGACTCTCCTGGCCGCGCTCATGCCGCAGTGGAAGTACATCGTCAGGATCCTCGCCATGATCACAACATGGCCTGAAGCCCCATTTCTTCTGAGGCTTATCTTTTGCATGTTACCCGAGTCCAGTAGATTCTTATACATTCGTGGTACTGGGCCCCGTCCCGCCATAGCTATTGTAAAATCTTAGAGGTCCAGAGTAATCACAAGCGTGGTTTGTAAAAAGGATAACTGTCGTATTTATGTATATATACGATGAAGGCAAATCGCTTGCTGACTCGCTTATTTATCTTGTCTCTTAATTCATGTTCATGTTTTTATTTCCGCGATTTTCTCTCGACGTTGTATCACCAGGTGCCCGGTAGGCACCACCACGCCCGTTCGGTCGTGACAAAAGTGGTATCGAGCGCTTAGTCCTCTGAAGTGTCTACGCATCGCGTCTAGTAGTCTTGATTATCGCGTGTCAGGCACCACATCTATAATCGTGAGGTTATAGGACATTTAGGATTGATTTCATTCTTCTCATTCGAGATCGCGCCCTGTAGCCGTATGATAAGTCGACCCTCCGACGATTCCTTTCCTTTACCGCTATGCCTCCGCAGTGCAACCCAGCCCAGACGGGCAAGCCAATGAGGAGTCAAGTGAGATACAGAGGAGTACGAGGCGCAGCCCTGGCTGCTCGAGACAAAGGTTTCCGACGACGAAGTTTCGCGACGCCGCCAAAGACCAAAGCAGAGTTTAGAGTCGCAAGCTGGTCGCCGAGACTACGCACTGAGCCTCCTGGCCCCACACCGGAGCAGATGAGACGGGGTACAAGGAGATGGCCCCATCGCCGTGGTCGTGGCCGATATGAGGATAGGCCGACGCAGCAGCCTAAAACCCGAGCACCCGTAGTTCACCCCGAGCGCATGGCTGAGGCTACGGACTTTCGAGTCAGAGCCCGCCGTTGTTCTATGGATCGAGAGCCGAGGATGACCTCAGAGTTTATCCGACACCACAACGATCATGAGAGTGATCGAGTTTCGCAGGCGTAGTCGGTGGTATTGGTTCGCATCACCGCGTGATACCGCAGCTGATCGTTTGATTAGTGGAGTTGTCCCGAAGAGCATGCACTTCCACCGCATGGACGAAGTTCTCGGCGGCTTTTCTTGCACATTTCTTGCCCCCACAAATGAGCAGGGCTCGCCGGCGATTTTTGACGCTGAGGCGTGATCGCGATGGTTAGAGAGTACAATGTGGAGTTTGACTCATTGGCTCGGTATGTTCCCGCCGTGGTAGCCGATACGGAGGACAGAGTACACCGCCACGCCACTGGCCGGATGATTACTGGCAGGCTTGTACGGTGTAGTTCTTCACCGCACGGACATTGCCCGCACGCAAGCTCACGCACCAGACGCGAGGCACCGAGAGGTCGACTAATGACCGAGATCGCCAGGAGGCCGTAACAATGCAGGTCCTTTGGTAACTTTCGAGGCGGACCGCCACAGCTAGCCTAGTTATGTACCTCCACCAAGACAGAGTGGTCTCCCACGCCGCCGACGCTCAGTATTCGAGCCGGGTCGTGAGCCCGTGGCTTCGTTCACGATATATACGGGTTCTAGCCACGTTCGTGTTTTCTCAACAGGCACGATGTGGCGCACGCCATCCCGGAATGTCGCTTTTTATCGGTGCTTGTTTTTCCGCGCTGCCGTGGCCATATGACGAGGAACCGCCCTAGTAGGAAGGATGCAAACAGAATGACTCACCACGGGTGGCAGTGTTCATCACCTTCTACATGCGCGCACCGCAGCGTGCTTATGATTAGAGTGGAGCTAGATTCGTATATCCTTAACCTCTAGAGATTTGTATGCATGATATAATGACCTTCTTATCGTGTGCTACGCTCGGATAGCGCATGTTGGTTATGAGTTAGAAAGCACGGTTAGTTGAAAGGTTATGTATGGGCATGAAAAGTGCGAACCTTAGAATATTTCGTGTTGAGACCTTAGAGGTAAGGTCATCTTCAATAAAAGATTTTACTGATTGTCTTTGTTCAAATACTTGGTTTATGATAAATGTGTTCGGGATAATTCGTAGTGTAAATGGAAGTGGTAGCTTTCATGACTTGATAGGTAAGATTGTTCCGGACGGGAAACAAGAGCGTGACGCGTTGTGGGTCGGGTCAGCTATGTTGCGCCAACCCGCACCGCTTCGGCGCTGGGTCACTCAGCGGTCCCGCTGTGGTAGGGTCACGAGGGTGCTAGCCCAAGTTTAGTTGACCATCGATGAGTTCGTGGGCGTGTTCGACCGTAGCATCGTGAAGGCCGGAATGGCCTTAAGGAAGATCGAGGCTAGTAAGATAACCAAGTCGGAGGTGGTGACTCCAAGGTTTTGAAAATCGGCGATGATCAAGCGTGGTACGATACTGTAAGAGTTCAAGTGTTCGAGAAGAGTACGACGAGTAAGGGTAGAGGCGAGCATGTATTGCGAGCATAGATATGATCATTTCTGTAAAGGAGAAGGTGCGAGGATGTATATTTTAGACCTCGTGGATCGATGCACCGGCATCATTTGTTTGGTCACGAGCGACACTAGAACCTCGCGCAAAGTGACAAAAGTTTGTGATGTTAGAGGTGTTTCCTCGTGACTTCGATATAAGTATTTGAGCGCACGTGTTATTTCGTGGCCGTGGCGCTGCAACTTGTTAGAAGAACTTTATCGTTATCCGCCTGGTAAGGAACATTCGACGCAATGTTTCAACGAGGAGAATTTTATACCCCGTATTTCCGCAGTATGACGCAGGCGACGATACAATTTGAGCCTCAAAATAGGCATAGGTTCGAATTTGTGCACAAGTGCCGAATGGAGTCGCTTCGACTAAACGCTTTCCAACCTTCGTAGGAAAATTCCGCCATGTCATTAATAATTTTTGCGGATTTTTCCGGCAGACGAACATTTTGGATCAACGGAGGGCGACATGTGTCACCCTCACATCGACGCGGAGAAGTGGACTACAAAGCGCATCAATGGCACGCTTGTGTTGTTTCGTCAAGGGTTAGGTAGGATATTTTGGTGGTAGATGGATAAGGTGCACTTGGCTTGATCTTGGCCTTACACTTGCCTAACACTTGGATGGATCTTCGCCATCGGGTCGCCATTCCGACCTATAAATACCCTCTAAGTTGAAGAGTTATTTCATCCAAACTTGAGCAATCTATCTAAGTCTCAAAATACTCCCTCCTCTTGTTATTTCGCCCACCACACCCCTCCCCTTTTGTGAAGGCCCTGGCCGAAAGTATCCCCTCCCCTTTGTAAATTAGCCATGGCACTTCCCTAGCCTAGTTGTCTCGTGATAATACCCCCTTTGTGGTATAGAAATACTTCCAAGTATTGTTATAATGCCCAAATACCTTGTAGTATTCCCAAGGTTACACTTTTACAAAAGCCCGTAAAATACTATTATACTTCCTCACCAAAAACGAAACCCTAAGGAAAACCTTCATAGTCGGTCATGTTAAGTAGTTGGTTAGAACTTCTAAGGGTTGTTCGAGCTGGTTGAGCGCACTGAGTAGAGCTAAACCTTGCTCAGATCGACATATAAACTCTGATAATTTTGGGCTTATCGAGGTAAACATTCTCGACCTTCGCTGTAATTGGAAATTACACGTTGTAGAGTATATAGTTAAGTATACTATAGAATCAACATAGTTGTGCGGCAATGTCTTTCGACTTAAGCTCGATAATACTTACGCAATGTCTTGCGACTTAAGCCCTAATTTTAAGAAGTCGAATCAGAATTACATAGATCAGACATGAGACTTGCGTAGTATTATCGCGAGTAGAATTGTACACGCCCGCTAGACAGAAACCCCGGTTGGCTTGTAGCCGCCTCGACAGAGAGAGATTTACGCTGCATGGGGCGGAGGTCGCCAATTTTCTCAGAAGATATTCTACATCGAGATCTAAGATGTTAATAGGCGCCTCAGGCCTCTATAGGTTCAAATACTACGTGGCGTGGTCTACTTGGCTTGGCGAGCCGACTTTGAGGTACTGGAGCGCTTGCTATTAGCTCAGAATCGTCACAGGTATGTGAACCTCTTCCTATCCGTTTCAGCATGATATGTGTATAACTATGTAGTACGGAGACGATACGTGTTTAATGTATTTGATTATTTGAAACATGTGTTATAACTACTTTACGGGAAGTCAAGTTATAAACTTTACGAGGTAAGAAAATGCTTTGTGGTTTCAAAGGGTAATCGATTTGACTTATAACGGATTTGATGTGTAGTAATAAAGAATCTCAAGTGTTTCAAAAGACCTTTTGAAAGAAGAGTAATACTTGGCTTTGAAAACATAAGAGTTATACTAGCTTTACGGGAAGTTAGGTATAACGCCTTAAGAGTGATAAAAAGAATGGTTTATCGATTTTTCAAGATAAGAGACTTGACTTAACGGTATTGATATGAATTTTGTTAAAGGTGTGAAACCTCATTCATGAGTAACGGGTACGGTTTTAAAAGGAATAATGTTTTACCGATTTCGTAAATCGAACGAGTATCGACAAACCATCGCAATAAGCTAATAAAGGAAAATGTATTCAATAATGAAGTATGGTATTAAAACCAAGAGAACCTCCATCCGCATAAGCTAAGACGAGACAAAATGATATTACATTTCCTAGATCATGATCGCTTAATAAGATTGTTTATAAACAAGAATAACCTACTCACCTATAAGGCATATGTTTCTCAAAACGCTTAAAGGAGAATTATGTTTAAAGGATTAAAACTATGAACTACTAAACCTTTTCTAAAATGAGAAACTCGAGCATTTGAAATTAGGCAAACTTCAACGCTTGGAAAATAAGGTTGTTACTTGATTTTACAAAGGAAAGCATTTTGGTTTACTTAACAATGTTAGTCACTCTATTTTTATACTACTGTATCGTGACCTTTGTAAAAGAAACGGATCTTTAAAAGTAATTTAACGACGTAGTACCCAGTGTTAAAACCCGACTTGGCATAAAACGAAAGTACTTGAGTTGTGTATAGCTTGCCTATGCTTGTTGTTGCGAAGCTTGCCTATGCTTGTTGTCGTGAAACTTGCCTATGCTTGTCGTGATAGCCTTTGTTGTATTTGCACTTCGCTCGCTCTCGGCGGAGGGCCGCTGATTTGTTATGAACGATTCTACACCGAGTCCCACGAGACGGGCAGGACACGATTTCATTTGATTATACACCGAGTCCCACGAGACGGGCAGGACACGATTCCATTTGATTATACACCGAGTCCCACGAGACGGGCAGGACACGATTTCATCCGATTTTTACACCGAGTCCCACGAGACGGGCGGTGGACACGATTTCATCCGATTCTACACCGAGTCCCACGAGACGGGCGTGACACGATTTCATCCGTTATCATACATGTCTCCCGCTTTATATAGACTATTATGATTTCATTTACGCCTTTACGCCACATACTTGGTACTGGCAGATCGACCTCCTGGGGCCGCTCATGCCGCAGCGGAAGTACATCGGCCAGGATCCTCGCCATGGATCACAGTCAATGCCGGGAAGCCCCATTTCTTCTGAGGCTTATCTTTTGGCATGTTACCCCGAGTCCGTAGATTCTTATACATTCTGGTATGGCGGCCCCGTCCGCCATAGCTATTGTAAAATCTTAGAGGTCCAGTAATCACATGGGTGTGGCTTGTAAAAAGGATAATCGTCGGTATTTATGTATATACGATGAAGGCAACTGCTGCTGACTGCTTATTTATCTTGTCTCTAATTCATGTTCATGTTTTTATTTCCGCATTTTCTCGATGTTGTATCACCAGGTGCCCGGTAGGCACTACCACGCCCGGTTCGGTCGTGACAAATTTAGAATTGAGTATAAGATATATTGGAAGGATGATTATAAAGGATTGAATTGTATTTACATTGGATTGTATGTACAAAGAGACTTGTGTAGTATTAATACGGATAATCAGACACGCCCTGCTAGACGGTAACCCTCCCCGAGTTGTCGTCGGTAGCGCCCGAGCAGGAGGAGATTTACGTGGTCATGGGGAGGTGTCACGAATTTTCTCAGAGAATAAGGAATCTTGTATTTAGAATATTCTACGGCGATCTAGAAGTTTATAGACGCTTTATGGCCATTATAGGTTAAAGTACTACGAGTAGCGATTCTACTCAAGGGTGGAAAAGGCTAGCGCGTTATAAGACTTCTGAGCGCTTACTAATTGTCGATAATCGCCGCGAGGTATGTGAACCTCTTCCTATCTTTTCTAGCATGATATGTCAGGAACTATGTAGTACGGTAGACGCATACGTGTTAAGTGAATTTAGTTGGTTTACAACATAAAGTGTTATAACGCTTTACGGGAAGTTTGTTATAACAAATTTATGCGGTAAAGGAATGGTTGGTGGTTTTAAAAGATAAATGACTTGATGTGAATTAGTAATGACTTGGTTGGTGTTAAAAGTTGTGAAACCGCTTTTATGAGAAATGGGTAATCGGGGTTTTAAAAGGAATAATGTTATATTGATTTTCGAATGAGAACGAGCATCGAACAAACCATCGCAAAGATTAATAAAGGAAAATGTATTGACTAATTAATTATTATTAAAACCAGTAGAAACCTCCATCTGCATAGAAGCTAAGATAAGACAAAATGATATTACATTTTCTAGATCATGGCTGCTTTAATAAGATTGTTATAAACAAGAATAACCTACTCACATATAAGACATATGTTACTCAATTGTTTAAAAGAGATTACGTTGTTAAGTGATTAAGACTATGAACTATGAAATCTTTCGAAAATAAGAGACTTGAGTATTTGAAATTAGGCAAACATGAATGTTATACCCCGTATTTCCAGAGTATGTACGTGAGGACGTACGTACAAAAGTTTTAGCCTTAAGTAGGCATTAGGGACGAAATTTGTGCACAACTAGCGAAAATAATCGTTTTCCGACGAAACGCTTCCTGATTTTCATGGGCGGAAAATACGGTTGCAACATTTATTATTTTTGCGGATTTTTCCGAGAGATGAAATATTTTGGACCAACGAGAGGGTGACAAGTGTCACCCTCAAGTGGGCGGAAATTAATGGACGATCAAGGCACGTTTTTTGACTTTCTTTTTGGTCAAGGATTAGGTAGGATATTTTGTGATATTTTGTGTAGTAGATGAGCAAGTGGGACCCACACAACACTTGTCCAAATCTCCACCCTCCACTTGCCTTAATCTTGGCCATTGATTGGCCTATAAATACCCCCCTTAGTTGAAGGATTTCTTCATCCACAAATCATTTTTCCAAGTCTAAAAATCCCTCCCCTCTTAGCAAAGCTCTCGTCCAAAGAGCTCCTCCCCTTTGTGAGGCCTCGACGAAACCCCCTCCTAGTGGTGCTAGCCAAACACACCCCCTTGGTAGAAAAGTATTCTCCAAGTATTGTTACTATTCCAAAATACCTTGACCCAAATACCTTGTAGTATTCCAAGGTTACACCTATACTAAAAGCCCATAAATACTATTATACTTCCCTTCAAATACAAAACGAAACCCTAAGGAAAATCCTCATACTGGTTGAAGTATTAAGAAGAAGTTGCATAGAACTTCTAAGGGTTGTTTGTAGCGGTCGAGCGCCTGCATTGTGAGCTAAACGCTGCTCAGATCGACATTAAAACTTGATAATTTTGGGCTTATCGAGGTAAATACTATTGTCCTTTATCAGAATTGGAAATTACATACCGTAGTAGTATAGAAATGAGTATAAGATATATGTATGATAGTATAAGAGAAGAGAATTGAATTGAAATCACATCGTAAGAATATTAAAGAAGAAGACCGAATCAGATTTTACATAGACCGTATTTACAGAGACTTGTGTAGTTTGGCGTAGGGAAGTGTTGCTCAATTTTCTCAGAGAATAAGGAATCAGATCTAGAATTATTCTACAGAGTAGTCTAGACGCTGATAGACTTATATGACCGTTATAGGTCAAGATCGCGAGTAGCGATTCTACTCAAGGGTGGAAAAGGCTAGCAGGATTACAAAGACTTTGGAGTTATTTGCTAATAATGATAATCGTCGCGAGGTATGTGATTCTTCCTATCCTCTCGAGCATGATATTTTAAAAGAATATATATATAGTACCAGACGACGGTGTTAACTGAACGTGGTTTTACTTCAATGTCTTTTGACTTGAGTTTTAAATAATAAAGAATCTTGAAGTATTACAAAAGAATTAAGAATCATTTGTGAAAGAAGAATAATACTTGGTTTTGAAAGCTTAAGAGTTATACTAGCTTTATGGGAAGTTAGGTATAACGACTTAAGAGAGATAAAAGAATGGTTTATTGACTTTGGTTAATAGACTTGATCTTAAAAGATAAGTTTACTGACTTAATTGAATTGATATGAATTTTGTTAAAAAGTGTGAACACTCATTCGTGAGTAATAAGTACTTGGTTTTTAAAAAGGAATAATGTTTTACTGATTTCAGAAATGAGAATAAGTATCGAACGAACCATCGCAATGCTAATAAAGGAAAATGTATTGACAAATAAGTAATTATATTAAAACCAAGAGAAACCTCCATCCGCATGTAAGCTAAGATAAGACAAAATTGTATTACATTTCCTAGATCATGGTCAGTAATAAGGATTGTTATAAACAAGAATGACCTACTCACACATAAGGCATATGTTACTCAAATTGTTTTAAAAGAGAATTATGTTGTTAAGTGATTAAGACTACGAACTACTAAACCTTTCAAAATGAGAAACTCGAGTATATGAAATTAGGCAAACTTGAACTTTTGGAAAAGAATGTTGTTACTTGACTTTAAGAAGGAAAGTGTTTTGCTTAAAAATAAAGGCATAATATTGCCTTAGTTGTTTTTAAAAAGGAAAACATGGTATTATCTTAATCTGCCTTAAAAGAGCGCTTAAATGTTATGGTCAATTCTATACCGCTGCTCACGGGATGAACCGAATGTATTTCACACGACACCGCTGCTCATGGGATGAACCGAATGTATTCCATACTATTCCTATCGAGTCCCATGAGATGGGCCGAGACATGTACGATTCCTATCGAGTCCCACGAGACGGGCCGAGACACGCACGATTCCTATCGAGTCCCATGAGACGGGCCGAGACATGTACGATTCCTATCGAGTACCACGAGACGGGCCGAGACACGTATTCCATACGATTCCTATCGAGCCCCACGAGACGGGCCGAGACACGCACGATTCCTATCGAGTCCCACGAGACGGGCCGAGACACGATTCCATACGATTCCTATCGAGTCCCATGAGACGGGTCGAGACATGATTCCACACGATTCCACCTCGAGTCCCACGGACGGGCCGAGACATGTTATACGATCACACGATTTATACCTAGATCGCCGGCAGCGAAGGAGTTCCACTGCACGGCGGACGACTTCGGTGGCGCGAGTCCCCGATTCGATACGATCGCTTTATGTCGCGAATCGTAGTTTTGTTATCATACATGTATGCTGTTTTATTTTATACTGGTATGATTTCATTTACGCATTTTTCGCCACATACTTGGTACATGTTGTATCGACTTCCTGGGCCGCGCTCACGCCGCAGTAGAGGTACACCGCTGTCGATCCTCGCCATGTGATCACGTCAACAGATTGGGAAGCTCCGCCCGAGGCTTATCTTTTCGTATGTTTCCGAGTTGTAGGTTCTGTACATTCTGTGGTATGGCGGGCCCCGTCCCGCCATAGGTGTTGTTACATTCTGTAGGTCCAGTAGTAATGCAAGGTGTTTGTAAACGGGATGTAATCGCTCAAGTTTTATTATATATACATGCCGAAGGCTTATATTTTCATGGATAATCTGCTCATTCTATAATTGTTTCATGTCTTGTTTTTATATTCCGCTGATTACTGATGATGACTACTGGGTGCCGTAGGCACCATACGCCCGGATCGGTCGTGATGAACTTTGGAAAAGAACGTTGTTCTCGATTATAAAAAGGAAAGTGTGTTGTTTTACTTAAAAGTGTTAGTCACTTATTTTAATACTACGTATCGTGACCTCAGAAAAGAAATAAGTCTTTTAAAAGAATTTAATGTACGAGTACTTTGGGGATTAAAACCCGACTTGGCATAAAATGAAAGTACCTCGAGTTAGGTGTAACTTACCTATGTTTGCGTGATAGCCTTGTTGCGCCAAGATTGTATTTCTATACCACCGCGCCTCAAATCGAGGGCTGATTTGTTATGATCTTACTCGACGCATTCGCAGCGACTCGAGATTCCACGCGCGCTCCCGTTGCAGCGTTATTCCACGGACTAGCTCTCCATGAGGTTTTACCGATTCGCCTTGGTATCCGTGGTTGACTTTCGCATTTGCCCCGCTTCGTGGGTCGATTCGCCTTCGTACTGTAGTTAGCCTTCGTGACTTGCCCTGCTCGCTTAGTGGCGGTCTCGCGACACGCCTGTACCGGTATTTAGCCTTCAGATTTGCCGGCCACCACGCGACACGCACTCGCACCGTAGTCGGCCAGACTTGCCCCGTCGCTTCGTGGTTTGGCTGCATAGTATTGTTAGTACGGCCTTGGTATCTAGTAGTTGGATTTCAGACGGCCTGGCCACGACGACGCGGCTTTCGTATCGTAGTTAGCTCAGACTTGCCCAGACGGCTTTATGACACAGGGACCGTGTTCATGTGTACTCCGTGTTGTTCTATCATAGACCGCCGACAATGAGGAAGGAATTCCACGCACGACGATTGATGTCGCGGGCGGAGACCCATGGATATATTTTGAGCGATGACTGAGGGCGCGAGTCCCCGACTTGACACGATCGCTATATGTCAGGTACTATAGTTTGGTTATCATACAAGTCTCCTGCTTTATATAGACTATTATGATTTCATTACATGATTTTCGCCACCTACTGCAATTGCCAGATCGACCTCTTCGGCCGCTCATGTCGCAGTGAGGTACACGGCCAGGATCCGCCATGATCACAAGCTCAGATTGGGAAGCCCCGCTTCTCCGAGGCTTATCTTTTGCATGCTACCTGAGTCTGTAGGTTCTTGTACATTCAGGGGTATGGCGGGGCCCTGTGCCATCATAGTTGTTGTTATAAAACTCTTAGAGGTCTGTAACACTGTTGTGGGCAGAGTTTGTAAAAAGGATAACTGTTACACCCCGTAATTACATGACATGTTTTAAGAACGTAAGTAAGAACTCACAAGTGTTAAGATTTGAGACTTGTAAAATTTTATCGGAAATATGAAATTGTCGGAAAATTTATTATCAGGACGAACGGGAGGCGCATACGTGTCACCCTCTGAGATGCCTTCGACGAAATGCCATGGCTAAGATGGTCATTGACCATAGTCTTGTATGACTAAAGTCTTGCAACTTGAAGCTTGAGAGATTTGACTTGGTCAAAGGACCCACAAAGTCTTGATTTTTACTAAGAGCTTATCCAAGCCACCCAATTGTTCATATCTTGACCATCCAATGTGCTATATATTACTACTAGTAGAAAGAGTGAGCTTAACACTTAGCCAAATTTCACAAAGATCAAGAACACAAAGCTTAGCTCCTGTTCTTGTCCAAAGAAAAAGAAAATATTTGTTCCTTGTTCTTTAGCTCCCACTTTAAACCAAGGTTCTTATGTGTATTGTAAACATATCTCAATAGAAAATCTTGGAAAAGATAGTTTACTGTTAGTCAGAAAACGAAACCTAGTTGTCTTTCTAGGTTTTGTTTGAGATTTGAAGGATAATCACGTGTTGTTCTAAGGGTCTCAATGGATTCAAGTATCTTGGAGAGGCTCTAAACTACTAAGGAGCGACTTCGATCGAGTCGATTGTTGTTCATCGAGGTATAATCTTGTCTTTTAAAGCGTGTTACAAGATTATATAATTATATTGTTGTTAGCTTTACACGTCATAGTACGGTTGATATGTCAAGTTTATAAGTATTATGGATCGCTTGTAGCTTAAATCCGAAATGTTATACAAGCCACTCAAGATTGGATTACTAATTGGTCGCTTATTAGAAATCGCCGCATGTCACTTATTTGAAGATTATGGTAGTTATAATCAAACGCGACTTGATATCATGTTATGCTACCAATTTGGATTGAAATGGAAATTCGATAAGAATTGGTATTGTTGTATTCATTATGGCCAAAATTGACTAGTAGTTGTATTAGTTTGTTATCGCTCATGAATTTTACACGCCTAGTAGGCATGTAATCCGCTATTGATTAATCGCTTTGATCAGGCCTTAAATGTGCGGTTTGGTTATTGTATTCGCCTTGAAAAAGGTGGCAAAGTTAGTAAAACAAAGGAGGCGATGTCCGATTTTTCGTAGAATTTAGCGATTTGACACTTATAATATTCTACGTCAAGAAAGGCTTTAATAGACGATTGTGAATATTATAGGCTGACATACTACGCATGGACTTTGTACTTGGCAAGTGGTTCGACCCGACGAGGTATGTAGAACTTTCCTATCTTTCGAGCATGACTAGTTGTACGATATAGTACTGTTAGACGCATACGACCTTGATATCCTTTACTAGTTTTACGAATAGCTGTCAAAGTGAGTTAGTAGATTAACTCACTTCTTGAAAGTATTAAGGATGTCAAATGTTTTATTAAAGTAAAGCGGACTCAAGAGTTTTAAAGTACGAGATACTTGTTTCGCTTAAACGATAAGTCCCTCGATAGGAAATTGTTTATGGCTAAGGTATAAAGCGAACGTAACGACTTTACGGGAGTTGGTTATATTTGCTTTATGGAAAGATAAATGACTTAATTATAATGAAATGGCAATTTGATTTTTAAGGAATCAATTGCCTAAGGTTTTATAATAAAAGGAGTCACTTGATTTAGAAACCTAACTTTATGTTTAAAGGTATTGTGACTTGTCTTGAAACGCATTTTGACTTGATACTACGGTTTATAGTATCTTGGAAGTTCTATATGAAAATGAGTCATTTTTTTAAAAGGATGAAGTACGTAGTACTTTGGGTTAAATTCCCGGATTTTTATAAAATACATGTTAGTGCCTTAAGTAAACTAAAATGCAGAGTGTAGATTTAATAAGACTAATAAGAAGTTGTGATTTCTAACTTGCTTATTATTGTACGATGGCCGACAGAGATAGTGGTAAGAGTATAAGTAGGTAAACCCCAAGACGCTATACCACCTTCTCCAGATAAGAGTATAAATGGCGGGTAAACCCCAAGACGTTATACCACCCGCTTTATTTCCTTCTCAGTAAGAGTATAAACGGCGGCGCACTTCAAGACGTTATACCACCGCCTGTGGTAAGAGTATAAATGAGGGGTAAGAACCCTAATGTTATACCCCGTATTTCCAGAGTATGTACGTGAGGGCGTACGTATAATAATTTAAGCCTTAAGGATTGGAAATGATCGAAATTTGGGCACAAGTGCCGAAAAGAATCGTTTTTCGACGAAACGTTTTACAAGATTTCAAGGCGGAAAATTCGCCATGTCATTTTTAATTTTTATGGATTTTTCCGAGAGACGAAACATTTTGGATCAACGAGGGTGACATGTCACCCTCACATCGAAGGAATTGGCGTAGTGGACGATTGGGGCCAAGGAGTCGTAGGATATTTTGTGATATTTTCGCGGTAGACGGATAAGGTCCACACGGTTAAATCCTAGCCCTACACTTGTCTAACACTGATTGATCTTGGCCATCGTTGACCTATAAATACCCCTTAGTTGATGAACTTCTTCATCCAAAATTGTTCTAAGTGTTAAAATCCTTCCCCTCTTAGAAAGGTTCTCGCCCAACCTCGAGAGACCTCGCCGAAACCCCCTCATGAGCCCTAGCCGAGGCAAACCCCTCCTTTTTGCCTAGTTGGTTTCGTATAATACCCCCCTTTTGTGGTATAGAAATACTTCTCCAAGTATTGTTATAATGCCCAAATACCTTGGCCCAAATACCTTGTAGTATTCCCAAGGTTACCTCTCTACGTAGAGCCCGGAAATACTATTATACTTCCTTTAGCCACTAAACGAAACCCTAAGGAAAATCTTCATAGTCGGTTGAAGTGTTAAGTAGAAGTTGCGTAGAACTTCTAAGGGTCGTTTGGAGCGGATTGGAGCACTCGGAGTAGGAGCTAAACGTTGCTCAGGATCGACGTTAAACTTGGATAATTTTTGGGCTCATCGAGGTAAATAATCCTATCCTTCTAGTGTAATTGGAAATTACATACTGTAGTTGTATAGAAATGAATATAAGATTCATAGAAGAGTATCAACCGTAATGAAGGATATTACAAGAAAGACTTGAACCAAATCACATCGTAAGAATATAAGTAAGATTAATCAGACTTACATAGATCAGATTTACGAGATCGATAACCTTTATCGTCAATGTTCGCGAGTAGCATGTACTACTGGAAGCGTGGACAAGGCTAGCCGTTATAGCCGTGAGCGCTTTTGCTTATAGTCGATAATCGTCGCGAGGTATGTGATTCTTCCTATACTCGAGCATGATATTTTACAAGAATATATATATAGTACCAGAGACGACGCGTGGCAATGTCTTTTGACTTAATCTCAATAATAAGAATCTTGAAGTATTTTAAAGGAATATATATATAGTACTAGACGACGTTTGTTAATCGAATGTAGTGTTACTAGCAATGTCTTTGACTTAAGCCCAATAATAAAGAATCTAGAAGTATTTCAAAGATTAAGAAACCGCTTTTGAAAGAAGAGTAATACTTGGTTTTGAAAACATAAGAGTTATACTAGCTTTATGGAAAGTTAGGTATAACGCCTTAAGAGTGGTAAAGAGAATGGTTTACCGATTTTTAGAAGTTAAGAGACTTGATCTTAAAAGATAAGAGACTTGACTTGAATGAATTAATATGAATTTTATGAAACCTCATTCATGAGTAATGAGTACTTGGTTTTTAAAAGGAGAAATGTTTTACCGATTTCGAAATCGAATGAGTATCGACAAACCATCGCAGTCATAATAAAGGAAAATGTATTGAATAATGAAGTATTATTAAAACCAAGAGAAACCTCCATCCGCATAGAAACTAAGACGAGACAAAATGATATTACATTTCCTAGATCATGGTCGCTAATAAGATTGATCATAAACAAGAATAACCTACTCACATATAAGGCATATGTTTCTCAAATTGTTTAAAAGAGAATTATGTTTTAAAGGATTAAACTATGAACTACGTAAACCTTTTCAAAATGAGAAACTTGAGCATCAAATTAGGCAACCGAACTTTAGTGAAAAGAAAGGCATTGCTTTGTCTTAAATTGTTTAAAACATAAAGTGTTATAATGTTTATGGGAAGTTAGTTATAACGACTTTACGAGAACAAAAGAAGGGTTTTATCATTGGTTTTAATGTGGTAACTTGACTTTAAAAAGAGAAGTGTTTTTGTTCAAAAAGAAGGCACGGTATCGCTTTAATTTGTTTTTAAAAAGGAAAGTATGGAAGTTGTTTTGGTTTACTTAAAAGACGTAAGTCACTCTATTTTTATACTAAGGGTATCGTGACTTTTATAAAAGGAACGGATCTCTTAAAAGGAATTTAACGCACGTAGTACTTTAGGTTAAAACCCTGACTTTGACATAAAACGGAAGTACCTTGAGTCAGGTATAACTTGCCTATGCTTGTTGTTGTCAAACTTGCCTATGCTTGTCGCGATAGCCTTTGTTGTGCAAGAATTGTGTTTCTATACTACCGCTTCTCTGGAGGGCCGCTGACTTGTCGAGAACTTACTCGACGCATCGCAGCGACGGAGAATTCCACCTGCACGCCTCCGCTGATAGTGTTATTCCACGGACTAGCTCTCCGGATGTTTCATCGCTCGCCTGGTACCGTGGTCGGCCAGACTTGCCCCGCCTCCCGGCTGATTCGCCTGCACCGGTAGTTAGCCCTCTCACTTGCCCCGCTCAAAGAGTGACAAAGTCTCGATACGGGTACCTAGTAGTTAGCCCTCGCATTGCCTCCCGCCTACGTGGCCGCCTTGGTATCCGTAGTCGGCCAGATTTGCCCCGCGTCGCCTTCGTGGTTTGGTTGTATAGTATTGTTAGTACGACTTTGGCATCGTGCAGACTTCGTGTTCATACGCACTCTCGTGTTAATTATATCATGCATCGCCAGTGGAAGGTATTCCACGCATGATTGACGCGGCGCGTGAGACCCATAGTTATATTTGAGTGACGACTCGAGGCGCGAGTCCCCGACTTACATGATCGCTATTTATCGTGGAATCGTAGTTTGGTTATCATACATGTCTCCCGCTTTATATAGATCGCTATGATTTTATTTACGATTTTACGCTTTCACATACTTGGTACCGCTGTATCGACTTCTTCGGGGCCGCTCATGCCGCAGTGAGGTACATCTACCGCCGATCCCCGCGCTTAGGATCACATTTCAACAGATTGAAGCTCCGTTTCCTTCGAGGCTTATCTTTTGCATGCTACCCGAGTCCAGAGGTTCTTGTACATTCTGTGGTACATGGCCCCGTCCCGCCATAGTTGTCAGATAAATCTTAGAGGTCCAGAGTAACTGTAAGTGTGGTTGTAAGGATTAAACTGCTCAACTTTGTAATTATTTATATATATGCCGAAAGGCGATTTTCTTTCGTGTAAAATGTGTCTCATTTCACATTTTGTTTCATGTATTGTTTTTATGTTCTGACACTGATGTATGACTACTGGGTTCCTGCAGGCACTACCACGCCCGGTTCGGTCGTGACAAAAGTGGTATCGAGCGCTTAGTCCTCTGAAAGTGTCTACGCATCGTGTTCAGTAGAGTCTGATTATCGGCTGTCAGGCACCACATCTATAATCGTGAGGCTATAGGACATTTAGGATTGGTTTCATTCTTCTCATTCCGAGATCGTGCCTCAGAGCCGCGTGATAAGTCGACCTCCGACGTACTTCGCTTTTACCGCTATGCCTCCGCGCAAGGCAACCCGCCCGTGGCGGCAAGGCAGAGGGAGTCGCGAGTAGAGCAAATGCGCCTCAGAGACCACAAGACTGAGCCTCCACCCCACACCGAGCATGCGAGACGGGTTACGCGAGCTGGCCAGAAATGGCCGTGGTCAGGCTGACTGAGGATAGGCTGACGCAGCAGCCCAAAGAGCACCAGCCGTTCACCCTAGATCGAGAAGTTCGAGGCTACGTGATTTTCTCGAGTCAGGCCGCCAGAGTTTTACGGGTCGAGGCCCGAGGATGATCCGCAGGAGTTCATCCGACGCCATAAATGATCATGAGAGTGATCAAGGCATCGAGACCGAGTCCGTGGTCCTAGGTTCGCATCGTCGCGTGATACCGCAATGATCGTTTGATTCGCGAGCCGCCCCGGAGAGAATGCACTTCCACTATGCGGACGAGTTCTCGTGGCATTTCTTGCACATTTCTTGCCTCCACAGATGGCGAGGGCTCGCCGATAGATTTTTGGTGTCATGGCATAACCGCGCATTTGCCGGAGTACAATGTGGAGTTCGACTCATCGCCCCAGACGCCCCGCTGCTAAGAGCTAGTACGAGGATCGAGTGCACCGACATGTTACAGGCTCGATGATTACCCAGCGTAAAGTTGTTCGTAGCTCTTCACGGCACGACATCGCCTCGCACGCAAGCTTATGCACTTGGATGGCGAGCGGAGAAATCGACTGAATGACCAAGATCGCAGTAAGAGGCCGTAACAAGCAGGTCCTTGCGACTTTCGAGGCGGACCGCCTCAAAGAGCAGACTAGCATGTACCTCCGCCAAGACAGAGTGGTCCTCCACAGCCTTCTCGACCTTCGGATATTCAGAGCAGTCGTGGCTCCTGTGTTTCAGATTTTCAGAGTAGGAGTGTCACGGACGAGGTCGCCTCTAGTCTCAAAGGCTGCCAGGAAAACTTCATGGGAGAGTGTCGACTAACTTGGGAGATTGTTATTCTTGCGCCAACAGGCTATCCGCTGTAGATCGTCCGACTGTGGGTAGCGCTGGTAGATAGCATGCATCACGGATCGGGCCATGGTTCTTCACCTTCCATAGCTAGGCAGATGTTCATACACCGCAGCCGCAGAGGTCGCGCGGAAGTTCCAGCTTAGCGGTCCTTGAACCGCCTATTTTCGTGCATATCCTTAACCTCTAGAGTTTTGTATGTTTTGATGTTACGATGATGTGTTTAGTGTTATGTTCTGATAGATTTGTGCTAAAATGCGAGTTATAAGCCTAGTTAGTGAAAGAGGGTAAGCCTGGGAAAAAAAATGATTTAACCTTAGAATATTACAGCTTGAGACCTTAGATGTAAGCGCCGCTCGAGTACAAGATTTTGCATGTGATCTTTGTCGAATGTATAAGTATACGTGGAGTAATTGTGGGAAAATTCGGGTGGTGTAAATGAAGTGGTAGCTTTCACGACCAGATAGGTAAGATTGTTCCGATCGGAAACAAGAGCTACGCGTTGCTGGTCGGGTCAGCCATATCATGCTAATCCGCGCCCGCTTCGGTAGTGGTCACCGGGTGGTCCCGCCAGTGGTAGGTCACGAGGCCCAAGTTTAGATGACCATCGATGAGTTCGTGGATATGTTCACCGTGCCGATCGCGAAGGCCGAGAATGGCCTTAAGGAAGATCGAGGCTAGTAAGATGACCAAGCTCGAGGTGGCGACTCCAAAGTTTTGGGAACAAGCGATGATCAAGTGGTACGATACTGTAAGAGTTCGTTGTTCGAAGCGGCACGACGAGTACAAGAAAGAGAACGGTGTTATTTCGCGGCCAGCGTGGCGCTGCAACTTGTTAGAGGAACTTTTCGTTATCCGTTTGAGAAAGAACATTCGACGAATGTTTCGGGCGAGGGGAGAATGTTATACCCTATATTTCCAGCAGTATGTACGAGGGCGCACGATAATAATTTAAGCCTTAAGGATTGGCAAGGATCGAAATTTAGCACAAGTGTTTAAAAATCGCTTTCGACTAAACGCTTTACAAGATTTCCGCGTAAGGAAAATTCCGCTATGTCATTTTTAATTTTTATGGATTTTTCCGAGAGACGAACATTTTGGATTAACGAGGGTGACATGTCACCCTCACATCGAAGGAATTGTCGCGTGAGTGGACGATTGGGGCCAAGGAGTTGGTAGGATATTTTGTGATATTTTGGCGGTAGATGGATAAGGTCCACATGGTTAAATCCTAGCCCTACACTTGCCTAACACTGATTGATTCGCCATCGTCGCCATTGCTTGACCTATAAATACCCCTTAGTTGATGAACTTCTTCATCCAAAATTGTTCTAAGTGTTAAAATCCTTCCCTCTTAGAAAGGTTCTCGCCCAACCCTTGGAGAGACCTTGGCCAAACCCCCTCATGAGCCCTAGCCGAGGCAAACCCCCTTTTTGCCTAGTTGGTTTCAGATAATACCCCCTTTGTGGTATAGAAATACTTCTCCAAGTATTGTTATAATGCCCAAATACCTCGCCCAAATACCTTGTAGTATTCCCAAGGTTACCTCTACGCAGAGTCTAAAATACTATTATACTTCCTTTAGCCACTAAACTAAACCCTAAGGAAAACCTTCATAGTCTGGGTTGTTAAGTAGAAGCGAGAACTTCTAAGGGTCGCTTGGAGCGGATCGAGCACTCTGAGTAGAGCTAAACGTTGCTCAGATCGACGTTAAACTTGGATAATTTTTAGGCTCATCGAGGTAAATAATCCTATCATTCTAGTGTAATTGGAAATTACATCGTAGTTGTATAGAAATGAATATAAGATTCATAAGAGTATTGAATCGTAATAGAAGGATATTACAAGAAAGACTTGAATCAAATCACATCGTAAGTTAATATAAGTAAGATTAATCAGATTTACATAGATCGTATTTACGAGATCGATAACCTTTATCGTCAATGTTCTCGCGAGTAGCATGTACTACTTGGAAGGTGGACAAGGCTAGCCGTTATAGCCGCGAGCGCTTTGCTTATAGTCGATAATCGTCGCGAGGTATGTGATTCTTCCTATACTCGAGCATGATAATTTACAAGAATATATATATAGTACTAGACGACGCATGGCAATGTCTTTGACTTAAGCCCTAATAATAAGAATCTTGAAGTATTTTAAAGGAATATATATATATAGTACGGTAGACGACGCATGTTAATCGAATGTAGTGTTACTGCAATGTCTTTTGACTTAAGCCCTAATAATAAAGAATCTGTAAGTATTTCAAAGATTAAGAAACCGCTTTGAAAGAAGAGTAATACTTGGTTTTGAAAACATAAGAGTTATACTAGCTTTATGGAAAGTTAGGTATAACGTCTTAAGAGTGGTAAAGAGAATGGTTTACTGATTTTTAGAAGTTAAGAGACTTGATCTTAAAAGATAAGAGACTTGACTTGAATGAATTAATATGAATTTTGTGTGAAACCTCATTCGCGAGTAATGATTACTTGGTTTTAAAAGGAGAAATGTTTTATCGATTTCGAAATCGTAACGAGTATCGACAAACCACCGCAGTTAATAAAGGAAAATGTATTGAATAATGAAGTATTATTAAAACCAAAGATAAACCTCCATCCGCATAGAAAATAAGACGACAAAATGATATTACATTTCCTGTATCATGGCTGCTTAATAAGATTGATCATAAACAAGAATAACCTACTCACATATAAGGCATATGTTTCTCAAATTGTTTAAAAGAGAATTATGTTTTAAAGGATTAAAACTATGAACTACGAAACCTTTTCGAAAATGAGAAACTTGAGCAATTAAAATTAGGCAAACTGGAACTTTAGGGAAAAGAAAGGCATTGTGTTGTCTAAAATTGGTTTAAAACATAAAGTGTTATAACAAATTTACGGAAGTTAGTTATAACGACTTTACGAGAACAAAAGAAGGGTTTTATCATTGGTTTTAATGTGGTAACTTGACTTTAAAAAGAGAAGTGTTTTGTCCAAAAAGAAGGCATGGTATCGCCTTAATTTGTTTTTAAAAGGAAAGTATGGAAGTTGTTTTGGTTTACTTAAAAGATGTAAGTCACTCTATTTTTATACTAAGGGTATCGTGACTTTTATAAAAGGAATGGATCTCTTAAAAGGAATTTAACGACGTAGTACTTTAGGTTAAAACCTGACTTTGACATAAAACGGAAGACTTCGAGTCAGGTATAACTCGCCTATGCTTGTTGTTGTGAAACTTGCCTTTGCTTTTTGTGATAGTCTTTGTTTTTCAAGAATTGTGTTTATATTCTACCGCCTCTCTGGAGGCCGCTGACTTGTTGAGAACTTACTGGACGCACTCAGCGACGAGAATTCCACCGCTACGCCCCGCTGATAGTGTTATTCCACGGACTAGCTCTCCATGATGTTTCATCGCTCGCCCTGGTACCGTGGTCGGCCAGACTTGCCCTGCCTCGTGGTCGATTCGCCTCGTACCGGTAGTTAGCCCTCGCACTTTCCCCGCTCGCCAGAGTGACGGGTCTCGCGATACGCTCGTACCGTAGTTAGCCCTCAGATTTGCCCCTGCCGCCACGTGGTCGCCTTGGTATCCGTAGTCGGCCAGATTTGCCCGTGTCGCCTTCGTGGTTTCGCTGTATAGTATTGTTAGTACGCTTGGCATCGTAGGACTCGTGTTCATACGCACTCTCGTGTTAATTATATCATGCATCGCCAGCCGGCGGGGTATTCCACGCACGATTGATGCCATGCGCGTGAGACCCATAGTTATATTTGAGCGACGACTCGAGGGCGCGAGTCCCCGACTTACATGATCGCTATTTATCGCGAATCGTAGTTTGGTTATCATACATGTTCTCGCTTTATATAGATCGCTATGATTTCATTTACGATTTTACGCTTTCACATACTGTACCAGATCGATTTCCTTCGGCCGCGCTCATGCCGCAGTGAGGTACATCTACCGCCGATCCTCGCTTAGGATCACATTTCACAGATTGGGAAGCTCTGCCTTCTGAGGCTTATCTTTTGCATGCTACCCGAGTCCAGAGGTTCTCAGACATTCGTGGTATGGCGGGCCCTCGTCCCGCCATAGTTGTCAGATAAATCTTAGAGGTCCAGAGTAATCACAAGTGTGGTTGTAAGAATTAAACTGTTCAACTTTGTAATTATTTATATATATGCCGAAAGGCGATTTTCTTTCAGGTAAAATGAGTCTCATTTCACATTTTGTTTCATGTATTGTTTTTATGTTCACGACACTGATGTATGACTACTGGGTGCCCGCAGGCACCACCACTGCCCGGTTCGGTCGTGACACCTAAGACGTTATACCACTGCTTTCTACGGGTTCGCTACCCATGATTTGTTCGAGTCTCCTATCGCGATGTCAGACGCTTTCCTCGATTTACTCTCATCATGTTAGTAAGGCAATCGCAGATCGTAATTTTGTTATCATACATGTTCCCGCTTTGTTTTAAACTTATGTTGTAATTACAAGCATTTTCCGCTTACATACTTAGTACATATTCAGGTATCGACCCCTTCCTGGGCCGCGCTCACGCCGCAGAAGCGGTAAGGTGTGGTGGATCCACATTCTGTGATCACTTATCGACGCCGAGGCTCCATTTATCCGAGACTTGTCTCATTTTGGTACAATTTTTTCCCCGTGTAGATTTATGTACATTCACGGGTATGGCGGCCCCGCCCCGCCACGCTATTATTCCTGCAGGTCCAGATTCACATTTGTGGTCGGGTCAGAAGAACCGATTGTACGGCTGTACTTTCGGTACGTTTATATTATGGAAGCGCGCCTTATCGCCAGCCCGATGTTATTGTTTTCACGTGTTTATGTTGCGGTATGTTCCGCCGCTATTCTCTCGATGTATACAACAGGTGCCTGTGTAGGCACAGCCGCGACCGGTCGGTCGTGACAATAATCGTCGGTTTTTACGTATATATACAAAAGGCGACCATTGTTAGCTCGTTTTATCATATATCTTGTTTCATATTTAAGTTTTTATTTTCCGCTGATTTTTCTCTCGATGTCAGATCACTAGGTGCCCGGTAAGGCACCACTCACGCCCGGATCGGTCGCGACAACGAGGCCTTGTATGGAGGAAGCGCAGTCACCGATAGGTGGTTTGACGCGGCGAGGTGCGCTTAGTGGACCGCACTGGTTCGAAGCAGTGGATAAGGCGGCTTATCCAGAGCGCCATCGATACCGTAGTCGACGTAAGTCGATGCAGATCATCGCCGCTTCGCGATCCGTGTTCGAGGTCGATGATTTGGTTTTCCGGGTGTCACCCATGGCGGCGCGATGAGGTTTGGGAAGAAAGGAAGCTCACCAAGGTACATCGGGCCTTATCGATTGTCCGCAGGTAGGCAAGGTTGCCTGAGTTGGATCCGCCGTCCGATCCGAGTCGCATCCGATTTTTCATGTTTCTACGCCGGCGAGACGATCGATCCATCTGTAATACACCCGATCGACGATGTCCAGTGACCGAGGGGTTATCATACGAGAGAGTCCCATACCGATACTCGATCGCCAAAGTTAGCGTCGCGATGAAGGACGCGGCTTCCACGCGTCTTATGGCGAACGAGAACAGAGGAGATGACGTGGAAGCAGAGAGGACACGAGGCGAGGTATCCTCACTTATTCCCCACACCTCCGTAACTCCTTTCCTACTTGCCGGTTTTAATTTTCATACGTGCTTAAGTGTCGTGTTCAGGCCATGTGGCATTTGCAAATTGTTTAAGCTATGGCGAGCTATGTCATTTCGATTTGATCGATCTGTAAGGAACATTCGACTAATATTTCTACGAGGGTAATGTTATACCCCGTATTTCCAGAGTATGTGAGGATGTACATGCAATTATATAAGCCCTAATTAGGTTAAGAATGAAATTGTGAGCTTTCAACTAAGAGAGTCCAAACTCAGAAGGAAATTTTACGCTTAATATTTTAACCGACACGGATTTTTCCGAGAGACGAAATATTGGACCAATAGGAGGGTGATATGGCACCCTTAGGTGGCATGTTTGGAAGAAAATGTTGGGCTAGTGGACAAGTCAAATGGTCAAGTCTTGGAAGATATTTCTTTGGGCGAGCGCGGTAGGTATGGACGATTTTTGTGGGCAAGCCGGTTGCCTCGGGCGTTTTTGCTGCAGTGGATGGCCACACGCTCATTGTCATGGGGACATATGTCCCAATGTTCAGGTGGACATATGTCCCAAAATCAGTGGACACTTGGCGGAAGACTTCACTTGAACAAGCTACCAAATCTACACCCTCCATTTGTTTTAATTCGCCCTCGTGGTTCTATAAATACCCCCCTCTTGTGCAAGACTTCTTCATCCACAAAAACATTTCCAAGTCTCCAAAAACTCCCTCCCCCTTTTAGTAGTTCTCGTCCAAGTCCTCTCCCCCCTTCCTAGTAGTTTCGTCCGAAACCCCCCCCCCCCTCCCTTGTTAGAAAAAATATTCTCCAAGTATTGTTACTATTCCAAAATACCTTAGCCAAATACCTTGTAGTATTCCAAAGTCACCTCTATACTAAAAGCCGGAAATACTACTTTATATCCTTTAGTCACAAAACGAAACCCTAGGAAAATCTTCATAGTTGGTCAGTGTTAAGTAGGTTGTTTAGAAACTTCTAAGGGTTTCTCGAGCTATCTGAGCGCAAACCAGAGCTAAGCGTTGTTCAGGATCGACATTTAAACTTGGATAATTTTGGGCTTATCGAGGTAAATATCTTGTCCTTCTATTGTAATTAGAGATTACATACTGTAGTTGTATAGAAATAAGTATAAGATAACTAGAAGGATGGTATAAGAGAAGAGAATTGAATCAGATTTACATGTGGATCGTATTTACAGTAGACTTGAGTAAGTTTGACGGGTAGGGAAGTGCTGCCCAATTTTCCGTAGGATAGAGAACCTTCTGCTTAGAATATTCTACAGAGTAGTCTAGACGTTGATAGACGATTTGACTATTATAGGTTGATACTCGCGACATATTCGACTTGCAAGTGGATTTCACTATGAGGTACGTGATTCTTCCTATCCTCTCGAGCATGATATTTTAAAATATATATATAGTAGACGAGACGACGGTGTTAACCGAACATGGTTTTACTTGATGTCTTTTGACTTGAGTCTAAATAATAAGAATCTTGAAGTATTTCAAAAGAATTATGAATCATTTTGAAAGAAGAGTAATACTTGGTTTTTAAACAAAAGCTAAGAGTTATACTAGCTTTACGGGAAGTTAGGTATAACGACTTAAGAAAGATAAAATGAACGGTTTACTTATGTGTTTACGAAAGCCTTGTATTGATTTCTGGAAGTGTAGTAAGATGGTTTGATAAGTAGACATATTATGATGCCACGTGTGTTAACGCCTTGTAACGCTTGTGTAAAGGGGTTCCTTGTCGCGCTTTATGTTGTTTAACGATAAGCAGGCCGATATTATATCACTTACACCCCGACTTGAAATTCGAGGGTTAGCCGCTCGATGCGAGGAATACCTTACGCGGTCTCAGGTGACCTATGCGAGCCGCGGAGTTCCGTGATGATCACTCCGCGTGTTATACCGACGATGCCTATATGGCCTACGCGGTCACAGGACTACGCGATCGCGGAGTCCGTGTTGATGCCGCGTTAGCCGCCCCGATGCGGCGAATACCTCACGCGACCTAGGTGGTCATGCGCGACCGCGGAGTCCAGAATAGGCTCGCATAATGATACTACGGGCGATTCGCCTTGCTTCGATCATTAGCGCCCAGAAAAGACCGCTACATTATATCTATTTTGCTCTTGTTTATGCCGCGACACTATGCGGTTGAACCGTTGTATTTGTAAATGCTTTTAAAATACTTTGATTTCATTTCAAGATTTTTACGCTTTCACATACTTGGTACCGCAGATCGACTTCTGGGCCGCGCTCATGCCGCAGGTAAAGGGAAGCAGGTGGTAGATCCTCATTCTTAGGATCCTTACTCTGGTGTCAGGAGCTCTATTTCTCCGGAGGCTCGACTTTTGGTACGACTCTCCCTGGTGTGGTAGATATTTTGTACATTCAGGGTATGGCGGGGCCCTGTCGCGCCATAGTTGTTTATATTCCTAGAGGTCTGTAGTCCTGTTGTAAGGTTGGGATGTAACTGCCAGACTTGGTACATATATATATGCCGAAAGGCAACTTTTTCTCAGATAAACTGTGTTACATTTTCATAATTGTTTCATGTCTTGTTTTTATATTCCGCTGATTACTCTGATGTATGTCTACTTGGGTGCCCGGGTAAGGCACCAGTCACGGGCCCGGGATCAGGTCGTGACAGTAATCCCAAATACCTTAGCCTAGTATCCCTAGTAGTATTCTAAAGTAATCCCAACATAAGAGCCCAAAAATACTACTTTATTCCAATAGTCGCAAAAATGAAACCCTAGAGAAATCTTCATAGTTGGATGAAGTGTTAAGAGAAGTTGTTTAGAAACTTCTAAGGGTTTCTTGGAGCGGGTTGGAGCGTAAGGAACTGGAGCTAAACGTTGCTCAGGACCGACATATTAATCTTGGATAATTTTGGGGTTATCGAGGTAATGATCTTTATCCCCCTATTGTAATTGGAAATTACATGTTGTAGCAATGTATAGTTGAGTATACTATATATAGAATGAATATTGATAAGAATTGAACTGTATTTACATTGACCAGATTTACGTAGACTTGTGTAGTATTATCAGGCGCTTTGTACACGCCCGCAGGCGGTAACCCCTTTGAGTTGTCGCTATCGTATCGAGTCTGAAAGAGGCGGTGGTAAGTAGCAGGAGGTGTCTAATATTCCGTAGAATAAGGAATCTTGTACTTAGAATATTCTACAAGAGATCTAGTTAATAAACGCTTATGACCATTATAGGTTCAAGTACTACGAGTAGCGTATTCTACTAAGGGTGGAAAAGGCTAGCGTTATAGTACTGGGAGCATTTTGCTAATTGTCGATAATCATCGCGAGGTATGTGAACCTCTTCCTATCCTTTCTAGCATGATTGTTGTGAACTATGTAGTACGGTAGACGTACGTGTGCTAAACGAATTTGGTAGGTTTAAAACATAAAGTGTTATAATGACTTTATGGAAAGTTGATTATAACGACTTTATGTAGGTAAAAGAATGGTTTGTTGATTTTTAAAAGATAAGAGACTTGACTTATATTTGAGTTGATATGAAATGTTAATAACTTGAAATTGTGTTAAAAAGTGGTGAAACCTCATTCGTGAGTAATAAGTACTTGGTCAAAAAAAGAAAAAACAAAAGGAATAAGTTATATTGATTTAGAAATGGAATAACTATCGAACAAGCCATTGCAGCTAATAAAGGAAAATGTAATGACAAATAATTATATTAAAACAAGTAGAATCTTCCATCCGCATGTAAGCTAAGATAAGACAAAATTGTATTACATTTTCTAGATCATGATCACAAGTAATAAAATCATTATAAAAAAGTATTGATTTCTTGACATTCTAAAGTAAGGAGACTTAAAGTATTTTGAAAGTCATGTAACTTGATTTTGGGAAAAGAGAAGTAACTTGAGTTTAAAAGTATAAGTAACTTGTTTCCAAATATCGAACTTTTCTTGATGGAAAAATATAAGTGGCTTGGTTTTAAAAGGTAGGAGTACCTTGATCTAAAAAGAGTTAGTTACTTGGGTTTTAAAAAAGTATACTTGACGTTGTTTTAAAAGTGTGAGTCACTTGGTTTAAAAAGTATAAAGTACTTGATTTAAACATAAACGTGTCTGGTACTACGGATATTAGTATCGAGTAGTTTTTACGTAAAAAGAGATCTTTTTGAAAGGATTAAAGTACGTAGTACTTTAGGTTAAAACCCTGATTGTTGTCATAAAACGGGAGTACTTGAGTTTATATAAACGGTGAATCAATTTACATGTTAACGAAAGTCTAAGAGTATGTTGAACTTGCCTATGCTAGTCGTGATAGCCTTCATTGCGGCAAGTATTGTATTTCTATACCACCGCGTCTCACGGAGGTCACCGACTTGTTGTGAACTTACTCGACGCATGTGCAAGGACGGAGGATTCCACTGCATGCTTCCATTGTTATTATCACACGGACACGTCTACACCGACGAGGGATTCCGGCACGCGCCACGCAATGGTTTAAACTCCTGGTATATTATTATTGTCACATGGGCATGTCTACACCGATGAGGGATTCCGCGGGCATGTGGCCATTATTATTACTCCATGGGCTAGCTCCCCATGAAAACATGTCTACACCGATGAGGGATTCCAGGGGCATGGTATATACGATTATTACTCCATGGGCTAGCTCCCCATGAAGACATGTCTACACCGGCGAGGATTCCGGCATGTTATATATATATGTATTGTATATGGTACGCCGACAACAGGTAGGATGCCACCGGGCGTGTCACATGGTTATATGTTACACCTACGGCCGACAAGGACGAGGATTCCACGCGCAGATATATATATGTATCAGATACGGTACGACGCTAGGTAGGTTGCCACGCGCCACATGATTATGATTTATGTCATAGATCGCGCCATGAGGAAGGAGTTCCACAGCATGATGACTTTGAGGCGTAAGTCCCCGACTTGACATGATCGCTATACATCAGGTATCGTAGTTTGTTATCATACATGCCTCCTATTTTATATAGACTATTATGATTTCATTACGCATTTTCGCCACATACTCTGCACTGCCAGATCGACCTCCTTCGTGGGCCGCTCATGCCGCAGTAGAGGTACACCGTTGTTGATCCTCGCCATAGATCACAAGCAAAGATTGGGAAGCCCGCTTCTCGAGGCTTATCTTTTGCATGATTCCTCGAGATTGTAGGTTCTTGTACATTCTGTGGTATGGCAGGCCCCGCCCCATCATAGTTGTTATAAAATTCTTAGAGGTCCGTAGTAATCACAAGTGTGGTTTGTAAAGGATTTAACTGCTCGATTTGATATATATATACGTGAAGGTGACCATTTTGGTTAGCCTGCTTTATTTTATGTCTTGCTTTCATGTTTAAGTTTTTATTTCACGATTTTCTATGATGTCAGACGCTAGGTGCCCGAGTAAGCGAACCGCGCCCGAGGTCGGTCGTGACAAAAGTGGTATCGTGAGCGCTTAATCCTGAAAGTGTCTACAGACCGTATCTAGTAGAGTCTTGATTATCTACGTTGCGCACCACACCTATAATCGTGAGGCTATAGGATATTTAGGATTGGTTTCATTCTTCTCACTCGAGATCGTGCCTTAGAGTCGTGTTGTAAGTCGACTCTCTAACGTATTATTTTGTACCGCTTATGCCTCTACGCAAGGCAACCAGAGCCCGTATGGCAAGGCAACAGAGGAGTCATGAGCAGAGCACGAGGGTTACCAGGAACAGCCCGCCTTTACCTAACGTGGTACTTCGACGGGAGTTCTCGACGCCTCTAGCCCCGTGAGAGTTTAGAGCAAGAGCAAGAGCCACCGAGACAACGATACCGAGTCTCCGCCCACGCACCGTGAGCCGAGGATATGAGTTACAAGGAGACGACCTAGTTACTAGCTAGGCTCAGGGCTAGGAATGAGGACAGACGAGTCGGAGGTTCCGGTAGTACCAGTAGTTCACCCTAGATCCGATAGTTTGAGACTTCGGGACTTCTTGAGTTGCAGTCCACCCGAGTTCTATGGATCTAGAACTGAGGAAGATCCTCATGAGTTTATTCGACAGCTACAGCGGATCATGAAAGTGATCAAGGCCTCAGAGATAGAGTCGGTGGTATTGGGTTCACATCGGCTGCGTGATACTGCAGTCGACTGGTTTGATTCATGGGAACTATCTGTCACGACCCGACCCCGGGCCGCGACTGGTGCCCTACATGGGCACCCCGTTCAGGTATACATCAGAGAAAAGCAGCAGAACATACACAACATAAACACATGTGTACACAAAATAATAACACAAAGCAGCCGATAGGCCGCTTTCCATAATATAAACAAAGTCAAAGTACAACTTTACAACTCGCCAGATAGCCCAACCACCAATGTGAATACGCACTCTCTAGAATAATAATCGTGGACGACAGTGGCCCCGCCATACCCCAATGTACATAAGTCTACAACATCGTGACAAGATCGTACTAAAAGAGAGACAAGCCTCCGAGAACGGAGCTCCGATGTCCGATAATCGATCCTAAGAGCGAGGATCCGCCACCGCTACCCTTCCTCGCAGCATTTAACGCAGCCCCGGCGAAGGGGGTCGACACAATATGTACCAAGTATGTAAATCGAAAATACCGTAATTACATCATAAGTCTAAATCAAAGCCAGAGATGTATGATAATCAAATTACAAGACGTCAGGCCTTACTAACAATGAGTAAAATAGGATATACTTACAACGAAAAGATAGGATTGAAATCCTACTCGGGCTATCTCACCCGCATAGGTCCAAGTGGACCCGCGAGGTATTCTCGTGATAGACTATTTCACCGCATAAGCCCTTACGACTCGCACGAGGTATTCCTCGTGATAGGTCGGACCCGCCCGCATGGGACTATTTCACCCGCATAAGCCCTATGGACTCGCATGAGGTATTCCTCGCATCGTGGGTAGCAAATCCACGGAAATATGCAATGCCACAACCCGGGGAATGACCCCGCAACGAATAATATATTACTAGCACAAATCCGGCTATCACACATAACATAAGCACTACCGGCTTATCATACAATAAATAAGCAAGTTAAGAAATCCCCTAACTTCTTATCATTCTTGTTATATATATAAACACTCTCCTTTTAGTTTATCCAAGGCACTAACATGTCTTTTATAAAAATCCGGAAGTTAACCCAAAAACTACGTACTTCTACTCTTTAAAACAAATGACTCTTTTTAGTAGAAAACTTCCAAGATACTATTAATCCTAGTATCAAGTCCAAATTACATTTCAAGGCAAGTCACAACACCCTTAGAAATAAAGTTAGGTTTCTAAATCAAGTGACTCATTTCTTATAAAACCTTAGGCAATTGATGCCTTAAAATCGAATTGCCTTTCGTTAAATCAAGTCATTTATCTTTCCATAAAGTCAATATAACCAACTCCCCATAAAGTCGTTATATTCACTTTATACCTTAGTCAAGTACAATTTCCTATCCAAGGGACTTATACGCTTAAAACGACACAAGTATCACATACTTTAAAATTCTTCAAGTCCCTTATCTTTAACAAGACTTAAGACATTTTTAATATTCTCAAAGAAGTGAGTTAATCTCCTAACTCACCCGACTTGGCATTTCATAAATCTAGTAAAGAATGTCAAAGTCTCAGACGCTCACCGTATTATATACGTGAACTAGTCATGCTCAAAAGATAGGAAAAAGTTCTACATACCTCGTCGGGTCAAACCACTTGCCAAGTACAAAGTCCCGCCCGTAGAATGTCAACCTATAATATTCACAATACGTCCATTAACGCCTTACTTCAATGTAGAATATTATAAGTGTTAAGTCGCTAAATTCTACGGAAAATCGGACAGCACCTCCTTTGTTTCTACTTACTTTGCCACCTCTTTCGAGGCCGAATTCAATAACCAAACAGCCCCAATTGGCTCACACAATTTATATAAGGTATTCTAATACAATGAATAACTAAACAGCCCCAATTGGCTCACCATAATTTATCCATTCGTAAAGTCTGTATACATGTTACAGTCACAACTATCGATTTACTTTGTTTTTCACATTTCAAATGGCTATCAAAACCTATTATACATATCAATCTAAAACATGATTCACGTGGCCAATATCAACTTTAACAAGGATTACTATCAATTTCCAAAAGGAGAGGAAATCTCTTACCTTTGGGATATCCCACTAAAGCTCTCTTTCTTCAACTTCTATTCCCGTCAAACTCGTCCTTATGAGTTTCCCACAAGCTTACCAGCACTTTGTCTTCTTACCGCCGCTCCAACAACACCCACTAAGCTAGGTTTTTCTCAAATCTCAAGAGAGAAGGGGAGAGGGGTTTTTAGGTGTTCAAAGGTGAAATGACCAAGTCTTTCAAGACTTGGTCTTAAAATAGGGCTTTTTTCGTGGTCAACAAGATGGGAGGGACACTTGTCACCCTCCCATAGGCCCTTCGATAATATCCTGCTTTAAGCAATTCCCGCAGAAAATCCCGCCTTGGCGCCATAGCCTGCAGCCATGCGCCAAACCTCCGAGGATTTTCAGATTAGTGGCGCCGCGCCTCGCTGATGAAATGCGCGCCGAGACGCTCGATACGAAATCCTTCCTTCGCGCCGCTACGTAATTTCTAACGCCCATACCTCCGCCCGATGTCCTATCGACGAAGCGGTTTGTCGCG
This sequence comes from Przewalskia tangutica, assembly GCA_029844215.1. NCBI lineage: Eukaryota > Viridiplantae > Streptophyta > Magnoliopsida > Solanales > Solanaceae > Przewalskia > Przewalskia tangutica. The sequence goes on from JAQGDG010000374.1 coordinate 120,314, forward strand.
CTGACACTAGACTCATCCAACTTTATACTAGGCTTGCTAAACACCCCATACATCAAAAAAATAATTGGGGTACCACACTCCAAATAAGACTTAAAATCCGTTCGACACATGATTGCCAACTTATCTTATATTTGAATTTACGGGGTGTAACATTCTTCCCCCCTTAGAAACATTCGTCCCGAATGTTCTTTCGGAGTAACTTTTAATTAGCAACATAGTTTCCTTTCACAACCCCGACATACCACTAATGTCACACAAGGCCACATAGTAGCATTAAGCAAAAGAAACACTTCAATTAAAACTTGGCAAGTAAGGGAAGATGGATTACCTGAAAGTATAGAGAATAAGTGAGGATACTTCCTCAGCATGTCCTCCTCCAGTTCCCAAGTCATTTCCTCCCGGTTATCATTCCTCCATAGGACTTTGACGGAAGCTACATCCTTGGTCCGCAGTCGCCTGACCTGACGATCGAGTATCGCTATGGGACTCTCCTCATACGATAACCCTCACACTGGACTCACCGGTAGGGAAAACTCGCCGATCTCCGATACACTTCTCAACATAGAAACATGGAAGACCGGATGTACCGCCTCTAACTCGATGGTAGATCCAACTCATAGGCAACCTTGCCCACTCTACGGACGATCTGGTAGACCCAATGTACCTTGGTGAGTTTCTTCATCGAATCTCATCACACCCTTCATGGGTGACACCTTCAGAAGACCCAATCGTCAACTCCGAACTCCAAATGCGACGCCGATTATCCGCATAAGACTTCCGACTCGAAGCCGCTAATCCTCCCGATGAGCTTCACCTTATCCACAACTCGTTGAACTAAGTCCGCCAACTAATCAACCTCGCCCACGCCGAACCAACCAATCGGCCTACATTTCCGCCATATAAAACCTCATATAGCGCCATCTCAGATATCGGAATGGTAGTCGTTGTTATAAGCAACCTCACAAGGGCAAATGATCCTCCCACTACCATCAAATCAATCACACAGCTCCCAAAGATATCCTCAAGTTTCGATAGTACGCTGCTCGCTGTCGACACCGAGGATGAAATGTCAGACCGAGACTCACCAGTACCTAAACCCTTCCGAAAGACCTCCTGTTAGCGTAACCGGGCTCCCTATCGGATATAATCGACACCGACACCGCAGCCTCACAATCTCGATGTATAATCTGCATAGTCCTCACCAAAACGCCGCCCCGAAGAAAGTGGGCTGATTTCACACCACAACAATAACCCAAATGGAGTCGTGATTCCTCGAGCACGAGGTAACACCGTAATAAAGTCCATGTTGATCACCTCCCACTTCCAAGTCGGAATCTCAATAGCCTGCAATAATCCACTAGGCCTCCGTGCTCGACTTTGACTGCGGCAATTAGGACATCAGGCAACAAAACCGCCACGCCTCTTCGTGCCATCCCACAAATACAAACATCCGAGGTCATGGTACATCTTGGTCGACCGGAAGAATAGAATAACGAGCACCAGGCGCCTCCCGCAACTGGCCGAAGCCTCGACACATCGGGAACACATAACCGACCAAATCTCAAAGACCCATCAGCGCTACTCGAATAGACTCCTCTCCCCGAGAGTTGCATCACGATACCGCATCAACACCGGGTCCTCAAATCGCCGCATCTTCACCTCATCAACGATGGAAGACTCGGCAACCTCACGAACCCGTATTCCACTATCGCTTCGGTATCGATCAAACGAACCCAGCGCTCGCTAATCGTGGATCGACGACCATGTCCCGCCTCTGCTAACCTCCGATGTGCTCCCATCGACCTACGACTCAAGGCATCAAGAACTACGCTGGCTTTCCGGATGGTATAGAATATCTACATCATAGTCTTTCAAGAACTCCAACTACCGCCTGCCTCAAGTTCGCCTCCTCTCAAGATATACGAGGCTCTTGTGGTCGTATAAATATCCACATGAACCCCATACAAATAATGTCTCCAAATCTTCAAGGCATGTATAATCGCGCCAATTCTAAGTCACGGTAGGGTAATTTCTCTCATGCTTCCGTAGAATCGCCGGAAGCATAAAGCTATAACCTTGTCGTCCGCATCAAAATACACCCTAGCCCGATACCCGAGGCATCACAATAGATCACGTGCTGCCTAACCTCGTGAAGAGTAAGAATCGGGTGAGTCAACTTTTCCTTCAGGGAAACCCTTCTCAAGCCTCTGTCACTGGAACTTGGCCGCTTTCCAGTCGACTAGTGAACGGTCTGAAATCAAGAAAATCGCTCCACAAACTCGCGATAATAACTCGCCAAATTTCAAGAAATCTGCGCTTAGTCGGAGTAGTAGTTCTCGCCAAGACTTGCGCCTCAATCTTTGCGTATCCACCGAACACCATCACCCAATAATATGCCCCAGAATGCCACCGAGGCCAACCAAAACTCACACTTGGAAAACTTGGCAAATAGTCTGGCTCCGAGGACCCAAGTACCGCCTCAGTGATGGGCATGCTCTCGCTCCGTCTGAATAAACCAGATGTCATCAATGAATACTATCACAAATGTGTCCAAAATGGCTTGAACACCGGTTCATCAAATCCATAAACACCGCCGAGCGTTGGTCAAACCGAAGACATAACCTAAACTCATAGTGCCCATACGGTCCCGAATGCGCCTTTGGGATGTTCGCCTCTCGAACTCGAACTCGATGATAACGCACCGCAGCTTCTACCTTTGAGAAACACCTCGCACCACTGAACAGGTCAAACAAATCATCAATCCCGGGAGGGTATCTATTCTCGATGGTTAACTTATTCACCGCCTATAATCAACACACATACGCAGCTGCTCCATCCTTCTTCTTCACGAAAGCAAAACCGGCGCCTCCCGTGGAGATACACTAGGCGATAAAGCCTTTCTCCAAAGAAATCTTTCACTGGTCCTTCACTCCTCAACTCGGCGGTGCCATCTGTATGGTGGGATGGAAATAGGTCGAGTGTCCGCAACGTGTCAATACAAAACTCAATCTCCTCTCGGGAGGATACCCAAGATCATCGGGAACACATCCGAAACTCCTAACCACCGCATCAAGAATCGCACCTCACCTGCGTATCAAATACCGAACTAGATGATAGATGTACCGCCTTCGCACCATCTTCCTAGCCTTGAGGTAAGAAATAAACCTACCCGCCGGCGTCTTTGTGTTGCCCTCCACTCGATAATCGGCTCGCCAGAAATCGAACCGAACCAACTCGTTCCTACGACCAACGTTGGCATAACAAGAAGCCAACCACCCATACCCATAATGACATCAAAATCTGCCATCTCCACTCTATCAAGTCTCAAGGGTCGACGATCAGAATATAAACCTGACAACCTCTGACACCCGCCTAACACCGAATCTCCCATAGGCGTAGCTACCTCAAAAGGATCTATCGACACCGGCTCTATCCCGATCCTACCCGCAACAAGAGGGGACACATAGGACAAGGTAGAACCTGGATCTATCAAAACATAAACATCACAACCTGAAATCAGTAATGTACCTGTGACGACGTAAGGGGAAGCCTCCTGATCCTGGCGGCTGGCTAATGAATATATGCGTATTCAGGTAGGTAATGTTTGTAGTATAGTTCGTATTGTGACATACAACTATACGTATTTATGTTTGAGGGTCGGACACGTGTTTCCTAGAATGGTTTTAGGTTACCAGGATTTGGTAAGGACTAAATAAATACCGGGAAGGTATGAAACAATTTAATGAATTCTCATCAAGCTTTTACGTACTAATTTGAGATAATTAGGAAATGATGAGCTGTCTGAGAAGAAAATGGACCCTTAAGAAGTTATTATTAAGGGAATTAATGGAAGACTATGTTAATAGATTGAGCTACGTAGTAGGATTTCGAGAATGGTACGGGTGATATCCGTATGGAGTAAGTATGGTTGTTGTGGTCAAGACAACACGATTATGGTATTACGATAAGTTTTTGTACCCGTTACGGGGGGACTGATAAGGTAGGCATGGAGCATGGAAATTGCGAGCCTAAGAATGTGTCAAGCCCCGAACCCCGGGCCCGTGACTGGTACCCTACCTGGGCACCCTTCTACCTTAACAACTAAGTAAACTGCGGAAATTAAATAACAACTCATTTTTTTTAAACAAACGTACGTGCAATGGAAAAGCCGACAAGGCTGCCATATAATATACATAATAAAAGACACTACACTGTACACGAGTACAATCCCACATATGAATACAGACCTCTAAGAGTTAAACTGAAATATGACGGGACAAGGCCGCCCATTACCATAATCGTACAAAAGCACAGCATCAAGGAACTATACCAAAAAGATAAACTCCTGAACATAGGGAGCTATCCAAAAACTCTGAGCAGGGTCCTACACCTACAGATCACCAAACTGCGTACCTAAACATGCGGCATGAACGCAGCCCCCCGAAGGAGGTCAGTACGAAGAATGTACCAAGTATGTGAAACAATAAGTACTGTAATGAAATCATAAAAGTCTAAACAAAACAGGAGACATGTATGATAGCCAACCTACAGTACACAATACATAAGCAGTCATATCAAGTCAGGGACGCATGCCCTCAAAATCATTACTAAAATATAACCATGGGTCTCACGCCCATAATATCAATCATGTTCGTGGAAATCCTTCCTCACTGCCGGCAGTCCATGATATAATATAACACCAATAAGCATAACCATGGGGTAATAAAACAAATCCGGGAATCTAACCCTCCTCCGGGTCACATGCTCCGGAATCCCACATCGTATAAGCATGTCCAATGAGTATCCCTCGTGGTCGCATGCCCCGGAATCCCACATCGTATAAGCATGACCATGGGGTAATACAAACAAATCTGGGAATCTAACCCGCCTCCTGGTCACATACCCCGGAATCTCACATCGTATAAGCATGTCCAAGGAGTATCCCTCGTGGTCTCATGCCTTAATCCCACATCGTATAAGCATGACCATGGGGTAATACAAACAAATCAGAATCTAACGCCTCCGGGTCACATGCCCCGGAATCCCACATCGTATAAGCATGTCCAAGGAGTATCCCTCGTGGTCGCATGCCCCGGAATCCCACATCGTATAAGCATGACCATGGGGTAATACAAACAAATCCAGGAATCTAACCCGCCTCCTGGTCACATGCCCCGGAATCCCACATTGTATAAGCATGTCCAAGGAGTATCCCTCGTGGTCGCATGCCCCGGAATCCCACATCGTATAAGCATGACCATTGTCACGACCCGATCCCGGGCCCATGACTGGTGCCATACCCTGGGCACCCTAGTGATACAACATCAGAGAAAATCAGCGGAAATAAAAAAAAACTAAAACATGAGACAAGACATAAAGTATGAAACAGGCTAACCAAAACGGTCACCTTCCTGAATATATACATATATATATATATCAACTGAACAGTTAAATCCTTTTACAAACCACACTTGCATTACTACAGACTCTAAGAATGTAATCATAACTATGACGGGCGGGGCCACCATACCCCAGAATGTACAAGTAACTACACTGCGGGGACTATACTAAAGATAAGCCTCGAGAAAGCGGAGCTTCACGAACGCTGAATGTGATCCTAAGGCGAGGATCCACAACCGATGTACTTACTGCGGCATGACGCGGCCCCGAAGGAGGTCGATAACAGTACAAAGTATGTGAAATCAGAAATACTATAAATGAAATCATAATAGTCTATATAAAGCGGGAGACATGTATGATAACCAAACTACGATCCACAATATATAAGCGAATATGTCAAGTCGTGGACTCACGCCCTCAAAGTCATTACTCAAATATAACAATGGGTCTCACGCCCGCATCAATCATGCGTGGAATACCTTCTCCGCTGGCGATCTATGATATAATCACACCGAAGTACATGAACACGTGTCCCACGAGTCATAAACAAATGCGGCAAGTCGAAGGCTAACTACGGATACTGCCGCGTCATCATCGGCGGGCAAGTACGAAGCCAACTACGGATACCAAAGCGTACTAACAAATCTATATAACCAAACCACGAAGTCGACCGGGGCAAATATGAAAGCCAACTACGATTACCAAGCTGCGCCACGCGGTGGCGGGCAAATCACGAACTAACTACGGATACCAGCGGGAATCACGAGACTTCGTCACACGAAAGCACGGCAAGTGCGAAGGCCAACTACAGATACCAAGCGAAAGCGACCACGACTTGGGCAAGTACGAGAGCCAACGGATACCAAGTCGAATCGGTAAAACCTCATGGAGAGCTAGTCCATGGAATAATAATCCTAATGGAACCATACCCGGCCACCCAACGTGTCGATGGGTCCATCAATCAAGAACAACATGACCGCCCTCCATGAGAGCGGTAACATAAGGATACAATACTTGCACAACAAGGATATCACACGCAAACATAGGCAAGTTACACACAACTCAAGGTACTTTCATTTTATGACAAAGTCAGTTTTAATCCCCAGTACTACGTATGTTAAATTCTTTTAGAAGATCCATTTCTTTTACAAAAGTCACCCGATACCGTAGTATCAAAATAAAGTGACTAACATTTTAATTAAACCAAAACAACTTCCAGACTTTCCTTTTAAACCAAATTAAGACAATACCATGCCTTCTTTTTAGACCAAAACACTTCTCCTTTTAAAGTCAAGTTACCATTTTAAAACCAATGATAAAAACCATTCCTTTGTTTTCATAAAGTCGTTATAACTAACTTCCCATAAAGTGTTATAACACTTTATGTTCTAAACCAAAACTCTTTAATTCCACAGTCTCTTTTCTTTTAAAACAACAACAAGTATTCTTTTAAAACCCAAATAACTTACTCTTTTCAAAACAAGTAACCTATACTTAAAATCAAGTTACTTCTCTTTTAGAAAACAAGTCGTTATAAGTCAAGTCTCTTATCTTTCAAGATCAAGTCTCTTAACTCCTAAAATCAATAAACCATTCTTTTACCTACATAAAGTCGTTATAACTAACTTCCCATAAAGCTATTATAACACCATGTTTTAAACCAACCAATTCACTTAGCACGTATGCGTCTGCCGTACTACATAGTTCACAACAATCATGCTATAAAAGATAGGAAGAGGTTCACATACCTCGCGACGATTATTGACAATTAGCAAAAGCGCTCCACGATCAGTAACCACTGCTAGCCTTTTCCACTCTTCAAGTAGAATACGCTACTCGTAATCGCAACCTATAAAGGCCAAAACGCCTATCAACTCTAGATCTCTTGGTAGAATATTCTAGCGCAAGATTCCTTATTCTCTGAGAAAATTCGCGACACCTCCCCGTAACCACACAATTCTCCTCCTCTACTCGGCCCATTGCAGGCCAACAACTCCCGAGGATTATCGTCTAGCAGACGTGTACAACACTGCCCCACAAATAAACTACAAGTCTACTATAAATACAGTCCAATGTAAATACAGTTTAATTCTATCAATATTCGATCCTCATATAAGATACTTAAGTATAATTACTACAACATGTAATATCCAATTACAATAGGGGGACATAGATTATTACCTCGATAAGACCAAAATTATCCAAGATTATATGTCGATCCTGAGCAACGTTTAGCTCCAAATCCTTACGCTCCAACCCGCTCCAAGCAACCCTTAGAAGTTTCTAAACAACTTCTCTTAACACTTCAACCAAGCTTATGAAGATTTTTCTAGGGTTTCATTTTGCGACTTTTGGAAAAAGTAGTATTTCCGGGCTCCTAGTATTGAAATAACTTTGGAATACTACTAGGGATACTATGTTATACCCCATATTTCCAGAGTATGTACGTGAGGGCGTACGTATAAAAGTTTAAGTCTTAAAGTTAGGCTAGGACCGAAATTTTGTGCACAACTACCAAAAAGAATCGTTTTCCGACGAAACGTCTTCCAAAGCTTGCGAAGGGAAAATTCCGGCTATGTCATTTATAATTTTTGCGCATTTTTCCGAGAGACGAAATATTTTGGACCAACAAGAGGGTGACACTTGTCACCCACTAATTGGTGGACTTGAGGGCGTCAATTTGGACGATTGGAACATGGGGGTTGATAGGATATTTTGTGTGGTAGTTGGATAAGGTGGGACCCACACACACTTGTCCAAATCTTGAACTTACACTTGCCTACCACTTGGCTTGATCTTGGCCCTTGGTTGTCCTATAAATACCCCCCCCCCCCCCTTTGTGAAGACTTATTCATCCACAAAATCCCTAAGTCTTGAAATTCCTTCCCCCCCTCTCTTGAGAGCTCTAGCCGAGAGCACCCCTCCCCCTTTGAGAAGGCCGCTTGGCAGAGGTACACCACTCCTAGTGGCCTTGGCCGAGGTACCCCTACCTTGAGTTGTTTTTCGTAAAATACACCCCTCTTGGTAGAAATACTCTCCAGTATTGTTACTATTCCAAAATACCTTGGCCCATATACCTTGTAGTATTCCAAGGTTACACTTATACTAAAAGCCCAGAAATACTATTATACTTCCCTTCAGTCACTAAACGAAACACTAAGGAAAATCTTCACAGTTGGTTGAAGTATTAAGATGAAGTTGCATAGAACTTCTAAGGGTTGTTTGGAGCGGGTTGGGCGCCAGTAGGAGCTAAGCGTTGCTCGGGATCGACATTAAACTTGGATAATTTTGGGCTTAGAGGTAAATAATCCTATCCATCTATTGTAATTGGAAATTACATGTAGTTGTATATAAATGAATATAAGATTCATAGAAGAGAATTGAACTGTAATAGAAGGATATTACAGAAAATACTTGAACTGAAAGCAGAAGTATATTAAGGTAGAAGTTGATAGACTTATATATAACCTTTTTAGGTTGAATGTTCTGCGAGTAGCATGTACTACTTGAAAGGTGGACAAGGCTAGCCGGGTTATAGCCGTGGAGCGTTTTGCTAATAGTCGATAATCGTCGCGAGGTATGTGATTCTTCCTATACTCTTGAGCATGATATTTTAAAATATATATATATGATGCGGTAGACGTACGTGTGTTAACTGAATAATAATTACGGCAATGTCTTTTGACTTAAGCCTGAATAATAAGAATCTTGAAGTATTTCAAGAGGATTAAGAAACCCTTTTGAAAGAAGAGTAATACTTGGTTTTAAAACTTAAAAGTTATACTAGCTTTATGGGAAGTTAGGTATAACGACTTAAGGAAGGTAAAAAGAATGGTTTATTGATTTAAGAAGTTAAGAGACTTGATCTTAAAAGATAAGAGACTTGACTTAATTGAATTAATCTGAATTTTGTTAAAAAGTGTGAAACCTCATTCGTGAGTAATGTGTATTTGGTTTTTAAAAGGAATAATGTTTTACTGATTTCGGAAATCAGAAGAAGTATCGAACAAACCACTGCAGCGTTAATAAGGGAAATGTATTGACTAATTAAGTATTATTAAAACCAGTAGAAACCTCCATCTGCATAGAAGCTAAGATGAGACAAAATGATATTACATTTCCTAGATCATGGCTGCTTTAATAAGATTGATTATGAACAAGAATAACCTACTCACATATAAGGCATATGTTTCTCAGATTGTTTTAAAAGAGAATTATATTATAAGTGATTAACTATGAACTACGAAACCTTTGAAAAATGAAAAACTTGAGCATTTGAAATTAGGCAAACTTGAACGTTTGGAAAATAGTGTTGTTACTTGATTTTACAAAGGGAAGAGTTTTGGATTGCTTAAAAAGATAATCACTCTATTTTTTATACTACGGGTATTGTGTGACCTTTGTGAAAGAAACAGATCTTTTTAAAGAGTTAATGTATGAAGTACTTTGGGGATACAAACTGTTATACCCCGTATTTCCAGAGTATGTACGTAAGGACGTACGTAGAAAATTTGAACTTTTAAATAAGGCTTGGCCGAATATTTTTTTTTTGTTTTGTGCACAACACCCGGTTAGAGTCGTTTTTCGACGAAACGTTTCCACAGCTTTCGTAGGGAAAATTCCGGCTATGTCATTTTTAATTTTTGCGGATTTTTTCGAGAGACGAAACATTTTGGACCAACAAGAGGGCGACACTTGTCACCCTCTCATTGGAAGGACTTGGGCGGTCAAGGGTGGACGAAATGGGTGGGTTTTTGTCAAGTGGTAGGTAGGATATTTTGGTGGTAGATGGATAAGGTGCACTTGGCATGATCTTGGCCCTACACTTGCTATGCACTTGGCATGATCTTGGCCATTGGTTGGCCTTTGCTAGACCTATAAATACCCCCCCCCCCCCTTTGAAGACTTATTCATCCTAAAAATCTCTAAGTCTTGAAAATCCCTCCCCCCTCTCTTGTGGTGCTCGTCCCACCCCCCCCCCTTGGTGAGGCCCTTGGCGGAGCCCTCCCCATGGCAGTACCCCCTCCTAGTGGGGTTGGCCGAGGTATACACCACTTGTGGTGTTGTCTCGTATAAATACACCCCACTTGGTAGAAATACTCTCAAAAGTATTGTTACTATACCCAAAATACCTTGGCCCTTATACCTTGTAGTATTCAAGGTTATACTTATCTGAAAAGCCGAAATACCATTATACTTCCTTGATCACAAAAACGAAACCCAAGGAAAATCTCCATAGTTAGTTGGAGTATTATGTAGAAGTTGGTTAGAACTTCTAAGGGTGGTTTGGAGGCGGGTTGGGCGCCGGAGTTGGAGCTAAGCGTTGCCTGGGATCGACTTTATACTTGGATAATTATGGGCTTATCGAGGTAATTATCTGGTCCCCCTATTGTAATTGGAAATTACATGTTGTTAGAATAAATAGTTGAAGTATACTATATATAGAAGTGAGCGTAGTTTTCGGCAATGTCTTTTGACTTAAGCTGAATAATAAGAAACCTTTTGAAGAAGAAATCTTGAAGTGTAATTACATGGGTGTATTCAGATGAACTTGTGTAGCTTTTACGTGAGGTAGAATTGTGCGTCGGGTTAGACATATAACCCCACTGGTTGGCTTGGTAGCGGCCCAGATAGAGGAGGAGATTTCTGTTTGTTGGGAGATGTTACGAATTTTACGTAGAATGTTCTACGATTAGACCTAGATGTTAATAAGCGCCTTGGGGCCTTATAGGTTGAAGTACCATGCGTGGCGCGATCTACTTGGCTTAAGGAGTAGCCGGCGGTTTGAGGTACTTGGGCGTTTTGCTATTAGTCGATAATTGTCGCGAGGTATGTGAACCTCTTCCTACCTTTTCTAGCATGATATGTGTATAACTATGTAAATGCGGTAGGCGTGCATGTGTAAAGCGTATTTGATTGGTTTGAAACATAAAGTGTTATAACGGCTTTATGGGAAGTTGGTTATATGACTTTATGTAAGTAAGAAAATGCTTTATGGTTTTAAAAGGTAAGCGATTTGACTTATAAGCGACTTAATGTGTAATAATAAAGAATCTTGAAGTATTTCAAAGAATCTTTGAATCATTTTTTTTACAGAAGAATAATACTTGGTTTTGAACACATAAGAGTTATACTAGCTTTATGGGAAGTTAGGTATAACGTCTTAAGAATGGTAAAATGAATGGTTTATTGATTTTAAAAGTTAAGAGACTTGATCTTAAAGGATAAGAGACTTAACTTGTTTTACTTGGTAATTAACATTTTGTTAAAAATGTTGTAAAACCTCATTCGCGAGTAATGAGTACTTGATTTTAAAAGCAATAATGTTTTCTTGATTTGAAAATCGAGAATAAGTATCGAACAAACCACGGCGCTAATAAAGGAAATGTTTTGACTAATAATGTATTAGTAAAACTAGTAGAAACTTCCATCTGCATAGAAACTAAGATGAGACAAAATGATGTTACATTTCTAGATCGTGCTTAAATAAGATTGTTATAAACAAGAATAACTACTCACGTATCGGACATATGTTTCTCAAATTGCTTTTAAGGAGAATTATATCATTAAGTGATTAAAATTATGAACTCTGAAACCTTTGAAAATGAGAAACTTGAGTAATTGAAATTAGGCAAACTTGAAACATTTGGAAAAGAATGTTGTTACTTGATTTCTGAAGAAGTGTTTTGATTTACTTGAAAGATAATCACTCTATTTTCATATACTACGGGTATTGTGTGACTTTTGTAAGCGTAGCGTATCTTTTAAAGAGTTAATGTATGAAATACTTTGGGGATAAAAACCGAACTTGTTGACATATAGTAGAAGTACCTTGTGTGTATAACTTATTGCGTTGGTTTGTGATAGCCTTGTAATACTTTCTTGTTGATTGATAAGTAAACATGCTAGGATCTTCGTGTGTTAGTATCTTGTGATGTTAGTGTAAAGGGTTTTCCCTCATTGCGCTTAAAGTTGTTTGACTATCAGCCGTTATGTTGGTATTGTACCACTCGCCTTGACTTATTTCGGAGGTTAAGCTGCCTACGTGCGGGGTAGACTCGGTGATGCAGGACCGTGATTCGAGAATACCTCATGCGGGTCGAGGATCCATGCGGAACTACGGGAGTTCCAAGTTAGTTTGCGGCCACGGTGGTCATGCGGTCTCTGTGGCCCATGCGGTGCGGGTCGGGGCGATCTATACGGAGTAGCTACCCTCGATGCGGGGTTACATACCCTATGCGGGCCTATATGAGTGGCTATGCGGACTACGGGAGTCGAGTTAGGCTTGCATGGTGATACTACGGGCAATTGGCCTGCTTGATCATTCGCGACCTAGAAAAGACTATTCTGATTTAACTATTGTTGCTCTTGTTTATGATATGGCACTATGTGCGATTACATGGTTGTTTCATACATACTTGCAAAACTGATTTTAAAATGATATGTTTTCATTTAAGTACTTTCTGATTTCATATACTTGGTACTGTTATGCTTGACCTCGCCTTGAGGCTGCGTTCATCTGCGAGTTGAGGTACACCGATCGTTGATCCTAGTTCTCGGGTCACGATTCGTATGGGAAGCTCCGTTTCTCGGAGGCTTATCGGTGGTATAGTCCTGTCGTTGTAGGTATTTAGATTGGGGTATGGCGGGGCCTGTCCGCCATTATTATCGTATCATTCTTAGAAGTGCATGTAATCTTGTTGTGGCGAGTTGTAATGGGATATGCGTTCGGTTTTAAAATTGATTTATATATATGCGTAAGGCAAGTTTCTCCGATTCGTTTCTTACTTCTTAATATTTTCATGTCTTGTTTTATGTTCTGATTACTCGATGTTGTATCACTAGGGTGCCGGGTAAGGCACGATCCACGGGCAGGTTGGTCGTGACAAAAGTGGTATCGAGCGATTAATCCTCGGAAAGTGTCTGAGCCGTGTCGATGAAGTCTTGATTATCGGTGTGTTGTGCGCCACGATGTCGAGGAGGCTATAGGATATTTAGGATTAGTTTCTATTCTTCTCACTCTGAGATCGTGCCTTAGAGCTGTGTTGTAAGTTGGACCCTCTAACGTATTTCTTTCTCTTACCGTTATGCCTCGCGTAGGCAAACCGGGCGGGAGGCGAGAAGCGATCGAGGAGGCTGCGAGTAGAGTTGAGAGGTTCTGAGGCACAGTCCAACCATCACGAGTTAGGTGCTTCATTCGGGAGTTATGCTCGTCACGGCCCAGCGAGTTTAGCGGCGGCGGCCGATTCCTCTGCGGCCACGACATTTGAACCTTGATTCCACGGCCGGAAGCAGAGAATATAGATTGCGAAAAGACAACCACATTACTAGCTATGGATTTGGCTACGAGTATCCGATGTCTGCGAGTCTTGATGAATATCTTAGAAAGGGTTGTGCGAAGTAATTCTTGATTGAAGCGAGCATGGCACGATGCGGGCTTGTCGCGGCGAGCCAAGCGTAGAGATCGGCGGGTTAACGAAGGGCGAGAAGAGGGCGAGCGGCAAGGTCCTTCGTAACTTTTGAGGCGAGTCGCCTCGCGGCGAATAGATTATGCACATCCGCGGTGCGAAAGGTCCTCGCGGGGTTCGGGGCGTTCGGGGTATGCGAGGAGTTGGTGAGCTCGAGCTTAGGTTCCACGGCTACTGCGTAGGTTCCGGCCCGGATTGATTTTCCCCGGTGTTCCGCGGTGTAATGAGCGTCGTCGGGAATGTCATCTTTAGTTAGTACTTGTTTTACTACGGCCGTCGAGTGCGATGTCGAAAGAGTGTCCTTGTAGGAGGACTTAGCCTTGAGGATCGATGGGTAGTCGTCACCTTAGCTATGCGCCTGCAGGCGGTTTGATTAAACGACTTAAGGGAGTGGGCGATGAATCTGAGTTTATCCTTAACCTCAGAGATTAGTGGCGTATGATGAGATGAGTATATCTTAAGTGCTATGATCGATAGCGATGTGTAATTTGTGATTAGAAATCATGGTTCGATGTAGGGAAGATTGGGGATAGAGAAAGTGTGAGCCTTAGAGTGTTATACGTAGAGACCTTAAAGGTAAGGCCGTCTCGAGTAAAAGCGTATGTTTATGTTTGACCACTTATAGGAGTGCATAGTGCACGTGAGCTATGTTTATGGGATAAGTCCACGAGTAGTTTGGAATGAAAGAGGGTAGTGAGCTAAGAAGACCGCTAGGTTTCGTAACATGATTAGAGAGATTGTTAGGATCGGGAGCTAGCGTTTCTTGGCGTTCGGGTCGGGTTGAGGCCACGTTGCGGGTCAACCGCGACTTGTATGGTGGTGGGGTCGGTTGTGGTGATCCGCTTTGGGTTAGGGTTATGAGGTGTTAGGCCCAAGTTTAGTTAACGTCGAGTTCGTGGATCGTTCGACCCGATGGTCGGGCGAGGAAGTCGGCGTCTTGTCTTAGCAAAAGCCGTTTACTCGCGATGTTGATTTATCGAAAGGTTGTAAGGCTGCAGGGTGCCTACCTTTACCTTATGATGACGTGGAGCCAGTGCGGCTGTTTTGTTTGGAAGTTTTACCAGCGGGGTTAAGGACTCGGTGAGTCTCGAATCACGTTCGCCTCGGGCGTTTGGATTTGAGGATAGTTGCGAGGATTGTTGTCTCTGTTGAGGAGTGTTTAGTAGCTATCATTTCGGTATTGGGATGTCGCTTTATGGCCGCGGGCGGAAGTGTAAGTTCTTATCGATTGGTTTGATGTTGGCAAGGTTGAATAGTTGGTTGAGCTTGTTCCAATGTGGATAGGTGAGGCTTATCTAGAAGAGGTTTTGGCGGCTTAGAGAAATCGTGCGGATTATCGGCGGCAGCAGAGTTGAGTTGGTCGGTCTTCTTGAAAGTACCACCGGGTTGGGTGTGGCGAGTTTTGGAAAGCGAGAGGAACTTAGCGAGTTACTTTGGGCCTTTTGAGTTCATGTGAAGAATAGGCGGGTTGCCTATATGTTAGCTTTTTGCGTCCGACTTAGGAGGCAATCGTCCGATCTTCGTATTGTTATGATCGGAAAGTATCGGAATCCGTCAGTGTTCTAGTTAATGATGACCACGTTAGAGATAGTAACCGAGTTTTGGAAAGCGATGCGATGTCGAAATGTGGTAAGAGTTCGAGTGTCACGGCCCTCGAGGATCGCATGCGGCCGGTACCATTTGTTAGGTCGCGGAGTGACACTAGAACCTCGTGGCAAAGTGACAAAGTGGTATCACGGCGAGTAAAGGAGAAGCGAGCATGTATTGCGGCGGAGATGTGACCATTTCTTTTGTATGGAGAAAGTGCGAAGGAATTATATTTTAGACCCTTGGATGGGGCGTTTGTGATGTTAGAGGTGTTTCTCGTGAACTTGGATGTAAATATTTTGCGCGGTGTTGTTGTGGCGATTGTGGCGGGATTGTTCGGTAAGTATAGTAGTGAAGACTATCTTGGCGCCGTTTGTTTGAGACTTAGAAAGAACATTCGGGACGAATGTTTCTAAGGAGGAGAATGTTATACCGTATTTCGGTATATGCGTGGGGCGTGCGTAGAAAATTTGAACTTTTAAATAAGGCTTGGCGAATATTTTTTTGTTTTGTGCACAACACGGTTAGAGTCGTTTTTTTAAAGCGTTTCCACGACTTTCGTAGGGAAAATTCGGCTATGTCATTTTAATTTTTGCGGATTTTTCCAGAGGCGAAACATTTTGGACCAACAAGAGGCGACACTTGTCACCTCTCATTGGAAGGACAGGCGGTCATGGGTGGGCGAAATGGGTGGGTTTTGTCAAGTGGTAGGTAGGATATTTTGGTGGTAGATGGATAAGGTGCACTTGGCATGATCTTGGCCTACACTTGCTATGCACTTGGCGTGATCTTGGCCATTGGTTGGCCTTTGCTGAACTATAAATACCCACCCCTTTGAAGACTTATTCATCCTAAAATCTCTAAGTCTTGAAAATCCTCCCCTCTCTTGTGGTGTTCGTCAACACCCCACCATGGTGAGGCCCGGCCGAGAGTACCCACTCCTAGTGGGGTTGGCGAGGGTATACACCCACTTGTGGTGTTGTCTCGTATAAATACACCCCCGCTTGGTAGAAATACTCTCAAAGTATTGTTACTATACCCAAAATACCTTGGCCCTTATACGCATGTAGTATTCCAAGGTTATACTTATCTGAAAAGCCGAAATACCATTATACTTCCCTTGATCCAAACCGAAACCAGGAAAATCTCCATAGTTAGTTGGAGTATTATGTAGAAGTTGGTTAGAACTTCTAAGGGTGGTTTGGAGCGGGTTAGCGCGGAGTTGGAGCTAAGCGTTGCCGGGATCGACTTTATACTTGGATAATTATGGGCTTATCGAGAAATTATCGGTCTGTCCTATTGTAATTGGAAATTACATGTTGTTAGAATATATAGTTGAAGTATACTATATATAGAATGAGCGTAGTTTTCGGCAATGTCTTTTGACTTAAGCACGAATAATAAGAAACCTTTTCGAAGAAAATCTTGAAGTGTAATTACATGGGGCGTATTCTGTGAGACTTGTGTAGCTTTTACGTGAGGTAGAATTGTGCGTCGGGTTAGACATATAACCCCATAGTTGGCTTGGTAGCGGCCCCGATAGAGAGGAGATTTCTGTTTGTTGCGGGAGGTCTTCTTGAATTTTACGTAGAATGTTCTACGATTAGACCTAGATGTTAATAAAGCGCCTTGTGGCCTTATAGGTTGAAGTACCATGCGTGGCGCGATCTACTTGGCTTAGGAGTAGAGCGGTTTGAGGTACTTGGAGCGTTTTGCTATTAGTCGATAATTGTCGCGAGGTATGTGAACCTCTTCCTACCTTTTCTAGCATGATATGTGTATAACTATGTAGTACGGTAGACGTACATGTGTAAAACGTATTTGATTGGTTTGAAACATAAAGTGTTATAACGGCTTTATGGGAAGTTGGTTATAACAGCTTTATGTAAGTAAGAAAATGCTTTATGGTTTTAAAAGGTAACTGATTTGACTTATAACTGACTTAATGTGTAATAATAAAGAATCTTGAAGTATTTCAAAAGAATGTTGAATCATTTTTTTTAACAGAAGAATAATACTTGGTTTTGAAAACATAAGAGTTATACTAGCTTTATGGGAAGTTAGGTATAACGTCTTAAGAATGGTAAAATGAATGGTTTATTGATTTTAAAAGTTAAGAGACTTGATCTTAAAGGATAAGAGACTTAACTTGTTTTACTTGGTAATTAACATTTTGTTAAAAAATGTTGTAAAACCTCATTCGCGAGTAATGAGTACTTGATTTTAAAAGCAATAATGTTTTACTGATTTTGAAAATCAGAATAAGTATCGAACAAACCACAGCAGCGCTAATAAAGGGAAATGTTTTGACTAATAATGTATTAGTAAAACTAGTAGAAACTTCCATCTGCATAGAAACTAAGATGAGACAAAATGATGTTACATTTCCTAGATCATTTGCTTAAATAAGATTGTTATAAACAAGAATAACTACTCACGTATCAGACATATGTTTCTCAAATTGCTTTTAAGGAGAATTATATCATTAAGTGATTAAAATTATGAACTCTGAAACCTTTGAAAATGAAACTTGAGTAATTGAAATTAGGCAAACTTGAAACATTTGGAAAAGAATGTTGTTACTTGATTTCTGAAGAGAAGTGTTTTGATTTACTTGAAAGATAATCACTCTATTTTCATATACTACGGGTATTGTGTGACTTTTGTAAGCGTAACGTATCTTTTAAAGAGTTAATGTATGAAATACTTTGGGGATAAAAACCGAACTTGTTGACATATAGTAGAAAGTACCTTGTGTGTATAACTTGATTGTGTTGGTTTGTGATAGCCTTGTAATACTTTCTTGTTGATTGATAAGTAAACATGCTAGGATCTTACGTGTGTTAGTATCTTGTGATGTTAGTGTAAAGGGGTTTTCCCTCATTTGCGCATAAAGTTGTTTGACTATCGGTAGTTATGTTGGTATTGTACCACTCGCCTTGACTTATTTGGAGGTTAAGCGCCTCATGCGGGGTAGACTCGGTGATGCAGGACCGTGATTGAGAATACCTGCATGCGGGTCGAGGATCCGTGCGGAACTACGGGAGTTCGGAGTTAGTTTGCGGCCGCTTGTGGTCATGCGGTCTCTATGGCCGTGCGGTGCGGTTCGGGGCGATGCCGAGTAGCTACCCTCGATGCGGGGTTACATACCTATGTGGGCCTATATGAGTGGCCTATGCGGACTCACGAGTCGAGTTAGGCTTGCATGGTGATCTGCAGGCGATTTGCCTGCCCGATCATTAGCGACCTAGAAAAGACACATTCTGATTTACCTATTGTTGCTCTTGTTTATGATATGGCCTTATATGCGGTTACCTTGGTTGTTTCATACATACTTGCAAAACTGATTTTAAAATGATATGTTTTCATTTAAGTACTTTCTGATTTCATATACTACTTGAAGTGCGTTCATGCGTAGGTTGAGAGTACGCGATCGTTGATCTAGTTCTCGTCGCGATTCGTATGGGAAGCTCCGTTTCTCGGAGGCTTATCGGTGGTATAGTCCCACTGTCGTTGTAGGTATTTACATTCGGGGTATGGCGGGGCCACATCCGCCATTATTATAAATATCATTCTTAGAAGTGCATGTAATCTTGTTGTGGCGAGTTGTAATGGGATATGGCGTTAGGTTTAAAATTGATTCCTATATATATGCGTAAAGCAAGTTTTCTCATTCTTGTTTCTTACTTCTTAATATTTTCATGTCTTGTTTATGTTATGTGATTACTCGATGTTGTATCACTAGGGTGCGGGGTAAGGCACGATCCGCGAACAGGTTAGTGCGTGACCTGAGCGAACTTGTTAACATAAAGTAAGTACGCGTGTGAATAACTTGATTGTGTTGGGTTGCGATAGCTGGTAATACTTTCTTGATTGGTTTGATAAGTAATCATGTTATGATCTTCGTGTGTTAGTGTCTTATAATGTTTGTGTGAAGGGTTTTCCCTTCTTTTAATGATAAGCCGTTATCTTGTTATATTATCACATACCAGCGACTTGATATCACAGGGCTTGCCACCGCTTGATGCGGGTCTATCACGGCTTTATGCGATCTGTGTGACTATGCGGAGCGGCGATATGCTCTAGGATTGATCATTCGGTGTTTTATCCGTCACGAGGATGCCTATGCGATGCAATGTGACTATGCGGTCTATTGAGACTATGCGAGTGCGAGAGTCGAGGAGGGTATCGGGGTTAGCGCCCCGATCGAGAATACCTCATGCGGGCCTATGTGTGGCTTTATCACGGGCGGCGGTATGCTCCGGGACTAGGCAGCGCACGGTGATCTGAGGCGAGTGGCGGCCGATCATGTGGTGCGGTGCTAGAAAGACCCGTGATATAGTTTTATAGCATTGTTGATGCGTGGGTTTTAGTAGTCGGCTATGCCTTCGTACTTACCTTATGCGGTTTTATTATGACACAGGTGGGACACGGTGTTCATGTGTACTCCTTGGTGTTATTGCGTCGTATGGCTGCCGGTGAGGAAGGTATTCACGGG
Organism: Przewalskia tangutica; assembly: GCA_029844215.1. Classification (NCBI taxonomy): domain Eukaryota; kingdom Viridiplantae; phylum Streptophyta; class Magnoliopsida; order Solanales; family Solanaceae; genus Przewalskia; species Przewalskia tangutica. Next base: position 140,267 of record JAQGDG010000374.1, read on the forward strand.
CGTGATTGATGTGGTGGGCGTGAGACCAGTAGTTACATTTGAGTGATGACTTTGAGGCATGAGTCACGACTTGACATGGCCTTATTTATTGTGAGCTGTAGTTTGGTTATCATACATGTCTCTGCTTTATATAGACTACTATGATTTCATTTGATATTTTTGATTTCACATACTTGGTACCTATTATCGACCTCGCCCGGAAGTGCGTTCATCTGCGGTAGAGTACACGATGTTGATCCTCGCTCATAGGGTCACGATCCAGCGTTTGGGAAGCTCCGTTTCTCGGAGGCTTATCTTTGGTATAGTCCCTGTTGTTGTAGGTGCTTACATTCGGGGTATGGCGGAACACTGTCCCGCGTTGTTATCATATCATTCGTAAGTGCAGCAAATCTTGTTGTGGCGAGTTGTAAATGAGATATAGCTGTTGATTTTAAAGTTTATATATATACGCAGAAAGGCAACTTTTCTTCGAGATAAACATGTGTCTCGCTTTACATTGTTTCATGTTGTGTTTTATATTATTGATTACTGCGATGTTGTATCACTAGGGTGCGGGGTAAGGCACGATCCGGGCCGGGTTGGTCGTGACAAAAGTGATATCGAGCGATTAATCCTCGGAAAGTGTCTACAGAACCATATCTAGTAGAGTCTCGATTATCGGTGTGTTGTGCACCACCGATAATCGAGGAGGCTATAGGATATTTATGATTGGTTTCCATTCTTCTCACTCGAGATCGTGCCTTAGAAGGTGTGTTATAAGTTGGACCCTCTAACGTATTTATTTCCGTACTGTTATGCCTCGCGCGAGCAACCGGGCGAAGGGTAAAGCGGTAGAGGCTGCGAGTAAATCTGAGAGGTTACTAGAGCCAGGCAATCATCACTGAGGTGGTGCTTCGTTCGGGGATTACGCTCGTCGCTAGGCCGTGAGTTTATGCAGCGGCGGCGATTCCTACTACGGCTATGACATTTACGCCTTGATTCCACGGCCGGAAAGCGAGAATATAGATTGCAAAAAGCGACCACATTACTAGCTAAGGATGTAGCTACGAGTATATGATGTCTGGATTTATCACGGGTCTTAATGACTATTTAAGAGAGGTTGTGCAAGTAGCTCTTCATTCGAGGCTTGAGCATGGCACGTATGCGGGCTTATGCGCGGCGAAAGCATGGGATCGGCCAGGTTAACGAGATCAAGAAGAGGCGAACAGCGAGTCGCTTTGGTAAATTTCGAGGCGAATCGCCTCGGCCAGATTAGATATGCGCCTCCGCCCGGATCAGAATGGTCCTCGCGGGGTTCGGGGCGTTGGGGTAGTACTCGAGCGATGCAGTGTGATAAGATAAGTATATCTTAAGTGTTACGTTCAGTTAACATTGTGTAAATTGTGATTAGAAATCATGGTTAGTTAACCAGGTAAGATTGGGGGATAGAGGAAGTGTGAGCCTTAGAGTTTTATACATAGAGACCTTAGAGCGAGGTCGTCTCGAGTAAAAGATGTATTTTATGTTTAACCATTGCTCGAGTGCATAGTACCGTGAGATATGTTTGTGTGATAAGTCACGAGTGGTATGAAGCGAAGAGGGTAGTTGAGCTAAGAAGACCGCTAGGTTTTAAATAACTTGATTGTGAGATTGTTCGGATCGGGGAACAAGAGTTTGGCACAATAGCGGGTCGGGTTGAGGATCAATCGCGGGTCAACCCGCGGCCTGTGTAGTGGTGGGGTCAGTTTGTGGTGGTCCCGCTTTGTGGTAGGGTCATGAGGGTGTTAGGACCAAATTTAGTTAACCATAAATGCGAGTTCGTGGAGTGCGTTCGACCGATGGTCGGGCGATGAGTCGACCCATCGTGTCTTTCGATCGGGGCCGTTTACTCGGAAGAGGTTATGCGAGATGTTACATCGGGAAGGTTGTAAGGCTGCGCGAGTTCCTACTTTCACCTTATGTGACGGTGGAGCCGGTTCTGGTATTCTTTTACGGAGATTTTACGAGCGGGGTTAGGAACTTAGGTGAGTCTCGATGGCGCGTTCGCCCTCGGGCGATGTTTGGATTTGAGGGTAGTTGTGAGGATTGTTGCCTCTGTTGAGAGTGTTTTATAACTACCATTTACGTATTCGGATATCGCCTTACGAAGCCTTGTAGGGCGGAAGTGTAAGTTCTTGGTCGATTGGTTCGATGTTGGCAAAGTTCGGATAGTTGGTTCATACTTGTTTCGGCGGGATGTGGATAGGGTGAAGCTTATCCGGAGAGGCTATTGGCGGCTCGAGTCAGCGAAGTAAATGCGGCGGCGCTTGGAGTTGAGTTGGTGGTGGAGTGCTTGAAGGTACCACCCCGGAAAGGGTGTGACGAGTTTTGGAAAACTGAGGAAACTTAGCCCGAGTTACTTTGGGCCTTTTCAGGTCATGTGAAGAATATTGTGTATATTGTGGTTTAGAGACATGGATAGTTGAAAGAATAAGTGTGGGGACAGGGAAGGTATGAACCTTATAATATTACACGTTGAGACCTTAGATGTAAGGCCGGCTTGAATAAAAGATTTTACGGTTGGTCTTTGTCGAAATACTTGGTTTGCGTATAAATGCATTGTGGGATAATTCTGTGAGTTGTGTAAGATGAAAGTGGTAGCTTTCTGGACTTGAATAGGTAAGAATGTTCCGGGTCGGGAGAACAAGTGTTTGGCGACGGAGGGTCGGGTAGAGGACGTGTTGCGGGTCAACGTGGCGGATTAAGATAAGTCGATTAGGTGGTCGCGGTGGTAGGGTCACGAGGGTGCTAGGCCAGTTTAGATGACCATCGTATGAGTTCGTGGATATGTTCGACCGACGGATCGTGAAGGCGGGAATGGCCTTAAAGAAGATCGAGGCTAGTAAGATGACCAAGTTTGGAGGTAGTGACTCAGAAATTTTTGGGAGGCGAAGTAATGGTGAAATATGGTACGTATGCTAGAAAGAGTTCAAGTGTTCGAGAAGAGTACGACGAGTGAGGAAAGAAGTGAACATGTGTTAGCAGAATAAAAGAGATCAATGCGTTTGTAAAGAAAAGGTGCGAAGGGAGTATCTTTTAGACCTTGGGTGGGGGCTTTTGTAGTGATGGAGGTGATTCCTCGTGGGCTTGAAGTTGAGTAATTGCGCGTGTGTTATGTTATGGCCAGGTATGGCATGATTGTTTTCGTAAGTATAGTAGTGAAGACTATACGGGCGTTTGTGTGTTTTGAGACCTAGAAGGAACATTCGGGACGAATGTTTCTAAGGAGGGGAGAATGTTATACCCCGTATTTCCAGAGTATGTACGTGAGGGCGTACGTACAAAAGCTTAAGCCTTAGGTAGGCAAAGTGGCGAAATTTGTACACAACCCCCGAAACGAATTGTTTTTCGACGAAACATTTTCCGAACTTTGCGAAGGGAAAATTACGACTATGTCATTTATTATTTTTGCGGATTTTTCCGAGAGACAAAATATTTTGGACCAACGAGAGGGCGACACTTGTCACCTCGAGTTGGCGATTTTCTTGGCCGATTGGTGCGTTCTTGGCCATGTTTTGTAGCCCCAAACTTGGGTCGATGTTTGTGAGGATTTGTGGAGTAGGGTTAGGGTGCACTTGGCAGTCTTGACCCTCCACTTTACTTGGCTTGATCTTGGCCTTGGTTTTCCTATAAATACCCCTCCCTTGTTGAAGACTTCTTCATCCACAAATGTGTTCTAAGTCTTAAAAATCCTCCCCCCTCTTGTTGAAGCTCTCGTCAAAGACCCTCACTCCCGAGAAAGCCTTGGCGAGAGGTACCCCACTTTCTAGTGGTGCTAGCCAAGGTACCCCTACCTTGAGTTGTTATCATAAAATACACCCCGGCGGTAGAAAGTATTCTCAGTATTGTTACTATTCAAATACCTTAGCCTTATACGCTTGTAGTATTCAAAGTTACCTCTATCGTAGAGCAGGAAATACTACCTTATGTCCTTTTAGTCTCAGCGAAACCACTAAGGAAAATCTTCATAGTTGGTTGAAGTGCTAAGTAGAAGTTGTTTGGGAACTTCTAAGGGTTGTTTGGAGGCGGGTTGGGCGCCAGTAGGAGCTAAGCGTTGCTCGGGATCGACGTTTAACTTGGATAATTTTGGGCTTATCGAGGTAAATACTCTTGACCTTCTTTTGTAATAGAGTTTACATCTTGTTGAAGTATAAGAATTAAGTATAAGTTATATACTGAAAGGTATATAAGAAGGGAATTGGCTACTTACATAGGGTGTATTCTGATGAACTTGTGAAGTTTGTGGTAGGGAAGTCTTTGATTTTCCGTAGGATCTTGTATCTAGATTTATTCCACGAGTAGTCTAGACATTGATAGACTTGTATAACCGTATAGGTTGAAATCTTTGCGAGTGGCGTGTTCTACTTGAAGGTGGACAAGGCTAGCGGGATTCTGATACTGGGCTTTTGCTAATAGTCGATAATCGTCGCGAGGTATGTGATTCTTCCTATACTCTTGAGCATGATATTTTAAAAGAATATATATATGATGCGGTGAGCGTCGTGTGATTAAGCGAGCGTAGTTTCACGGCAATGTCTTTTGACTTTGCTTTGAATAATAAGAATCTTGAAGTATTTCAAAGATTAAGAACCGTTTTGGAAAGAAGAGTAATACTTGGTTTTGAAAGCTTATGTTATACCCCGTATTTCCGGAGTATGTACGTGAGGGCGTACGTACGAAAGTTTAGCCTTAAAGTTAGGCCAAGTTCGAAAATTGTGCACAACTCGCTAAAAGAATCGTTTTTCAGCGAAGCGTTTCCCACGACTTAGTAGGAAAATTCGGCTATGCCATTTCTAATTTTGCGGATTTTTAGAGGCGAAACATTTTGGACCAGCGGGAGGCGACACTTGTCACCTCGATTGATGGACTTAGATAGTCCATTGGGCCGAATTGGACTTTGGATGGCGCGTTTTTGTGCCTTTGCAATCGAGGAGTTGGTAGGATATTTGTGTGTAGTAGATAGAATGGACACTTGCCTAAATCATCACCTACACTTGCCTTGCACTTGGCATCATCTTGACCCTTGGTTGGCCATGGCTTGACCTATAAATACCCCATAAGATGAAGAGTTCTTCATCCACAAATTCCTTTCAAGTCTTGAAAATCCTCCTCTCCCTTGGCTTGTTTCGTCAACACCTCTCCCCCTTTGAGAAGCAGCGAGGCTACCCCTGCCTAGCCGAAATCTACCCCCCCTCCCTTGGTAGATAATCCTAACCCTCTTTTGTATTAGAGAATGCATACTGGAGAATTATGTGAATAAGTATTAAATACTTAGAAGAATATTCTGAGAATAGAATTGAGCTATTATCACGATGAAGGGTTTAAAGAAGAATAATTGAACTATACTTATATAGAATTTGTTTTCTGATGAGACTTATATGGCTCAGGGTAGGAAGTGCTGCCCGACTTTCCGTAGAATTGTGAACCCTCTGTTTAGAATGACCTTGAGTAGTCTAGACTTTGATAGATGTACGTGACTATTATAGGTGATTCTGCCACGCGACATATTGACTTGGCGGGAGGTTTTATTTGAGAAGGTATGTGATTAGTCCTAAAGCATGATATTTTAAAATATATAAATAATGCGGTGAACATACATGTATTGGCTGAATAATAACTACGGCAATGTCTTTTGACTTAAGCTTTGAATAATACTTACGGCAATGTCTTGCGACTTAAGCCTAAATGATAAAGATCTTAAAAAGTCTTTCAAAAGAATTATAACACAGTTCGAAAGAAGAAGAATAGTTGCTTTTTTTAAAAACAAGAAGCTTAAGGGTTATACTAACTTTATGGGAAGTTAAGTATAACGGCTTAAGATTTATAAAAGAGAACGATTTACTTATGTGTTTATAAAAGACTTGTATTGATTTCTGAAAGGCATAATAAGATGGTTTTGATGAGTAGACTTATTGTGATGCTATGTGTTAGTATCTTGTAACGTTTGTGTAAAGAGGTCAGTCTTAGTTATGCTTATGTTGTTTAAACTATAAGTTGATATGTTAGTACTATATCACTCGCCTCTTGAGATGATCTGGGGTTAAGCCCTCCGTCGGGGTAGACTCGAGTGATGCAGGACCGTGATTCGAGAATACCTCATGCGGGTCGAGGGCCTATGCGGAACTCTGAGTTCGAGTTAGTATGCGGGGTTATGCCTCATGCGGTCTATGTGGCCGTGCGGACGCGAGTCGGGGCGATCTTGGAGGTAGCTACCCTCGATGCGGGGTATACCTCATGCGGGCCCGTGAGTGGCCTATGCGGACTACTGAGTCGAGTTAGGCTTGCGGAATGATAATATGGCGAGTGGCCCTGCGATCATTCGCGACCTAGAAAAGACTTTATTCTGATTTACTATTGTTGCTCTTGTTTATGATGTAGTATGTGCGATTACATTAGTTGTTTCGTGCATATTTGTAAAATTGGTTTTAAAGTAATATGATTTCATTTAAGTACTTTCTGATTTCACATACTTGGTACTGTTATGCTTGACCTCCTTGAGCTGCGTTCATCTGCGGTAAGGGCGGCAGTCTTAGATCCACGTCCTTAGGATCTCTTGCGTTGGTGTCGGGAGCTCCGTCTTATAGGAGGCTCTACTTTTGGGTATGATCTCCTGTTGTAGATAGTTTTTGCTGATCGGGGTATGGCGGGCCTGTCCGCCATAGTTGTTTATTTCCTTAAGTGCAGTAGTCATTTATGCAGTTGGGATGTAGCTGCAAACCTTGGTTTATGTATATATCTTGAAAAGGCAACCACTCTCGAAGCGTGTATCATTTACAATTATTTCATGTCTTGTTTTATATTAGCTGATTTTCTCGATGTATGACTACTTGGGTGCGGGTAAGGCACGATCCACGAACCGGGCAGTCGTGACAAAAGTGATATCGAGCGGTTAATCCTCGGAAAGTGTCTGAACCGTATCTAGTAGAAGTCTTGATTATCGGTGTGTTGTGCACCACCAATGTCGAGGAGGCTATAGGATATTTTAGGATTGGTTTCCATTCTTCTCACTCTGAGATCGTGCTATAGAGCTGTGTTATAGGTTGGACCCCTCTAACGTATTCCTTTTCTGTAACAGTTATGCCTCTACGTAAGGCAACCCGGGCGAAGAAGGCAAAGCGTGAGAGGCTGCTAGTATGCGCAAAGTCACGAGGGCTCGAGCCCGATCTATACGAGGCAGCGAGTTCCACAGCGCCGCCAGTCCCAGCGAACTTCTGATGCCGCACCTCACTCCCCGGCTGGGGCGGAGAGATAGGTACAGAGATGGCCCGGCTATTGGCTAGAATTGTGGCGAACACGAGATAAGTGAATCGCGATTCGATTCCGGCCCATGCACGATGGTTCACGGCGACGATTTGAGGCTACGGGATTTCTGAGTTGTAGCCCGCGAGTTTCTGGTCGGCGGAGGATGATCGCGAGTTCATCCGTCGGCTCTGAAGAGATCATGCGGGTGATCGAGGCCTCGAGAGGCAGTATGTGACGCCCGGTTCGCATCGGTGCGTGATACCGCAGTCGATTGGTTTGATTCATGGGAGCTTTCCCGGGGAGAGCATGCACCTCCGGCGGTATGGGATGAGTTTTGGAGGCCTTTCTCACTCACTTCTTGCCTCGCGGATGAGGAGGGCGCGGGCGATAGATTAGCATTCTTTGGCGAGAGGAGGGCGCTGCCGTTAGGGAAGTACAGCGTTGAGTTTGATTCGTTGGCTCGATATGTCACTGCATTGGTAGCGATATGGAGGGCGAGTGCATTGTTCGTCGCGAGGCTAGATGATTATATGGCGAGTCTTGTGCGGGTGTGGCTCTTGACGAGCATGAAATTACGTATGCGAGCTCGCGCCCTTGGATGCGAGGCGCGGTAAGCGAGTTGTGAGCAGCGGCGAAGAGGCGGGGCGGGAGGTATTACGGTAGCTGCTCGTGGTGAGCCTCCCAGCAGCCGATCTGGTTGCACCACAACCAGCTCGAGCACTCTGCACCGTCAGCCGGCCCGAGTATTCGAGGCGGACGGGGCCCGAGGCGGGCGTCGAGTAGCGGTGCGGCGATCGGGACCACCCCCGGTGTGGCGTCGGTAGATCCCATTACGGGAAGTGTGGTGCTGCTTTGGGAGCTTATTACGATTGTGGCCAGCGGGTCACTGCGGGTATCGGCCGGCGGCGTGGTGGTGGTAGGCTCGGCCGAGTTACATTGCGGCCGTCATCTCCTACGATTTACTCGCCCGGGCGAAGTACTCATGGGTCAGCGGTCGCGGCGGTCGTGGCTCGGGTCCGATTCAGCGGTCCTCGAAGCGCATTTATGCCTTGTCGGTAGCGGGATCGGGAGGCCTCACGATGTCGTCCGCGGTACCTTATCGATCTCCGATTATGATGTGTATGCCTTGATAGATCCGGGTTCTACTCGTCTATATATCTCCCCTTGTTGCTAGTAGGATAGGGATAGGCACGAGTCCATGGACCGCTTTCGAGGTAGCTACGCGATGGGTGATTTGGTGGTAGCTCGGCGGGTATATAGGGCTTGTCGATGACCATTCTGATCGTCGGACCACTGGCGAGCTTGATAGAGTTGGATATGATTGATTTGGCGTGATCATGGGTATGGATTGGCTAGCCTCTTGCTACGCCAATGTAGGCTGAAGAGAAAGTAATGCAGTTCGATTTCTGAGGCGGTTGTTGAGTGGGAGAACCTTTGTATCGTAGAGGTAAGTTTATTTCTTACATCAAGGCTAGGAAGATGGTGCGAAGGGTATATCTACCATTTCGTTCGGGTGTTTGATCACGAGGCTGCGGTGCAGATTTTGATCGATTCGATGGTCGAGAGTTCCCAGGGCGTGTTTCTAGGCGACCTCCGGGTATCCCTCACGAGAGGAGATCGAGTTTTGTATAGATGTGTTGCGAAGCTTCGGCCTATTTCCATTTCGCCATCTGACATGGCTGCCGAGTTGAGAGAGTTGAAGGATCAGCTTAGGGATTTCTTTGGAGAAGGGCTTCATCGGGCTAGTGTTTCTCGCAGGGAAGCGGTATTGTTCGTGAAGAAGAAGGGCGGGGCAGCTGCGCATGTGTTGATTCTGAGCGGTGAACAAGGTGACCATTAAAACGAATACCCCTTCCGGGATTGATGATTTGTTTGACCCGTTGCGAGCGCGAGATGTTTCTCAAGATTGATCTGCGATCGGGCTATCATCGAGTTAAGTCGAGAGGTGGATGTCCCTAATTGCATTCGGACGTCTGGGCATTATGAGTTCATGGTCATGTCTTTTGGGTTGACGATGCTCGTGATATTCATGGATTTAATGAGCCGAGTGTTCAAACCATTTTGGACCGCGTTTGTGATAGTGTTCATTGATGATATCTTGGTTTATTCTCGCTCGAGGCGAGGCATGCGGGCATTTGAGGCTGTCTTGTGATTCTCGGGACAGCGATTATCGCCAAGTTTTCCAAATGTGAGTTTTGGTTAAGCGGTGGCTTTTCTTGGGTATATTATGGGCTGATGGCATTCAGTGAATCGGCCAAGATCGGCGATCGAGGACTTGGCCTGAACCTGCTACTCAGAGGTTCGCGACTTTACGGGCCTCGCGAGTTATTATCGGTTCGTAGAAGTTTGCTTCTATCTGCCCGATTGACTAGGTGACTCGGAAGCGGCTAAGTTTGATGGGTGATGCTTGTGATCGGGGTTCCGGTTCTTTGAAAGAGGCGCGGCCGCCGTTCTTACTCTTCGGAGGTCGGATGGTTATGTCGTGTCTTGTGATTGTTATACCCGTATTTCCGGTATATGCGTAAGGAATACGTCAAAAGTTTAGCCTTAGTTAGCCTTGGGCGTTTTCTTTTCTACACAACTCGCTAAAGAATCGTTTTCAGAAAGCGTTTCCCTGACTTTCGTGAGAAAATTCAGCTATGCCATTACTAATTTTTGCGAATTTTTAGAGAGGCGAAACATTTTGGACCAGCGGGAGGCGACACTTGGCACCCTCCCATTGGTGAACTTGAATCGTCCATTTGGGCCGAATTGAAGAAACCTAGGCACGTTTTTGTGCCTTGTGCACAAATCGAGGAGTTGGTAGGATATTTGTGTATAGTTAATCCTCACTACACTTGCCTTGCACTTGTCTTAATCTTGGCCATTGGTTGGCCACTTCTTGACCTATAAATACCCCAAAGATGAAGAGTTCTTCGTCCACAAAGTTATCTTCAAGTCTAAAAATCCTTCCTCTCACTTTGTAAGCAATTAGTCAGCACCCTCCTTGAAGCTTGGCGGGGCTACCCCCCACAGCCTGGCAAATCTACCCCCTCCTTGGTAGAAAAGTTGTCTTCTAGTATCGTTATAATGCCCAAAATACCTAGCCCAAATCCCATAGTACTTAGTAGAAGTTGTGAAGAACTTCAGGGTTTCTTGGAGCTCTAAGCGTTCAACTTAGGAGCTAAACCTTGCTCAGTGCGACTTTTCTAGGATATTTTGGGCTTACAGGGTAACTAATCCTAACCCTCTTTTGAATTAGAGAATACATCTTTGTAGTAGTATTAGAATAAGTATTAAATACTTAGAAGAATATCACGAATAGAATTGAGCTGTTACCACGGTGGGAGGGTTTAAAGAAGAATAATCAAGCTGTACTTACCTAGAATTTGTTTTCTGATGAACTTATATAACTCACGGGTAGGGAAGTCTGCCCGACTTTCCGTAGAATTGTGAACCCTCTGTTTAGAATGACCTTGAGTAGTCTTTGATAGATGCGTGACTATTATGGTGACTCTCTGCGTGACATATTGACTTGGCGGTGGTTTTATTTGAGAAGGTATGTGATTCTTCTAAGCATGATATTTTACAATATATATATATAATGCGGTGAGCGTACATGTGTTAAGCTGAATAATACTTACGGCAATGCCTCACGGCTTAAGCTGAATAATACTTACGGCAATGCCTGTGGCTTAACTGAATAATAGGCGAAAACATTTCAAAAGAATCTTGAATCATTTTTATGAAGATAAATATCTGGTTTTAAAACAAAAGCTTAAGAGTTATGCTAGCTTTATGGGAAGTTAGGTATAACAACTTAAGAATGATAAAAGGCGCTTACTTGTTTGTTTATAAAAGCCTTGTATTGATCTCTGTTAAGTGTAAGATTGTTTGATAAGTAGACATATCATGATGCTACTGTGTTAGTGTCTTGTAATCTTTGTGTAAGTGCATTCTTGCTGTGCTTCGTTGCTAACTGTAAGTCAGTTGTCTTATTCTTGTATCACCTACCCGCCCGACTATTATCAGAGGGCTTGCCGCCAGTCAGTCTATCGGCTGTGCGGTCTGTGAGACTATGCGGGCGGCGGTATGCTCGAGATTGATCATTCGGGCGTCTAGCACGATGCGAGATTCCCTATGCGATGCATTGAGACTATGCGGTCTTTTGAGGCTATGCGGGTGCGGGAGCCTAGGCGGATCTGGGGTTAGCTGCCCCGTCGAGGGCTACCTCGTGCGGGTTATGTGTGACTATGCGAGCTGCGAAAGTCGAGGACTAGGCACGCGAGAATGATACTATGGGAGATTGGCCTTGCTTGATCATTCGCGGCCTAGAATAGACACATTCTGATCCTTATTTCCGTTGTTGTTTGTGATGTGGCACTATGTGCAATTGAGCGATCGTATTTGTGAAAAGGTTTTAAAATACTTTGATTTCATTTGATTCTTTATAGTTTCACATACTTGGTACTGTTATGCGACCTCGCCGAATTTGCGTTAAATCTGTGCGGTAAGAGCAGCAGTGCTAGATCCACATTCCTAGGATCTCTACGTTGGTGTCGGGAGCTCCGTCGCTTTCGGGAGCTCTGCTTTTAGGTATGATCTCACTGTTGTAGATAGTTTTATGTGATCGAGTATGGCGGGCCACTGTCCGCCATAGTTATATATTTCCTTAAGTGCATAGTCTGTTATGCGATTATCGGATGTAGCTGCTAAACCATGTTTTTATATATATGCGAAAGCGATGTTTTCTCAGCTTAAAGCGTATTCTATTTCATAAAGCTGTTTCGTCTTGCTTTATATTTCGGCGATTACTCGATGTATGACTACTTGGGTGCCGATGAGCACGATCCACGAACCACAGGCGAATTACGTGACAAAAGTGGTATCGAGCGATTAATCCTCGGAAAGTGTCTGACCGTATCTAGTAGAGTCTTGATTATCGGTGTGTTGTGCACCACGCAATAATCGAGAGGCTATAGGATATTTAGGATTGGTTTCCATTCTTCTCATTACGAGATCGTGCTTTAGAGGCGTGTTATAGGTTGGACCCTCTAACGTATTCCTTTCTATGCTGATTATGCCTGCGTAAGGCAACCGGGCCCGAAGGGCAAAGCGGCGAGGAGGCTAGCGAGACACCAGTCCACGAGGCTCGAGCCCGTCTATACGAGGCAGCGAGTTCTATGGCGCCCAGCGAGACCACGATACCCCGCTCATCCCGCGGCTGGGGCGGAGGTTAGGGTCTGAGAGATGGCCCGACTTTTGGCTAAAGTTGTGGCCGTCGAGAGATAGGTTGGATCTGGCGATTCGATTCAGCTCAGCTCGATCGCGCGTAGTGCAGAGGCGAATAGTTTGAGACTCACGGGATTTCCTTGTTAGCCGCGAGTTTCTGGTGAGCGGAGGATGATCCGCGAGGAGTTCATCGTCAGTGCGAAGGATTATCACGGGTGATCGGGGCTTGAGGCGAGGCTGTGACATTCGGTTCGCGTCGTTGCGTGACGCGATCGATTGGTTTGATTCATGGGAGCTTTCGGGAAGCATGCACCTCCGCGGTATGGGATGAGTTTTGAGGCTTTTCGCACACTTCTTGCCTCCGCGGATGAGGAGGCCGCAGTGATAGATTCTTATTCTTTGAGGCAGGAGGGCGCCAGTGAGAGTACAATGTCGAGTTTGATTCTTTGGCTCGATATGTCCCCATAGTAGTAGCGAGATGGAGGGCGAGTGCGTCGCTATGTCATTTGGGCTAGATGATTACATGGCCGAGTCTTATGCGGGTGTGTCCCTTGACCGAGCATGGACATAACCGTATGCGAGCTCATCTGCTGGGATGTGAGGCGTAGGACGCGGGTAAGCGATATCGGCTGAGAAGAAGGCGAGCGGCCGGTTCTTTTGGTGGTCCTCGAGGTGGCGGCATCGTGAAGTCGGTGCACCACGGCCGGCGCGAGCGCTCACCTCATTTGGTCTGCCCGGGCGATCGAGGCGGTCGGGGCGGGACTTGATTTCGAGTGCGAAGTGCTAACGTTGAGTCTGCTTTCGGTGTGCCCGTTGTGGCGAATACCGTGCAGGAGGCGTACTCAGGAACTGCTATACTTGTGGCGCGAAGTCATTTCGCGAGTTTGTCAGGCCGGGCGCGGCGGTAGTAGGGCCCGATCTGCGAAGTGCATTGCCGCTCTTCATCCCAGCGATTACTCGCCGGAGTAAGGTACGTGGATCAGCGGAGTCGCGGCGGGTCGTGGCGCGGTCGATTCTAGCGGTCCTCGAACGCATTTATGCTTTGTCGGCCAGCGGATCGGAGGCCTCACGATGTCGTCACAGTACCTTGCTCGGTTTAGGTTTGATGTGTATGCTTTGATAGATCAGGGTTACTACATCTATATATCTCCCGTTGCTAGTAGGATAGGGATAGAGCACGAGTCCATGAACCACTTCGAGTAGCTACGCGATGGGTGATTCGGTAGTAGCTCGGCGGGTATATAGGCTTGTCTGTGACCATTCTGATCGTCGGACCACTAAACTTGATAGAGTTGGAGATGATTGACTTGGCGTGATTATGGGGATGGATTGGCTAACTTCTTGCTCGCCAATGTAAGCTATGAGAGAAAGTAATGCGGTTCCAGTTTCACGAGGCCGGTTGTTGAGTGGGAGGAACGCGGTATCGCCGAGGTAGGTTTATTTCTACCTCGAGGCTAGGAAGATAATGCAGAAGGGTATATCTACCGTCGTTGGTGTTGATCTTTGAAGGCTGCGGTACCAGATTTTCCGTCGATTCGGTGGTGAGAGAAGTTCCCAGACGTGTTTCGAGGCGACCTCCGGGTATCCCTCACGAGAGGAGATTGAGTTTTGTATTGACATATTGCGGACCTCGGCTATTTCCATTCCGCCATACGAGAATGGCACTGCGAGTTGAGAGAGTTGAAGGATCGGCTTAGGGATTTGTTGGAGAAGGAGCTTCGTCGGGCCTAGTGTTTCTCCACGAGGCGCGGTATTGTTCGTGAAGAAGAAGGGCGGGGCGCTGCGCATGTGTTGATTCTGAGCGGTGAACAAGGTGACCATTAAACGAATACCCGCCGGGATTGATGATTTGTTCGACCGATTGCGAGTGCGAGATGTTTCTCGAGATTGATCTGCGATCGGGCTATCATCGAGTTCGTGTCGGAGAGGTGGATGTCCCTGGATTTGCGTTGGACCGATGCGGGCATTATGAGTTGAGTCATGTCTTTTGGGTTGACGATGCTCGTGATATTCATGGATTTGATGAGCGAGTGTTCAAACCATTTTGGACACGTTTGTGATAGTGTTCATTGATGATATCTTGGTTTATTCGCTCGAGCATGAGCATGCGGAGCGTTGAGGCTGTCTTGTGATTCTCGGGACGGCATTTATCGCCAGTTTTTCCAAATGTGAGTTTTGGTTGACTTGATGGCGTTTCTTGGGCATATTATGGGGCTGATGGCATTAGTGAATCTGGCCAAGATCGAAGCGATCGAGACTTGTCTAGACCTGCTACTCAAGCGAGAGGTTCGCGATTTTACGGGCCTTGCGAGATATTATCGGTTCGTAGAAGTTTGCTTCTATCTACGCACCGTTGACTAGGTGACTCGAAAGCGGCCAAGTTCGATGGTGATGCTTGTGGCGAGGTTTCCGATTCTTGAAGGAGAGATTGGCGGCCGCCCCGTTCTTACTCTTCGGAGGTCAGCCGGTTATGTTGTGTATTGTGATCGTCGAGCATCGGGTTGGGATGTGTGTTGATGCGGCATGGCGAGTTATAGCATATCGTCGGCGGTGAAGAAACACGAGAGGAACTACCCGCGTGATTTGGAATTGGCGATCGTGATTCACGCTTTGAAGATCTGGAGGCACTATTTGTATGGGGTTCGCGTGGATATTTATCTGAGACCACAGAGCCTCGGTACATCTTGACCAGAGGAGGTGAACTTACGGCGAGAGGCGGTGGTTAGAGTTGCTTAAGGATTACGATGTTGATATCTGTACCACGGGAAGGCGATGTTGTGGCGGATGCTCTTAGTCGTAGGTCGATGGGAGCCTATCGGATGTGCGACTAGAGAGGAGGGACATGGTTAGTGATTTGCATCGATTAGCGAGCCTTGGTGTCCGTTTGATTGATTACGATAGCGGTGGGGTTAGAGTTAGTGAGGTTGCGAGTCTTCCATCGTCGAGGAGGTGAAGAGGCAATAGTTGAGATCGGCTTTGATTCGATATCGTGATCTGACTCTTACGTGAGGCAAGGTCGCTTTTGAGGTAGCACGATGGGGTGCTAAGGTTTGAGAAGCGTTTGTGTTCCGGATGTTTGGGACTTGGCGAGTTCTTGGGGAAGCACACGGTAGCGCGTTACTCTATCCATCGGAGTCGACCAGATGTACCACGACCTTAGATACGTGTATTGGTGGGATGGCTTGAAGAGAGGCGTTGCGAGTTCGTGGCTCGATGCGTGTTGTCGGCGGTGAAGGTAGAGCACGGAGGCACGGTGGTTTTATTCTGACGATTGAGATCGACACGGAAGTGGGAGGTAATCAACATGGACTTCATCAGGATTACCTGCGCTTTCGGAGAGACATGATTCTATATGGGTTATAAATCGGCGGTGACGAAATCAGCCCTTTCTTCCGTCGGGCGACTTTTGGTGAGATTATGCGAACTTTACATCAGAGATCGTCGGTGCATGAGTCCCTACCGATCATATCGACAGAGAGCCCGGTTCGGCTAACCAGAGTCGCTTCGAGAGGGTTTAGGGGCCGGTGAGCTTCAGTCTGCATTTCATCCCTGAGCGAGCGGACGAGCGAGCGCGCTATCGAACTCTTGAGATATCTGCGAGCTGCGTTAATGACCGATGGTAGTTGGGAGGATCATTTGCCTCTAGTTGAGTTTGCATATAATAATAGCTACCACTCGGTATTGAGATGGCGCCTTATGAGGCCTTGTATGGGAGGAAGTGCGGTCGCCTATAGGTTGGTTCGATGTGGGCGAGTGCGGCTAGTAGGACCAGATTTGGTGCGGCGAGCGATGGATAAGGTGAAGCTTATCGAGGCGGCTATTGACATTTCGAGTCGGCCAGTCGTATGCAGATCATCGTCGTCGGCATCTTGAGTTCGAGTTCATGATTGGGTTTTCCTAAAATTGTCACCCATGAAAGGTGTGATGAGATTTGGGAAGAAGGAAACTCGGCCCAGGTACGTTGGGCGTTTGATTGTCGCGAGGTAGGCAAGGTTACTATGAGTTGAATCTGCCGTCCGTCTGGAAGCGGTGCATCCGGTTTTCGCGTATCTATCTTTGAGAGATGTATCGGGGATCCATCTAAGGTACGCCGATTAGCGATGTCGGTGAGGGTTATCGTATGAGAGATTCCCATAGCGATAGTCGATCGTCGGAGTTAGGCGTCTGCGGACGAAGGGCGTGGCCGTCAAAGTCTTGTGGCGAGCGAGCTCGAGAGGAGATGGCGTGGGAAGCCGAGGAGGACATGAGGCGAAGTATCCTCACCTATTCCCACACCTCCGGGTAATTCACTTTCCTACTTGTAAATTTTCGTTATCGTTTATGCCTAGAGTGTTGTTTTGTGGCGCGTGTGGCATTTACCAGCTGTTTAAGTTATGAAGAATCTTATCGATAAGCATGTCTTGAGAAGGAACATTCGGGATGAATGTTTCTAAGGAAGGAGAATGTTATACCGTATTTCCGGTATATGCGTGAGAATACGTACAAAAGTTGAATTAGCCTTGGGCGTTTTCTTTTCTACCTGACTCGCTAAAAGAATCGTTTTAAAATGAAAGCGTTTCCCACGACTTTCGTGAGAAAATTCGGCTATGCCATTACTAATTTTTGCGAATTTTTAGAGGCGAAACATTTTGGACCAGCGGGAGGCGACAGCACCCTCCCATTGGTGAACAGATCGTCCATTTGGGCCAATTGAAGAAACCTAGGCACGTTTTTGTGCCTTGTGCACAAATCAAGAGTTGGTAGGATATTTGTGTATAGTTAATCCTCACCTACACTTGCCTTGCACTTGTCTTAATCTTGGCCATTGGTTGGCCACTTCTTGACCTATAAATACCCCTTAAAGATGAAGAGTTCTTCGTCCATGAAGTTATCTTCAAGTCTAAAAATCCTTCCCTCTCACTTTGTAAGCAATTAGTCCAACACCCACTCCCAGAAGCTTGGCGAGGCTACCCCAGCCCTAGCTTGAAATCTACCCCACTCCCTTGGTAGAAAAGTTGTCTTCTAGTATCGTTATAATGCCCAATACCTAGCCCAAATCCGTAGTACTTAGTAGAAGTTGTGAAGAACTTCTAGGGTTTCTTGGAGCTCTGGGAGCGTTCAACTTAGGAGCTAAACCTTGCTCGGTGCGACTTTTCTAGGATATTTTTGGGCTTACAGGGTAACTAATCCTAACCCTCTTTTGAATTAGAGAATACATCTGTAGTAGTATTAGAATAAGTATTAAATACTTAGAAGAATATCACGAGAATAGAATTGGTATTACCACAGTAGGAGGGTTTAAAGAAGAATAATCAAGTACTTACCTAGAATTTGTTTTCCACGATGAACTTATATAACTCATGGGTGGGAAGTCTTTGCCCGACTTTCAGTAGAATTGTGAACCCTCTGTTTAGAATGACCTTGAGTAGTCTTTGATAGATGTGCAGCGACTATTATAGGTGACTCTGCTGCGACATATTGACTTGGCGGTGGTTTTTTTGAGAAGGTATGTGATTCTTCCTAAGCATGATATTTTACAATATATATATATAATGCGGTAGGCGTGCATGTGTTAGCGAATAATACTTACGGCAATGCCTCGGCTTAAGCTGAATAATACTTACGGCAATGCCTCACGGCTTAAGCTTTGAATAATAGGCGAAAACATTTCAAAGAATCTTTGAATCATTTTTAGCAGAAGATAAATATCTGGTTTTAAAACAAAAGCTTAAGAGTTATACTAGCTTTATGGGAAGTTAGGTATAATGACTTAAGAATGATAAAAAGGCTGCTTACTTGTTTGTTTATAAAAGCCTTGTATTGATCTGTTAAGTGTAATAAGATTGTTTGATAAGTAGACATATCATGATGCTACTGTGTTAGTGTCTTGTAATCTTTGTGTAAGAGGTCATTCTTGTTGTGCTTACGTTGCTAGCAGTAAGTCCGTTGTCTTTATTCTTGTATCACCTACCCGGCTATTATCTGAGGCTTGCGTGATCAGTCTATCGGCTATGCGGTGCTGTGAGACTATGCGGAGCAGCGGTATGCTCGAGTTGATCATTGGGCGTCTAGCGATGAGGGATTCCACTATGCGATGCATTGAGACTATCACGGTCTTTTGAGGCTATGCGAGTGCGGGAGCCTAGGCGGATCTGGGGTTAGCTGCCCGATCACGAGGAGCTACCTGCATGCGGGTCTATGTGTGACTATGCGGGTGCGAAAGTCGAGGACTAGGCACCTTGAGAATGATACTATGGGCGATTGGCCTTGCCCGATCATTCGCGGCCTAGAATAGACACATTCTGATCCTTATTTCCGTTGTTGTTTGTGATGTGTACTATGTGCAATTGAAGCCCGTCGTATTTGTGAAAAGGTTTTAAAATACTTTGATTTCATTTCGGTTCTTTATAGTTTCACATACTTGGTACTGTTATCTTGACCTCGCCGGAGGCTGCGTTCGTGCATGGTAAGAAGCGGTGCTAGATCCACGTTCCTAGGATCTACGTTGGTGTCGAGAGCTCCGTCCTTTCGGAGGCTCTGCTTTTAGGTATGATCTCCTGTTGTAGATAGTTTTATGCTGATCGAGTATGGCGGGAGCCACTGTCGCCATAGTTGTATATTTCCTTAAGTGCGTAGTCACTGTTATGCGATATCGGATGTAGCGCTAAACCGTATTTTTATATATATATGCGAAAAGGCGTGTTTTCTCGCTTAAGCATGTTCTATTTCATAAAGCCCATGTCTTGCTTTATATTTCCAGATTACTCGATGTATGACTACTTGGGTGCCGGTAAGGCACGATCCGAACTGGGCAGTCGTAGTGATGATCGTCGGCGTCGAAAGGATGTGTGTTGATCAGCGGTAGAGTTATAGCGTCGCGTCCGGCGGCTTAAGCACGAGGAACTACCCGCCCGTGATTTGGAGTTAGCGGTAGTGATTCGCGCTTTGAAGATGCAGGCACTATTTGTATGGGGTTCACGTGGATATTTATCTGGACCTGAGCCTCGGTATATCTTGACCGGTGAACTTCACAGCGAGGCGGTGGTTAGAGTTGCCAAGGATTACGATGTTGATATCTGTACCACGAGAAGGCCAATGTTGTGGCGAGATGCTCTTGAGTCGTAGGTCGATGGGAGCCTATCGGATGTGCGGCTAGAGAGGAGGGCATGGTTCGTGATTTGCATCGATTAGCGAGCCTTGGTGTCCGTTTGATTGATTACGATAGCGATGGGGTTAGAGTTACGTGAGGTTGCAGAGTCTTCCGTGCGTCGAGGAGGTGAAGAGGCGCTGGCGATTTGAGGATCGATTCGACGCGTTATCGTGATCGGCTCTTACGTGAGGAAGGGTCCTTTTGAGGTAGCACTTTGATGGGGTGCTAAGGTTTGGCGAGTTGTGTGTTCGGATGTTTGAGGACTTGGCGTGAGTTCTTGGGAAGCACCGCGGCGTCGTTACTCTATCCATCGAGTTCGACCGAGATGTACCACGACGCTTAGATATGTGTATTGGTGGGATGGCTTGAAGAGGGGCGTTGCGAGTTAGTGGCTCGATTGCGTGTTGTCCGGCGGTGAAGGTAGAGCACGAGAGGCACGGTGGTTTATTCTGACGATAGAGATCCGGACGGAAGTGGGAGGTGATCAGCGTGGACTTCGTCCCGGGATTTCCGCACTCGGAGGAGACATGATTCTATATGGGTTATCGTGTAACCGGTGTGAAATCAGCCACTTTCTTCCATCGGGCGACACCGGTGAGGATTATGCGGACTTTACATCGAAGATCGTCGGCTGCATGAGTCTATTTCGATCATATCGAGACGGAAGGAGCGGTTCTTAACGGAAGTCTTCGAGAAAAGGGTTTGGGAGGCAGCGAGTGAGCACGATCTGCATTCCATCCTGAGGGCAGACGGACGGTGGCGCACTATCGAACTCTTGAGATATCTGCGAGCTGTGTTATTCGACCGGTATCACAGGAGAATCATTTGCCTCTAGGGTGAGTTTGCGTATAATAATAGCTACCACAGTATTCGGATGGCGCCTTATGAGGCCTTGTATGGGAGAAGTGCGGTCGCCTATAGGCTGGTTCGATGTGGCGAGTACGATTAGTGGGACCGGACTTGATGCGTGACGATGGATAAGTGAAGCTTATCAGAGCGGTATTGTGACTCGAGTCGGCGAAGTCGTATCTAGATCATCGTCGTCGGCATCAGAGTTATGATTGATGATTGGGTTTTCTGAAGGTGTCACCCATGAAGGTGTGATGAGATTCGGGAAGAAGAAACTCAACCCAAGGTACATTGGGCCTGTCGGATCGTCGCGAGGTAGGCAAGGTTACTACGAGTTGAATCTGCCGTCCGTCTGGAAGCGATGCATCCGGTGTTTCGCGTTTCTATCTTTGAGAGATGTATCGGGGATCCATCTGAGGTACATCGATTGGCAGCGTCCAGGTGACGAGGGTTATCATATGAGAGATTCCCATAGCGATAGTCGATGCGTCGGGTTGGCGTCTGCGGACGAGGATGTGGCTTAGTCAAAGTCTTGTGGCGGAGCGAGCTTAGGAGGAGATGGCGTGGGAAGGCGAGGAGGACATGAGGCGGAGTATCCTCGCTTATTCCCCACACCTCCGGGTAACTTACTTTCTATTCTTTGGTTTAATTTTACGTAAATTGTTAAGTGTTATATTGTGGCCATGTGTAACACCAAAGCTATTTAAGCTTTATCGATAAGCTGTCTTGGGAAGGAACATTCGGGACGAATGTTTCTAAGGAGAGAATGTTATACTCGTATTTCAGGAGTATGTGCGTGAAGCGTGCGTCTGAAAGTTTAGCCTTAAAGTTAGGCGAGTTCGAAAATTGTGCCTGACTCGCTAAAGAATGCGTTTTCCGAAAGCGTTTCCACGACTTCCGTAGGAAAATTCCGGCTATGCCATTTCTAATTTTGCGGATTTTTAGAGAGGCGAAACATTTTGGACCAGCGGGAGGCGACACTTGTCACCGCCGATTGATGGACTTAGATAAATCCGTTGGGATGAATTGGACTTTGGATGTACGTTTTTGTGCCTTTACGCAATCAAGGAGTTAGTAGGATATTTGTGTGTAGTAGATAGAATGGACACTTGCCTAAATCATCACCTACACTTGCCTTGCACTTGGCATCATCTTGACCCTTGGTTGGCCATGGCTTGACCTATAAATACCCAGCCAAGATGAAGAGTTCTTCGTCCATGATTCCTTTCCAAGTCTTGAAAATCCTCCTCTCCATGAGCTTGTTTCGTCAACGCCTCTCCCCTTTGAGAAGCTTGCCAGGCTACCCCCTAGCCTAGCGAAATCTACCCCATCCTTGGTAGAAAAGTTGCCTTCTAGTATTGTTATAATGCCTTGAAAATACTAGCCCAGATCCCTTAGTACTTAGTAGAAGTTGTGAAGAACTTCTAAGGTTTCCTTGGAGCTATCGGAGCGTCTGACTTAGGAGCTAAGCCTTGCTCGGATGGACTTATATCTAGGATATTATTGGGCTTCACAGGGTAAATAATCCTAACCCTCTTTTGTATTAGAGAATCATCTTTGTAGAAGTATAAGAACAAGTATTAAATACTTAGAAGAATATTAGAATAGAATTGAATTTGTTATCACGATAGAAGGGTTTAAAAGAAGAATAATTGAACTATACTTATAAGATTTGTTTTCTGATGAACTTATATGGCTCACGGGTAGGAAGTGCTTCACGACTTTCAGTTGAATTGTGAACCCTCTGTTTAGAATGACCTTGAGTAGTCTAGACTTTGATAAATGTT
Organism: Przewalskia tangutica; assembly: GCA_029844215.1. Lineage (NCBI taxonomy): Eukaryota > Viridiplantae > Streptophyta > Magnoliopsida > Solanales > Solanaceae > Przewalskia > Przewalskia tangutica. The sequence continues at coordinate 162,503 of JAQGDG010000374.1, forward strand.
TGTGACTATTATAAGTGATTCTCTGCACGCGACATATTGACTTGGCGGAGGTTTTTACGTAGAAGGTATGTGATTAGATCTAAAGCATGATATTTTAAAATATATATATAGAAATGCGGTGAGCGTACATGTGTTAGCGAATAATAACTCTGGCGATGTCTTTTGACTTAAGCCTGAATAATACTTACGGCAATGTCTTGCGACTTAAGCCTAAATGATAAAGATCTTAAAAAGTCTTTCAAAAGAATTATAACACAGTTCGAAAGAAGAAGAATAGTTGCTTTTTTTAAAAACAAGAAGCTTAAGGGTTATACTAACTTTATGGGAAGTTAAGTATAACGGCTTAAGTTTTATAAAAAGGAACAGTTTACTTATGTGTTTATAAAAGACTTGTATTGATTTCTGAAAGGCATAATAAGATGGTTTTGATGAGTAGACTTATTGTGATGCTATGTGTTAGTATCTTTGTAGCGTTTGTGTAAAGAGTCGATCTTACTTATGCTTATGTTGTTTAAACTATAATTTATTATGTTAATACTATATCACTCACCTCTTGAGATGATCAGAGGTTAAAGCGCCTCCGATCTGGGGTAGACTTCGGTGATGCAGGACCGTGATTGAGAATACCTCATGCGGGTCACGAGGGCTTTATCGAACTCTGAGAGTTCGAGTTGGTATGCGGGGTTATGCCTGCATGCGATGCATGTGGCCGTGCGGACGGCCGAGTCGGGGCGATGCCGGGAGTAGCTACCCTCGATGCGGGGTATACCATGCGTGCCACGTGAGTGGCCTATGCGGACTACGGGAGTCGAGATTGGGCTTGCGGAATGATAATATGGCGAGTGGCCTACTGCCCGATCATTGCGACCTAGAAAAGACACATTACGATTTTATTGTTGCTCTTGTTTATGATGTGGCACTTGTGCGATTACATTAGTTGTTTAAATGCGTATTTGTAAAATTGGTTTTAAAGTAATATGATTTCATTTAAGTACTTTCAGATTTCACATACTTAGTACTGTTATCTTGACCTCCTTGAAGTGCGTTCATCTGCAGCGGTAAGGGCAAGCAGTGCTAGATCCATATCTTAGGATCTCTTGCGTTGGTGTCGGGAGCTCCGTCTTATAGGAGGCTCTACTTTTAGGTATGATCTCACATTGTAGATAGTTTTTATGCAGTTAGGGTATGGCGGGGCCTGTCATATAATTGTTATTTCCTTAGAGGTTTGTAGTATGTTATGCGGTTGGGATATAGCGCAAACATTGGTTTATGTATATATGCGAAAGGCAACCTTTTCTCGAAGCGTATCATTTACAATTATTTCATGTCTTGTTTTATATTCCGCTGATTTTCTGCGATGTATGACTACTTGGGTGCGGGTAAGGCACGATCCACGAGCCGGGCAGTCGTAGTGACTTAAAGTTATACTAGCTTTATGGGAAGTTAGGTATAACGACTTAAGTAAGATAAAAGGAATGGTTTATTGATTTTAGAAAGTTAAGAGACTTGATCTTAAAAGATAAGAGACTTGACTTAATTGAATTAATTTAAAGTGCATTAAAGTGTGAAACCTCGTTCGTGAGTAATGAGTACTTAATTTTAAAAGAATAATGTTTCTTGATTTGGAAATGAGAATAAGTTATTATATTAAAACCGATGAAACCTCATCCAGCATAGGAGCTAAGATAAGACAAAAGTGTATTACATTTCCTAGATCATGACTGCTTTAATGAGAATCAGTATAAACAAGCATAAATTTTCTTAAATTTTCAATGTAAGGAACTTGATTTCTAAAAGAAGGAAGATTTGAGGAATTTTTCTTAAAAAAAGAAAGACATTGTTTTGTCTTAAATTGGTTTAAAACATAAAGTGTTATAACAGCTTTATGGGAAGTTAGTTATAACGACTTTATGAAAACAAAAGAGTGGTTTTATCATTGGTTTTAAAGTGGTAACTGACTTTAAAAGGAGAAGTGTTTTAGTCTAAAAAGAAGGCATGGTATTTCCTTAATTTGGTTTTAAAAGGAAAGTATGGAAATTTATTTGGTTTACTTAAAATGTTAGTTAAACTCTATTTTAATCTGCGGGTGTCGGGTGACCTTTGTAAAAGAAATGGATCCTTTAAAAGAGTTTAACATCGTAGTACTTTGGGGCTAAAACTGGACTTTGGCGTAAAATGAAAGTACCTTGAGTTGTGTGTAACTTGCCTATGTTTGCGTGTGATAGCGCTTGCCGTGCTAGTATTGTATTTCTATACCACCGCGTCTCTCGATGGAGGGCTGATTTGTTATGATATTACTTGGAGCGTCTGGCGGTGGCGGAGAATTCCGCAGATGCAGCTCGCGGTGATGATGTTATTCGTGGACTAGCTCTCCATGAGGTTTCTTGATTCGGCCTTGGTATCGGTGGTGGCTTCGTGCTTGCCCGTCTAAGTAGTTGATTCGGCCTTGGTACCTAGTAGTTAGCCCTACGTTGCCCGTTCGGTTTAGTGGCGAAGTCTCGTGTCGACCTTGGTACACAGTAGTTAACGTCGTACTTGCCCGGTCGACTCATTGACACGACCAGTATCGGTAGTCGGCTTTCGTGCTTGCCGTGTCGACCGTGGTTTGGTTGTATGGTATTATTAGTACGGTTTCATGACTCAGGTAGGAATTGGTGTTCATGTGTACTCCATGGTGTTATTATATCATAGACTGCCTGCAGTGAGGAAGGTATTCCACGGGCATGATTGATGTTGAGGGCGTGAGACCCATAGTTATATTTGAGTGATGACTACGAGGCGTGAGTGCACGACTTATGACTTCTTCTTTATTATGGTATGGTTTGGTTATCATCATATCTCACACTTTATATAGCTGCTATGATTTCATTTCTGATATTTTTAGTTTCACATACTTGGTACTGTTATGCGGCCTCCCGAGCTGCGTTAATACGCGAGGTAGAGGTACATCGGTTGTTGATCCTCGCTCTTAGGATCACAGTTCAGCGTTGGGGAGCTCCGTTTCTCCGGAGGCTTATCTTTTGGTATGTTACCCTGAGTTGTAGGTTCTTGTACATTCAGGGGTATGGCGGCCACAATCTGTCATGTTGTATAAAAACTCTTAAAGATGTGTAGTACTATTGTAGGCGGGGTTTGTAAAGTTAAAGTTCGGTTTGAAAGATTTGTATATATATTTTATTGGAAGGTAAGTTTGGTTGGCACATTTTATGATCTTATCTCTTATTTCATGTTTAAGTTTTTATTTCATTGATTTTCTACGATGTTGTATCACTAGGGTGCCGGGGTAAGGCACTAGTCACGGGCCGGGATCGAGTCGTGACACTAACACGGAACTCTCGTAGCTCGCATGGGTCCCTGGACACGCGTAGAGCATCCGCCGCATCGGGGGCGGCTAACCGGTATAACATGTCGAGGTGAGTGGTACAATACTAACCTGTGACTTGTCGTCGAACAACATAAGCCTGATAAGAATAACCTCTTTATACAATCATCACAGAATCGAACCACAGCGACTAATCGTTGAACAATATAAACAAAACAAGAATAACCTTCTTACGCAAAGCGTCAGAATGCTAACACTGCGTAGTATCATAATATGTCTATCAAACCGACTTACCATACCTTGGACAATATTTAAGCATTTGATAAACAAATAATAAAAGCTGTTTTCTTATCTTTCTTAAGTTGTTATACTAACTTCCCGTAAAGCTAGTATAACACTTGGGCCTTTATAAAAAACCAAGTATTACTTTTCTTCAAAAATGATTCATATCTCTTTTGAAATATTCAAGATTCTTATTATTTAGAACTCAAGTCAAGACATCAAAGTGAAGCCAAGTTTAGTTTAATACACGTCGTCTAAGTCTATATATATTTCGAAAATATCATGCTCGAAGGATAGGAAGAATCACATACCTCATCGGCTAAACCCGACTTGAGTCGGATATGTCGCGTGCAAAGTGTCAACCTATAATAGTCAAAACCGACTATTAACTTCTAGTTTTAAGTGGAATTCTTCTAAGTAAGACTCATAGCAGTCTCTGGAAAATTGGGCGACAACTTCCCCGTATTTACTCAATTCTTCATTTTTAACAAAGCGATAACGATAACTTGATGTGGCGTAATAATTTCGATAAATGCGGAAGGGATAACACGCCCAAGCGAGCGCGATTAACAATCTCTCCTTGGTAAATATAATAAGTAAGAGAAGGGTTACACGCCCGAACAGTGCGCGATTTACTATCTCGCCTTCATAATAAGCGTCACGCCGAACCGGACGTGGTGGTGCCTACAGGCACCCTGCATAACAACTAAGTAAATGCGGAAATCAAATAACACCTCATTTTTTTGTAAAACCAGCATCATTGCGAGGCAAGGCCACAGAGGCTGCCATATAATATACATAAACAAAAGACACTACACCGTACATGAGTCGATCCACATGAATACGGACCTCACAGAGTTATCTTGAACTATGACCAGGACAAGGCCACGCGTACCCATGCGTACAAAGCACATGTCTTGAAAGAACTTATCACAGAAAAGATAAACTCCGAACGAAAGAGCTATCCAAAAACTGCGAGCGGTCCACTGCGATCACCAAGCAGCGTACCTAAACCTGCGGCATGAGCGGCCGAGGAGAGTCGGTCTGAAGAATGTACCAAGTATGTGAAGTGAAAAATGCGTAATGAAATCATAATGATCTAGCAAGCAGGAGACATGTATGATAGCGACTACGATCTGTGATACATGCGATCATATCAAGTCGGGGGCGCGTGCCCTCAAAGTCATTACTCGAATATAACCGTGGGTCGCCGCCCGTAATATCAATCGTGCGGTGGAATCCTTTGCTTCCCGTGTAGTCCATGATATAATACAACATCGATAAATGCTGAACCTTGCAATCATGAGTAAATAGTAGTATACTTACAATATAAACTAGGAAGCTCACGATGGCGGGATCGCGCGCGCAGTATCATTAAGCAATCCTCACGGGACTATTTCACACTGCGTAGGTCGCGTGGACCCGCGTGGTATTCCTCGCATGGGACTATTTCACCCGCGTAAGCCCACGGACTGCGTGAGGTATTCCTCGCATAGTGGACCGCGCGCGTGGGACTATTTCACCGCGTAATACCACGGACTCGCGTGAGTTATTATCGCGTCGTGAGTAGCAAATCCACGGAATATGCAAATGCCACAAACCAGGAAATGAACCGAAATGCATGATATACCACTAGCACAAACCGGCTATTACCGGCACACATGGGCATTTCTCGATTACACAAGCCAAAGTACTTATAAAGGCCTGCATGGAATAATTCTCGATTAATCGAGCCAAAGTACTTATCGAGCACGACTTAGACTAATTCTCGATTAATCAAGCCAGAAGTACTTATCGAGCACGCTTAGAATAATTTCTCAATTAATCAAGCCGAAGTACTTATCCAAGGCAACTTAGAATAATTCTCGATTAATCAAGCCAAAGTACTTATCAAGGCACGCTTAGAATAATTCTCGATTAATCAAGCCGAAGTACTTATCAAGGCAGCTTAGAATAATTCTCGATTAATCAAGCCAAAAGAACTTATCAAGGCACACTTAGAATAATTCTCAATTAATCGAAATAACGTCTTATCCAAGGCATACTTAGAATAATTCTCGATTAATCAATCGAAGTACTTATCGAGAACGCAGCAGAATAATTCTCAATTAATCAAGCCAAAGTACTATATGCGTCATCCTTTTCACCCCGAAAGACTCTTTTTATGTAATACCCGAAGATACTAACACGTAGTATCAAGGTGTATCTATTTTCAAGTAAGTTACTACACTCTTGAAAACTCATTTCAAAGCTTGAAATCAAGTAACTTCAAATTTTCACAATCTAAACGACTTATGCCCGTTAATCAAAATAAACATTCCTAAACCTTATAAAGCCGTTATAACCAACTTCCCATAAAGTAGTTATAACCCTTTATGGTTTTTAGTAATTTCATTCCTTTTATAACCTTGAGACTTATACTTTAAAACCAAGTATCACAAACTTTCAAATCAAGTTTCTTAACTTTCAAAATACTTTGGTCTGTAATATTTAGAAAAACAAGTTTCTTCTACTTTTAAACCTCAAGTAGCTCACACCTTTAAAACAAGTTACTTCTCTTAAATCATATCATTTCTCCTCTTTTAAAACAATTAAGTAAATCAACTTTGCTTTGACTCCCTAAAGTCATTAAAATGACCTTTAGGTTTTGGAATTCTAAGGCAACAGCCAAAGATTTGAAACAGCTTCTTTTCAGACTCCACTTTAAGTAGAAATACTTTCACTTTTAAGAATCCAACTTCACTAAGGCAATGGATTATACAACTTCGATTTAAACATCAAAGTACAATCAGGAAGTACATAGAACAAATTCTATTTTAGGCAATCGAATACAACGAGGAATGGATCGTTTAAGGAGTAGGAAATACTTTCTTTATCTTAAGGAATCATGCTAGAAGAGGAGATAGTTCACATACCTTTTAAGCTAAATCCACAAGCTAAGCGAATCGCGTGCGTAGAAGTGTCAACCTATATTAGTGCAACAATACTAGCGACTTCTAGTCTCTGCATTAGAATAATACTAAGTATACGATGCAATTCTACGGAAAATGGCGACACTTCCTTTGTTTCTCTCACTTTGCCACATTTTCAAAAGTGAATACAATAACCAACACGCCGCATTTAAGGCTCGAGCAACAACCAAACAAAGATTACTGCCTGTCGTGTAAAATTCGCGCACAAAAAGCGATTGTCTGAAGTAGTTCCGTAATACAGCCGTTCTCGTGACGTATAACCAATGACACTAAGTCTTATCAATCCTTTCAATTCCAAGTTCTAAGGTCTAACATGTTATATAGTTATAAACCATCCAACTACAATTTCCTTCCAACCTGACGTCGGCGACTTAAGCAGATAATCAACGAATTGTAGTCTTAAGGATAACATCTTTAGTTTTTCGGATTAGGTTCCGATGCGATATAATTATCAAACTTTGTACTAAACATCTCATGCTTGCTAATATCCATAAGCTACAACAATAAGTAAATCTTAAATGCTAAAACGACAAAATTTATACCTTTATAAGCCCTTGAAATTTCCTAGATTTAAAGTCGCCTTAGCATTTCTTAGCTCCTTTCCTTATGTTCGATCCGCTCCAAGCACTCCTTAGAAGCCTATGAGAACCCGTCAGGAAGTTCCAACTTCCAAGTTGAAGAACTCCTTAAGTTTCGCGCTTGCGACTAATACCCTGAAGCGTCGTTTCTGAAATCTTTCTATTGAGATAACCTTACATAATACTCTTAGGAACCTTGGGTTTAAGTGCTTGTGAAAAATGGATCCACAAACTAAAAATTTCTTGTGAGCAAAGGGGTGAACTTAGGGAAGCTGTAGCAGCCAAAGCTCAAAGTTTCTCTCAA
>JAQGDG010000375.1:0-169912 GCA_029844215.1 Przewalskia tangutica
GGTTACTATCTCTAACTTGGTCATCGTTAGCAGAGACACTCTGGGTGGATCTCGATACTTTCGAACATAGCAACACGAAAGGCCGGACGTCTGCCTCCTAAGTCGGACGGCAATACTAACGTATAGGCCTTTGGCCTCTCTTTACATAATCTGAAAGGCCCAGTAACTGGGCTAAGTTTCTCTATTTTCCAAAACTCGTCACACCGCCCAGGTGGTACGCTTGAAGACCACGTCGGCACGAACTCCAGCGTCGTCATGCCGATCATCCATACGATTTACGTGACTGCGAGCTGCCAAATAACCTCTCGTATATGAGAACACTTTATCCGCGTCTGTGAAATAAATATGAATCAGCTATCTGCACTTTGCCAACGTCGAACCAATCGGCCGTGACTTACGCTTCGCCCTACTGAGGCGTAAGGCGACATCAGAATGCGAAATGGTAGCTATTAAAACACTCCCTCGGCGGAGACAACAATCCTTACGACTACCCAGAAATCCACCAGCGGCAGAGGCGAATGCGTCACGAGACTTACGAGTTCCTAACCACTGGTAAAACTTCGAGAAAAAGCAGTAGTACCACAGGCTCCAACATGCGTCATAAGGTGAAGGTAGGCACCCGTGCGACCTTACAACCTTTGCGATATATCATCACGCCAAGCAGCGGTCTGTCGAGGAAAGACACGATGGTGACCCAGTGGCCCGACTCTTGGTTGAGCGCGTCCACGAACTAAATCGTTGGTTAACTAATCTTGGGCCTAACACTCTCGTGACCTACCACTGGCGAGACCATGGCCCGGCCCGCCAAAATAGGTCGCGGGTTGACGCGGTATAGCCTCGACCGGCTCTCGCGTCTGACGCTTGCTCGCCGAGCCGGAACAATCTCGCAATCCGCGTTACGAAAACCTGGCGGTCTTCTTAGCTCGCTACCCTCTTTCGCTCCACTACTCGGGGACTTATCACACAAACATATCTCACGTGCACTGCAGATGGGGATCTAGCATAACAATACATCTTTGCAGAGATGGCCTTACCTCTAAGGTCTCTGCGTAAAAACTCTAAGGCTACTTTTCCTATCCCGATCTTTCCGGTTACTAACCATGATTTACGCTATCGAACATAGCACTTAAGATATACTCGTATTATCGCACAATACTAATCTCTAGAGGGTTAAGGATATACACATCTCTTGCTTCGCTCCCATAGTCGTTTAATCAAACACCGCCGTAGAGCGCGCATGCTAAGGAAGGTGTGAATGGTCGGCGTCGGGAAAGGCGAGTTCTCCTACTAGGACATCCTTTCGACACATGGCCGGTGATGCCGGTAAAACAAGTACCGACTAAAGGCGACATTCCGGGATGGCGCTGCATCGTGTGAACAACGAGGGCGAATCGGTGTTTGGAACTACGTGTAGCGTGAGCAAAGCTCTGGAGCCACGACCAACTCCGTCTTATCCCCAGCGTCACGAACTCCGTGGAGGATCACTGCATCTTGGTGGATGTGCATATCGATCTGCTTCGAGGTGGTTCGCCTCGAAAGTTACCAAAGGACGCTTCTTTGTTACAGCCTCTTATGCATCGCGGTTAACGCGTCGATCTCTACGTTTCTCGGCGTCTTTGCGCGTAAGCGTCTGTGAGCCATGCTCAAGCCTAAGCGAAGAATTACTCTGCACGACCCTCTGTTAGATATTCGTCAAGGCTCGCGATGCATCGATATACTCTCGGTAGCCAAATCCATAGCTAATGTAAGTCGCCTCTTTGCAATCTATATTCTCGTTCGATCGTGGGCGAAGGTTAAATATATCAAGGTCGCGATGACCTTCTTTGCGCCGTGCTAAACTTCTTTGAAGTGGTGACGTAGCGTAACTCCCGAATGAAATACCACGCGGGTGATGATTGGGCTGTGCCACTGGTAACCCTCGTGCTCTGCTCGCGACTCCGCCGGTGCCTTGCCCTCACTGGGCGGGTTTGCCCTCTGTTGAGGCATACGGTGAGAAAGAAATCGTGAGAGGGTCGACTTATAACACGGCTCTAAGGCGCGATCTCGGAGTGAGAAGAATGAAACAAATCCTAAATATCTATAGCCTCACGATTATTGGTGTGGTGCGCGACAGATAATCGAGACTGCTTGGATACGGTTTGTAGACTCTTTCAGAGATTAACTACTCGATACCACTTTTGTCACGACCGAACGGGCGTGGTAGTGCCTACCGGGCACCCAGTAGAAATACATCAGTGTCGTGGAACATAAAACAAGACATGAATTATCGAAGTGTAAAGCGATTATCGAGAAAATTTGCCTTTCGGCATAATATATAAAACTTAAATCCGACGATTACATCCGCTACGGCTCTGCCCCACAGCGATTACTACGGACCTGCAGAGTGGCATGGCACAATGGCGGGACGGGGCCCGCCGTACCACGAATGTAGCACTCTACGGCGGGGACTATACGTGATAAGCCTCGGAGAAAGCGGAGCTTCCCAAGCCGCTGACCACGAGAGCTAGGATCAACGGTGGTGTACCTCGACTGCGGCATGAGCGGCCCCGAAGGAAGTCGATCTACAGTACCAAGTATGTGGCGAAAATATTGTAAATGAAATCCACGATGAGTCTATATAAAGCGAGAGGCATGTATGATAACCAAACTACGGTTCCTGATAAATAAGCGATCGTATCAAGTCGGGGACTCGCCTCAAGTCATCACTCAAATATAACATTGGGTCTCGCGCCCAGCATCAATCATGCGTGGAATACGCCCATCGCTATGGCGATCTATGATATAAAGCACGAGGAATACCATGAACACGAGTCCCACTTGTGTCATCATAAAACGTGCGGGGTAAATGCGAAGGCATAGCCGACTACTAAAACCACAGTACAAACAAGGTCATAAAGCGTATCATGAGATCTGTCTAGGCCGTCGCATGATCAAAGCGGCTTTCGCGCGATATCTAATATGCGCGTCTAGCCTGGAACTTCCGCGACTCGCGTAGGCCAGCTCCGATGGCGCGTAGGTATTCCCGCATCGGTAGCTTCTCCCGGCGTCCGCTGGACTCGCGATCCGCGTGGCCACGTAGACCGCGTGACCGTAAAGGCGCGCTAACACGGAGCTCTCGTAGCTCGCGCCCCACAGGACCCGCGAGGTATTCTCGAATCATAGGTCACGGACACTTTGAGTCTACCCGCGTCGGAGCGACAACCTCGGGATGATGTCAAGGTGAGTGGTACAATACCAACATAACGGTGATAGTTAAACAACAAAAGCGCGATGAGGAAAACCCTTTACCAAACATCACAAGATAATAACACACGTAGCGTCTAGCGTGTTTACTTATCAAATCAACAAGAAAGTATTACAAGGCTATCACAAACCAACACAATCAAGTTATTCACACAAGGTACTTTCTCTATATGATTAACGAGATCGGATTTTTATCCCCAAAGTACTTTATCATTAACTCTTTAAGAGATCTGTTCTTTCACAAATAGTCACTGATACTGCGTAGTATATGAAAATAGAGTGATTATCTTTTGAAGTAAATCAAAACACTTCTCTTTGTAAAATCAAGTAACAACATTCTTTTCCAAACGTTCAAGTTTGCCTAATTTCAATTACTCAAGTTTCTCTTTTCGAAAGGTTTCGTAGTTCATAGTTTTAATCCTTTAAAACAATTTGAGAAACATATACCTTATGTGTGAGTAGTTTATTCTTGTTCATAACAATCTTATTACAGTGACCATGATCTAGGAAATGTAATATCATTTTGTCTCATCTTAGCACATGCGGATGGAAGTTTCTCTTGGTTTTAATAATGCTTTATTAGTCAAAACATTTCCACTTTATTAAGCTATTTCGTGGTTTGTTCGATACTTATTCTGATTTCCGAAATCAGTAAAACATTATTCCTTTTTAAAAACCAAGTACTCATTACTCATGAATAAGGTTTCACACTCTTTAACAAAACTCATATTAATTAACCAAGTCAAGTCTCTTATCTTTTTAAGATTAAGTCGCTTAATCTTCTTAGAGTCAATAAACCCTTCTTTTTATCTTTCTTAAGCCGTTATACCTAACTTCCCATAAAGCTAGTATAACTCTTAAGCTTTTAAAACCAAGTATTACTCTTACATTAAAAATGGTTGATATTCTTTTGAAATACTTCAAGATTATTAGGGCTTAAGTCACGAAGACATTGCGTAATTATTGTCGATTAACAACTGTCGTCTATAGTACTATATATACTTTAAAATATCATGCTCAAAGTATAGGAAGAATCACATACCTCGCGGCGATTATCGACTATTAGCAAAGCGCTCCATGGCTATAACGGCTAGCCTTGTCCACCTTCCAAGTAGAGCGTACTACTCGCGGTCATTCGACTATAAAGGTTATCTGAGTCTATTAATGACTAGACTACTCTGTAGATTATTCTTCTGATGCGATTCCAGTTCAAGTCTTTTCTGTAATATCCTTCTATTACAGTTCAATTCTCTTCTATGAATCTTATACTCATTTCTATATAACTACAGTATGTAATTTCCAATTACAATATAAGAATAGTATTTACCTCGATAAGCCCAAAATTATCCAAGTTTAATGTAGATCTGAGCAGCGTTTAGCTCTACTCAAGTGCTCGACCGCTCCAAATAACCCTTAGAAGTTCTACGCAACTTCTTCTTAATACTCCAACCAACTATGGAGATTTTCCTTAGGGTTTCGTTTTTGTGACTGAAGGGAAGTATAATAGTATTTATGGGCTTTTCGTATAAGTGTAACCTTGGAATACTACAAGGTATACGGCTAAGGTAATTTGGGTATAGTAACAATACTTTGGAGAGTATTTCTACCAGAGGGGGTGTATTTATACGAGACAACACCTGAGGGGGTGTACCTCGGCCAACCCAGTAGGAGGGTACTCGGCCGATGGGGAGGACTCGTCGAGGGCCTCGAAGGGAGGCTGGGGCGAGAACACAAGAAGAGGGGAAGATTTTTAGACTTAGGAAAGTTTTGTGGATAAAGAAATGTCTTGACTAAGGGGTATTTATAGGTCAAGCCATGGCGACGATGGCGAATCATGCAGTGCAAGGCAAGTGTAGGGTCGAGATTCGTCCATGTGTACCTTATCCATCTACCACACAAATATCACAAAATATCCTACCAACCCTTGACCCTCAAATGCGTCCCATTCCGTCCCACACTCCACTGACTTGAGGGTGACAAGTGTCGCCTCTCGTTGGTCCAAAACATTCGTCTCTCGGAAAAATCCATGAAAATACTAAATGACATGGCGGAATTTTCCTTCATGAAGTTATTAAAAGCGTTTAGTCGAAAGCGATTCTAATCGGGTGTTGTGCACAAAATATTTTCGTCCAAGCCTACTTAAAGTTCAAACTTTTCTACGTACGTCCTTACGTACATACTCTGGAAATACGGGGTATAACACAATCGCGGGTCAACTCGCAACCCGGAATGAAGTTGGGTCAGCTTGAGGTGGTCCCGCTAGGTGATAGGGTCACGAAGGTGCAAGGCCCAATCAGTTAATCGTTATCTTGGTTAGTGGATCGTTCCACCGAACCGTATCGGAAAGGCGAGGATGGCCTTAAAAGTGAAGCTAGTATAATGACCAAATTTGAAAATGGTGACTCGAGGTTTTGAAAAGGCGATGGTGAAATGTGGTGCGTGTACTAGAAAGAGTTCGGGTGTACAAGAAGGGTACGACGAGTAAGAAAAGAAGCGAACATGTGTTAAAAGAATGGAAGTGATTATTTATGTGAAGTGAAGGTACGAAGAGAGTATCCTTTAGACCGTGGGTGGGAGCTAATAGTGATGTTACACTTTAGAGGTGATTTCTCGTTGGCTTGGATTTAAGTATTGCGCGTGTGTTATATTATGGCCATAGGTGGCATAATTGGTTTTGTGAGTATAGTAGTGAAGACTTATACCGGCGCATGTGTTATTGGAGACTTAGAAGGAACATTCGGGACGAATGTTTCTAAGGGGGGAAGAATGTTATGCCCCGTAGTTCCAGGGTATGTATGTGAGGACGTACGTACGAGAATACAACATTAAGTTCGAAAAGGAAGAAAGATTTGTTTTTCCGACGGAAAATATTCCGAATCTCGTGAAGGAAAAAGGTTTATTATTGGGAATTGGATTCTCAATTTTGGTATTTGGACTTCTTGGAATATAATAGAGTTATGGAATTTTATTTCCTGAATTGGTCACGTGGGGCCCACGGGAACAATTCTGGTTTAATGGGGCCAGCATTATTTTCGAGATTTTGGCCAATATGGATGTTTTGGGAGATGAAAATATTTTGGGCCGAATAGGAGGCGACCACGTGTCACAGTGTCGGCCCGTGTTGAGCGAGAAATGTGTGGAACAGTGGAGGAAGATATTTGTGAGATATTTGTGTGGACCAGTGGCTTGTGGGACCCGCACACTTGTCCCCAATCTCAACCACACACTTGTTTTAATCCTAGCCCTTGGTTATGCTTATATATACACACCTAGAGGATGAAGTCTTCATTAGAATTTCCGAGGCATAAATTATCTTCATCTCTTGAGAGCTCTGCGTGACACCCCTAAGGCTTATAATTTGTGAAATTGTTGTTGATTAATCCCAACACTTAAACCAAGTGTCCCTTGTAGTGTTATAAAGTTATCCCAACACAAAAATCCCGGAAATACTACGTTAATCCGATAGTCGCAAAGTGAAACCCTAAGGTGATCTCATATTTTTGGATGAAGTGTTAAGAGAAGTTGGTTAGGAACTTCTAAGGGTTGCTTGGAGTGGATTGGAACATGCAGAGTAGGAGCTAAGATTCCTAAGGATCGACTTATAATCTTGGAAATTTTGGGCTTATTGAGATAATAATCTTTGTCCTTTTTGTGAAGTTGGAAATTACATATGTTGTTGTGTATATGAGTATATGATATATGGAAGGAAGGTTGAAAAGATTTGGACCTTAATAAAGTTGTTAAAATTGAGAAATTGGCATGCTAGCCATTAAAAGTTGTTAAATCGAGAATTGGCATGCTAGCCATAAAAAGTTGTTAAAACATTACCTATTACTTGTTGACAGTAAATAAACAAGTTAATGTAACTTATATAAAGATTGGAATGTAAGTTGGAGGATATTAAGAAGTAATGAAACAAGAATTGACATGTTAACCGAAAACTGGACAGTTTTGATTGTAGTAGTTGGCCAAGAACACCAACTAAAGGACTGAACTAAAGGATGGTATTAGTGGACTGTATTTACATTGGACTGTATTTACAGTGGATTGTATTTACATTGGACTGTATTTACTTTGGACTAATGGACTGTTTTGTATATTATGGGGCAGAATTTTACACGTCCAGTTAGGCGTGTAATCCCCTTTGAGTTTCTGATTTATTGTGCCTTAAATGTGGCATGTTGTCTATTTATTTCGGGCCTTGAAAAAGGTGGAAAATGCGTAGAAGCAGGGAAGTCTTGATTTTCCGTAGAATAAGAGACCTTATACTTAGAAATATTCTGAAGAAAACTAGAAGTTGATAGGCGTGTTATGGTTATTATAGGTGGATATTCTCGCGGCATACTCGACTTGGCTAGTGGATTAAGCCGAAGAGGTATGTGATTCTTCCTATCCTCTTGAGCATGATTGTTGTGAAATATATAGTACGGTAGACGTACGTGTGTTAAATGAATTTGGTTTCATTTTATTGTCCTTGACTTCTAACTCTTAAGAGCCTTGAATTATTCTAAATATTGTGAATCATTATTTGGAAAGAAATTGATACTTGATTTTAAAAGAATAAGTGTTATAATAGCTTTATGGGAAGTTAGTTATAACGACTTGAGGATGATAAAAGAACGGTTTACTTACTTGATTTTAAAAGTCTTGTAAAGATTTTCTGAAGGTGTAGTAATTTGGTTAAAAGAAAACGTGTGTTGATACTATGGGTATTAGTATCGTGTGGCTTTTACGTAAAAAGGGATCTTTTAGAAAGAATTAAAGTATGTAGTACTTTGGGGTTAAAACCCGGATTATTGGCATAAAATGAAAGTACCTTGCGTTTATAAATGGTGAATTATTTTACATGTTAACGAAAGTTTAGAAGTATGGTAACTTGCCTATGCTTGCTTGTGATAGCGTTGTTGTGCAAGTGTTGTATTCTTATGTTATCGCGTCTCTCGATGGAGGGCCGGTCATCTTGTTATTTACTTGGACATCACCAGCATGTTGGGAGGCTGCGGGTATCTTCCATATATTGTTTCATGGACACACTGCGTAGATGAAGAAGTGCGGGGTATGCGGCCATGCGGGTTCATTTTCCCGGACGATAGTATTATTCCATGGACTAGCTCCCCATGAGGTTTAGTGACGCAGGAGGTACCTGGTAGTCGGTCTTCGTACTTTCCGGTCGTTAAGCGTGGCCGGGAGGTACACAGTAGTCGGCCTCGTGCTTGCCGGTCGATTTATGGAGAAGTCTCGTGATCACGGGAGGTGCACAGTAGTTAGCTTCGTACTTGCCCGGTCGACTCGTGATGCGGGAGGTGCACAGTAGTTAGCTTCGTACTTTCCCGGTCGACCGTGGCCTTGGCGGCCGTCTTAAACCGATGAGAGATTAGGCATGCGGCCGTGCTTTAGATACTCTCACTTATCATATCTGCGTGATCTGTAGGCTCAGTAGTTGGCTTAGTACTTTCCCGGTCGACCATGCGTAAGCGATGTCGGTAGTTGGCTTTCATACTTAGCGATCGGTTTATGGCGCGGTGGGAGTCAGTGTTGAATTACACATATTGGTGTTATATTATATCATGGACTGCCGACAGTGAGGAAGGAATTCCACGGGCACGCTTGATATTGTGGGCATGGGACCTGTGGTTATATTTGAGTAATGATTTTTGAGGGCATGCGTCCCTGACTTGACATGACTGCTTATATTGTGAAATGGTCTTTTAAAAGATGAAATTGGTTTTCATTACTCTTGTTGTTAACCAGGCTTTGTGTACTGTATTTTGGTTATCATACATGTCTCTTGTTTTATTATTGACTATTATGATTTCATTACAGTACTTTCAGTTTCACATACTTGGTACCTGTTGTACTGACCTTCTTCGGGGGCTGCGTTCATGTCGTGGGTAGAGGTACATAGGTTGTTGATCCTCGCTCATAGGATCACAGTTCTGCGTTTTGAGAAGCTCCGTTTCTCCGGAGGCTTATCTTTTGGTACGGTTCCCTGTCATTGTAGGTTCATGTACATTCAGAGGTATGGCGGGGTCCCGTCCCGTCATAGTTGTTATAAACTCTTAGAGGTCTGTAGTCCTGTTGTGAGTTGGGCTTGTAAAGGATGTAATTGTTCGTGTTTTGATATATATATATGCAGAAAGGTTACCTTATTGGTTAGCCTGTTTCTTATTTTACATTGTTCCATGTCTATGAGTTTTTTTCCATTGGTTTTCTCTGATGTATTATCACTAGGGTGCCCGGGGTAAGGCACCAGTCGCGGGCCCGAGGTCGGGTCATGACAAATTACTGGCGTTTACTTAGGATTGTCCATAATTTTAATTTTATTACAACCTAAGACCATATCTTTTAAGCCGTTATTTACACTAGTCCAATCTTTAAACGGGAAGGAAAGTTCCAATTTCTGATTTTAGAGTGTATGGAATATAAGTGTTTAATGAAAACACTTTCATATTCCTAACCTTTCTGAGACTTTTATTCAGAAATTCTAACACATTATAGGCAAGGAAGGATAATTAACTTAGACCTTTTGGATTCTGGCTCACGTCAGTCACTTTCTTTGACTGAGTGTCCATTTGCTCTTTACCATTATTCGAATCCTTTGTCTGGGACAAATATAGGCCTCTGCTATAAGATAGAACATCATCTTCAGTCTTCTCCTCTTGTCGCAGTTAATATCATCAACCTCTCATGGGCGCTTTCTTCCATTATGCAGGTGGTATTGCGACTCTTCCTTGATCCTTAGCCATACTAGCATGAGTATCAACAGTTTGTTGAAGCTCTGCATTAGAGACAGAGATTCCACCTTTGATAGAAATAGATTTGTAACTATCGTCAAAGAGAGAGCGAAAACTAGGACCAGATTTGAAGCACGGTTGTTGATAGAGCGATGTTTGAAATGTTAATCAGTATCAGTGACATTTTCAGAAAACCATAGCCAGATTTGGGACCGTATCTGCTGGCAAACATCATTCGAACACTAATACGATCTTATATTAAGATTGTTGGATATTAAAGCATGTATGAAACAGTAAATAACTATTACAAGTGCTTCAAAACGATAAATAATAAAGATTACAACATCGACAAACTTGTAGTAATAATAGTTGCGGCAACAACAAGATTTAAGTTCTTGAATTTTTGTCCTCAATTGTCGAAAGCTCCTTGAATCTTGATAACCTGAAATCAAGAAACACTAAATCTGGAAGGGTTACAACTTTACTGAGTCGATTGTTATCACTTTGTCCTTAAGACAAGATTGCCCCATATATATCCTTTTATGTTAATGGGCAATAGTCTCCCAAGATAAAATTACAACAAACAAATGAGCAGTAGGAAACTCAAGTGTTTCTAGAGAAGAACTTTGAGTGTTAGAAATATGCTAGAGAGGAAGAAGTTCATAATTTCTTAGTGTTGCAAGTCCAAGTTCTTAACAATTGAGCCAAAGTCCTCAATTTATAGTAGTGTAAGAGTGACCTCTTCAAGTGCCCATGTAATGTCCCTTTAAATCACAAACTAATGCAGCCAAATAATGACTAATTTATGGAGGAAAAACAAACATCTTAATGCTCCAAAATATCTCCATAATCAGCCAATCTTTTGGACTTTCGTCGCACAGACACTACCTCAGAATCTCCTGGGCGACTACGGAATTAGCGCCACGACTCCATTAACCACTGACCATTTACCATCGCGATTCGGCGGAGAGCAGCGACCTATGACCGCCAGCGGCCCTTTCAGGCTCGTTTCATCTTACAACCGCATACTTCTTCCTTCGTTTACCAATGTGGAATACTTGTCATTTGACGATAATCGTCCATCATTTTATGTCTCAAACAATTTAATTACGCGATATCTCTTTCACTAATGAAATTTATGATACTTGGCACTACGAGTGCACGTGTGTGGAAATAATATTTCTGACGTGCGGGGCCCTAATTATTCGAGTCATAAATAATGGGATAAACTGAATTCCACATTAATAAATTTCCAACAATCCTATTTTGAAAGAGATTTTGGTGCAATTACAAGGTGTCTTTCTAGAAATCTTTCAGCGGACGGATGTTGCATCAGGAGAGGTAACTTCCACTTTGAACCTTCCTTAGTTGAATATCATCGGACTTACTTACTATGTGGTGAACATGATGTCTTGAACTGTCAGTATTTAGTGTAAGCCAAGACAACGGTACCAACACAACAATTTTCCTTACTCTGTTCTTATTAATGTTTTGTCCGTCGTGGGCCGTGGACACTCTTGGATTAATAATTACATTCATTTGAGACGACATGTCCTCGCACTTAAATAGGTTGTCTCCTATAAGGTATCCTGCTATACCCTACTCCACAAGTGCTAGGAACCATTAAAAGTTTCCCCGAACCTAACCTTAACCGGTGATGATCATTAAAGGTTTTGGAAACTTAACCTCTACCGTCGTGCGTAGCTTTTAAGGTCTATCGCGGGAACAACTCTAGATTCATGTTTCTTTACATAAATCATCATTCGAAGTGCTCTACTTCCACCGAAGCGCTCAACTTAACCTTTACAACTTAGTTTTACCATTGGACATAATTCCTGGGATATCTAGTCAGTAAGGTTGGTTACCACCGTAAGTCCTTATTGTTTGGGTTTTAATACCATTCCCCTAGACAGGCAAAACTCTTGATCTTCGGGTAGTTCCTTAGTTAAAGGGCCCCCAACATCCTTTGTTTAGTAATCAATGGAAATAACACCTGTGATGTTATACCCCGTAGTTCCAGGGTATATATGTGAGTATGTACGTACGAGAATCGACATAAATTTTGGAAAGAAAGGAAGATGTGATTTTTCGCGGAAAAGTTCCGGTTTTGTGAAGAAAAGGTTCGTTAATGGGAATTGGATTCCCAGTTTTGTATTTGGACTTCTTGGATTATATTAGAATTTTGAGATTTTATTTTGGAAATGGTCACGTGGGGCCACAGGAGAAATTCTGTTTTGTAGAGCATTTTGTTTTGAGATTTTCGGTATTTTGGATATTTTCGGAAGACGAAATATTTTGGACGAATCGGGGGGCGACAAGTGTCACCCCCTTGTGTGGCCATGTGGGCAGAAATTGGTGGACAAGTGGCTGGGCGACTTGTCATGGCGAAAATGGCCCTAACACTTAGCATAGTTTCGTTTGGCCATGTGGTGTGGTGGGACTCACACACGTGGCCCAATATTGACCATACACTTATATTGATCTTATCCCTTGACTCTTACATAAATACCCCTTAGCTTGAAGACATAATATTCGTCCTTAAAGACTTTCCAAGGCAAAAAATATATCCCTCCCGTGAGTAGTTTTCGTCCCCCCCCCCCCTCCCCCACGTGTGT
Source organism: Przewalskia tangutica (assembly GCA_029844215.1). Taxonomy (NCBI): domain Eukaryota; kingdom Viridiplantae; phylum Streptophyta; class Magnoliopsida; order Solanales; family Solanaceae; genus Przewalskia; species Przewalskia tangutica. Next base: position 12,593 of record JAQGDG010000375.1, read on the forward strand.
AGAAACTACTTGGAGTATTATTGTATAATCCCAAATACATTGGCCTAGTATCCTAGTAGTTTTCCAAAGTTGTTTTAATACTAGGAGCAGGAAATACTCTTTTTCCAAAAGTCATGAAATGAAACCACTAGAAAAATCTTCATAAGCTTGGTTGAAGTATTTAGAAGTTGTTTGGAAACTTCTAAGGGTCGCTTAGAGCGGGTTGGGCGTAAGGAATTGGAGCTAAGCGTTGCTCGGGATCGACGTATAATCTTGGATAATTTTGGGCTTATCGAGGTAAATAATCTTGTCCTCTATTGTAATTGGAAATTACATGTTGTAGTAATATATAGTTGAGTATACTATATATAGAATGAGTATTGAAAAGAATTGAGCTGTATTTACATAGAAATTTGTATTTCTGATGGTAGTGTATTATTGTGAAGCGATTTGAACACGTCGGTTAGGCGTGTAAATCCACTGAGAGTTGTTGGCATGGTAGCGGGCCTTGATAGGGAGAGATTTGTGTGATTGCGGGGAGGTCTTTGCGAATTTTACGTAGAATATGGAACCATGTGTTTAGAATATTCTCTGAAGAGATCTAGGAGTTGATAGGCGTTTTGTGGCCTTTATAGGTTGCGATGCCTTGAGTAGCGTATTATACTTGAAGAGTGGAAAAGGCTAAGCGATTCTGATGTTGTGGGCGTTTTGCTAAATGTCGATGTCGTCGCGAGGTATGTGAACCTCTTCCTATCTTTTCTAGCATGATTGTTGTGAACTATGTATGCGGTGAGCGTCGTGTGCTAAGTGTTTTGGTTGGTTTAAAACATAGGGTGTTATAATAGCTTTATGGGAAGTTAGTTATAACGACTTTATGTAGAGTAAAGAATGGTTTATTGATTGTAGAAAGTTAAGAGACTTGATCTTAAAGATAAGAGACTTGACTTATAAGCGACTTGATTTTGAAAGTTAAGAGACTTGATCTTGAAAGATAAGAGACTTGACTTATAACGACTTGTTTTGGAAATAGAGAAGTAACTTGATTTTAAGTAGAGTTACTTGTTTTGAAAAGAGTAAGTTATTTGGGTTTTAAAAGAATACTCGTTGTTATTTTTAAAAGAAAAGAGACTTGTGGAATTAAAGAGTTTTTGGTTTAGAACATAAAGTGTTATAACAACTTTATGGGAAGTTAGTTATAACGACTTTATGAAAACAAAGGAATGGTTTTATCATTGGTTTTAAAATGGTAACTTGACTTTAAAAGGAGAAGTGTTTTGGTCTAAAAAGAAGGCATGGTATTGTCTTAATTTGGTTTAAAAAGGAAAGTCTGGAAGTTGTTTTGGTTTAATTAAAATGTTAGTCACTTTATTTTGATACTACGGGTATCGGGTGACTTTTGTAAAAGAAATGGATCTTCTAAAAGAATGTAGCGTACGTAGTACTTTGGGGATTAAAACCTGAACTTGTTAACATATAGTAGAAAGTACCTCGTGTGAATAACTTGATTGTGTTGGTTTGAGATAGCCTTGTAATACTTTCTTGTTGATTTGATAAGTAAACATGCTAGGATGCTACGTGTGTTAGTATCTTGTGATGTTTATGTAAAGGGGTTTCCCTCGATCGCGCTTATGTTGTTTAAACGATCAGCCGTTATGTTGGTATTGTACCACTCGCGACATGATCCGGGGTTAAGCGCCTCCGTCTGCGGGGTAGACTTCGGCGGTGCATGTGACTATGATTGAGAATACCTCGTGCGGGTCGGGGACCTATGCGGAGCTACGAGTTCGGTTAGTGTGCGGCCTTTATGGTCATGCGGTCTATGTGGCCATGCGGTGCGAGTCGGGGCGTTGCGGGAGTAGCTACCTCGATGCGGGAATACCTCATGCGGGCCATTGGGTGGCCTATGCGGGTGCGGAAGTTCGAGGACTAACGCGCGCATTAGATCTGCAGGCGAGGGCGGCTTTGATCATGTGACAGTCTGGCGATTTCACGATCTGATTTATGACACTTGTTAGTGCTGTGGGTTTTTAGTAGTCGGCTATGCCTTACGTACTTACCGTGCGGTTTTATTATGACACAGGTGGGACACAGGTGTTCATGTGTTCCTTAGTGCTTTTATATCATAGGCCGGCGGTGAGGAGGTATTCCACGGGCATGATTGATGTTGTGGCGTGAGACCCATATTTGTATTTAAGTGATGACTTTGAGGCGTGAGTCACGACTTGACATATTTGCTTATTTATTGTGGTATGTAGTTTGGTTATCATACATGTCTCTGCTTTATATAGACTATTATGATTTCATTTACAGTATTTTTGGTTTCACATACTTGGTACTGTTATGCGACCTCGCCCGGGGGCTGCGTTCATCTGCGCGGTAGAGGTACACGATGTTGATCCTCGCTCTTAGGGTCCTGATTCGGCGTTTGGGAAGCTCCGTTTCTCGGAGGCTTATCTTTGGTATAATCCTGTTGTAGGTGCTTACATTGGGGTATGGCGAGCCACTGTCGTCGTTGTTGTCATATCATTCGTAAGTGCATGAAATCTTTGTTGTGGGCGGGGTTTGTAAAGTTTAAGCTATTGTTCAAGTTGATATATATATATATGTATGTATTCGGGAAGGTGGCCAGTGTTAGTTGCTTTGTTTTATACTTTAACTCTTGTTTAGTGTTTAAGTTTTATTTATTGATTTTCTCGATGTTGTATCACTAGGGTGCAGGGTAAGGCACGATCCGCGGGCGGGATCGGGTCGTGACAAAAGTGGTATCGAGCGATTAATCCTCGGAAAGTGTCTACTGAACCGTATCTAGTAAGTCTTGATTATCGGTGTGTTGTGCACCACTTTATGTCGGAGGCTGCGAGATATTTAGGATTGGTTTCCATTCTTCTCACTCTGAGATCGTGCCTTAGAGGTGTGTTATAAGTTGGACTCCTGCGTATTCTTTTCACGGGTATGCCTTGCGCAGGCAACCGAGGCCCAGATGGATAAGCGGCGAGGAGGCTGCGAGTAGGACACGAGAGAAGTGCGAGGGCTTAGGCACAGTGCGTTACGAGATAGTACTTCATCGATGAGTTTTATGGCGCCGCTAGCCCGAGTTTAGGCGGCGGCGATTTCTCACGAGGCCCACGATACGAGCCTCGATACCACGGCGAGGCGAGGATATGAGTTCAAGAGATGGCGATTACTAGCTAGGTGGTGGTGAGAATGAGGCGGGACGGGGCCGGTGGTTCCGCGATGCGATGGTTCGCCCTAGATTCGATAATGCGAGATTTGAATTTCTTGAGTTGCGATTCGCGAGTTCTATGGATTGAGAGTGAGGATGATCCTCGAGTGTCGTGCTAGTTTGGGAGATTATTATACCTATGGCCGTCGGGCCGTGTGATGGGAGGATGTCCAGTAGGAGGATACAAGAGGATGACTCGGCCTGCAAGGTCGATTCTTGGGTTGATTGTTGGGAGAAGGGGTGCTAGTCGGATGAGTCACCCCGCTCGTTGTGACCATTGTAATAGACTCCATTATGGGAGTGTCGTGCCCGACAACTTGTATGCTTGCGGCAGCGGGGCCATTTGGTGAGAGTTTGTCAGGAGGTATACGGATGTAGAACTCGACGCCGGGATCGGTGGTGGTTCATCGCCTTATATAGCTAGGCGCCTGCGGTGAGGATTATTAGTTAGGCGACAAAGGAAGTGAGGCGATAGTTGCGAGAGATATCTTTAGCCCAGAGACTTGTTTATGTTGTTATGGTGGAGTGCGTGTTAGGTCTTATGTGCGGATAGCATTGTGTTAAGTGTGAATTAGAAAACATGGGCGGTTGAGAAAGAGTAAGTGCAGGCAGAGACTATTATGAGCCTTAAATTTATATGATTAGGACCTTGGATGCAAGGTCGTCTTGGATAAAAGATTTTGTTTCTGATTTGATCTTTGTCAGTACATTGTATCGTGGAGTATAATTGTGTGATAAGTCACGAGTGGTGTGATTTATAAGAGGGTAGTTGAGCTAAGAAGACCGTTAGGTTTTCGTGACTTGATTAGTGAGATTGTTGGATCGGGAGCGAGAGAGTTGGCGCGATAATGGGTCGGGTTGAGGCAAGGTTGTGTGTCGACCCGCGGCCAGTTTGGGTGGGAGTCGGTTCGTGGTGGTCCGCTTTGTGATAAGTCACGAGGGTTCTAGGCCAGTATAGGTAACCATCGTCGTGCGAGTTCGTGGATGTGTTCGACTAGAATCGGATCGTGAAGGCCGGGAATGGCCTTAGAGGAAAGTGAAACTAGTAAGGCGACCAAGTTTGGAGGTGGTAACTCGAGGTTGTGAAATTGAAGCAATGGCGAAGTGTGGTAGGTGTGCTAGAAAGAGTTAGTGTATGCGAGAAAGGGACGGCGAGTAAGAAGAGAAGCGAACAATGTGTTATGAAGCGGAAGTGATCATTTCTTTGTGAAGTGAAGATGCGAAGAGTATCCTTTAGACCATGGGTGTGAGCTTTTTGTGATGTAAGAGGTGATTATAGTTGGCTTGGATTTGTATGTTATCTTATGGCCGTTGATGGCGTGTTTGGTTTCGTAAGTATAGTAGTGAAGACTATCTGCGTGCGTGTGTGTTTGGAGACTTAGAAGGAACATTCGGGACGAATGTTTCTAAGGAAGAATGTTATACCCGTAGTTCGAGGTATATATGTGAGTATGTGCGTGCGAGAATCGCGAGAAATTTTGGAAAGAAAGGAAGATGTGATTTTTAAACGGAAAAGTTCCGGTTTTGTGAAGAAAAGGTTAGTTAATGGGAATTGGATTCCCAGTTTGGTATTTGGACTTCTTGGATTATATTAGAATTTTGAGATTTTATTTTGGAAATGGTCACGTGGGGCCCACGGGAGAAATTCTGATTTTGTGAGAGCTTTGTTTTGAGATTTTCGGTATTTTGGATATTTTGGAAGGCGAAATATTTTTGGAATCGGGGCGACACGTGTCACCCCTGTGTGGCCATGGTAGAAATTGGTGGACAAGTGGCTAGGCCAGCTTGTCCCATGGCGAAATGGCCCTAACACTTGGCATAGTTTCGTTTGGCCATGTGGTGTGGTGGGACTCACACACGTGGCCCGATCTTGACCATTACACTTATATTGATCTTAGCCGCATGACTCTTACATAAATGCCCCTTGGCTTGAAGGCATAATATTCGTCGGCAAAGACTTTCCAGGCAAAACAATATATCCCTCCAGTGAGTAGTTTCGTCCCCCTCCCCACTAGTGTAGAAAATACTTGGAGTATTATTGTATAATCCCAAATACATTGGCCTAGTATCACTAGTAGTTTTCCAAAGTTGTTTTAATACTAGGGCAGGAAATACTACTTTTTCCAAAAGTCATGAAATGAAACCACAGAAAAATCTTCATAAGCTTGGTTGAAGTATTTAGAAGTTGTTTGGAAACTTCTAAGGGTCGCTTAGAGCGGGTTGGAGCGTAAGGAATTGGAGCTAAACGTTGCTCAGGATCGACATATAATCTTGGATAATTTTGGGCTTATCGAGGTAAATAATCTTGTCCCCCTATTGTAATTGGAAATTACATGTTGTAGTAATATATAGTTGAGTATACTATATATAGAATGAGTATTGAAAAGAATTGATTGTATTTACATAGGTTTTGTATTCTGATGAAGTATTTGTATTATTGTGAAGCAGATTTGAACACGTCCGGTTAGACGTGTAAATCCCCTGGGAGTTGTTGGCCTGGTAGCGGGCCTTGATAGGGGAGGAGATTTGTGTGATTGCGGGGGGGAGGTGCTGCCGAATTTTCTGTAGAATATGGAACCATGTGTTTAGAATATTCTACGAAGAGATCTAGGAGTTGATAGGCGTTTTGTGGCCTTTATAGGTTGCGATGCCAGTAGCGTATTACTTGAAGAGTGGAAAAAGGCTAAGCGATTCTGATATTGTAGAGCGTTTTGCTAAATGTCGATAATCGTCGCGAGGTATGTGAACCTCTTCCTATCTTTTCTAGCATGATTGTTGTGAACTATGTGATGCGGTGAGCGTCACGTGTGATAAGTGTTTTGGTTGTTTTAAAACATAGGGTGTTATAATAGCTTTATGGGAAGTTAGTTATAACGACTTTATGTAGGTAAAAGAATGGGTTATTGATTGTAGAAAGTTAAGAGACTTGATCTTAAAAGATAAGAGACTTGACTTATAAATGACTTGATTTTGAAAGTTAAGAGACTTGATCTTGAAAGATAAGAGACTTGACTTATAACGACTTGTTTTCGGAAATAGAGAAGTAACTTGATTTTAAGTATAGGTTACTTGTTTTGAAAAGAGTAAGTTATTTGGGTTTTAAAAGAATACTCGTTGTTATTTTTAAAAGAAAAGAGACTTGTGGAATTAAAGAGTTTTTGGTTTAGAACATAAAGTGTTATAACAACTTTATGGGAAGTTAGTTATAACGACTTTATGAAAACAAAGGAATGGTTTTTATCATTGGTTTTAAAATGGTAACTTGACTTTAAAAGGAGAAGTGTTTTGGTCTAAAAAGAAGGCATGGTATTGTCTTAATTTGGTTTAAAAAGGAAAGTCTGGAAGTTGTTTTGGTTTAATTAAAATGTTAGTCACTTTATTTTGATACTACGGTGTCGGGTGACTTTTGTAAAGAAATGGATCTTCTAAAAGAATGTAACGTACGTAGTACTTTGGGGATTAAAACCTGAACTTGTTAACATATAGTAGAAAGTACCTCGTGTGAATAACTTGATTGTGTTGGTTTGAGATAGCCTTGTAATACTTTCTTGTTGATTTGATAAGTAAACATGCTAGGATCTTCGTGTGTTAGTATCTTGTGATGTTTATGTAAAGGGGTTTCCTCGATCGCTTATGTTGTTTAAGCGATCGTAGTTATGTTGGTATTATACCACTCGCGCCTTGACATGATCCGGGGTTAAGGCGCCCTCCGTCGCGGGGTAGACTTCGGTAGTGTGTGACCTATGATTCGAGAATACCTGCATGCGGGTCGGGGACTATGCGGGCTACGAGTTCGAGTTAGTGTGCGGCCTTTATGGTCATGCGGTCTATGTGGCCATGCGGTGCGAGTCGGGGCGTTGCGGGAGTAGCTACCCTCGATCTTTGGGAATACCTGCATGCGGGCCATTGGGTGGCCTATGCGGGCTGCGGGAAGTTCGGGACTAGAAGCGCGCGTTAGATCTGCGGGCGAGTGGCGGCTTTTATCATGTGATGGTCTGGCGATTTTCACGATCTGATTTATGACCTTGTTGATGCTTGTGGGTTTTTAGTAGTCGGCTATGCCTTCGTACTTACCGTGCGGTTTTATTATGACACAGTGGGACACGGTGTTCATGTGTGTTCCTTGGTGCTTTTATATCATAGGCTGGCGGTGAGGAGGTATTCCACGGGCGTGATTGATGTTGTGGGCGTGAGACCCGTATTTGTATTTAAGTGATGACTTTGAGGCGTGAGTCACGACGACATATTTGCTTATTTATTGTGAGCTGTAGTTTGGTTATCATACATGTCTCTGCTTTATATGAACTACTATGATTTCATTTCTGATATTTTCGGTTTCACATACTTGGTACTGTTATCTTGACCTCGCCCGAAGTGCGTTCATCTGCGGTAGAAGTACGCGATGTTGATCCTCGCTCTTAGGGTCGCGATTCGGCGTTTGGGAAGCTCCGTTTCTCGGAGGCTTATCTTTAGTATAATCCTGTTGTTGTAGGTGCTTACATTCGGGGTATGGCGAGAACTGTCCGTCGTTGTTGTCATATCATTCGTAAGTGCATGTAATCTTGTTGTGGCGGGGTTTGTAAAAGGATTTAAGCGTTCAAGTTGATATATATATATATGTATGTATTGAAGGTGGCCAGTGTTAGTTGCTTTGTTTTATACTTTAACTCTTGTTTCATGTTTAAGTTTTTATTTCCGCTGATTTTCTCTGATGTTGTATCACTAGGGTGCCCGGGGTAAGGCACCAGTCACGGGCCCGGGATCGGGTCGTGACACGTGATGATCAACTGTCCAACGGTCTTATGTCTTTGACTAAAATGTCCAGACGTCGTCATGTGCCCTTTCTGAAGCCGATTGGCTAGTGACAGTATATACCTGACAAAGGAACATATTTCTCCCAATAAGGGACATCCTCTAAGAGGTCGAGAAATTACTCAACTTCTTTTCATGTTTCGTCCTAAGTGATAAACTCTGATTCCATCATGAATCAGCCGATGCAAGTTTGATTAGAGGATTTTCAAAGACACACCATACTCATCCACTTGTGGCTTTGGTGTTCTTCAAGTCTTATGTCCAGTTTGCATCACTGTTCTCCCGGAACTCTTTGGGCGTCGAGAATACCATAATTCGTAAATAAGCAAATATTTGGATATATTGTCATATCGATTTAACGCCTTATCGATCGTTTCAAAATCACGAGTGAACTTTAGTTCGACTAATCTACTTTGTAAGGCGATATACGGTGGTTGTAGTGTGTAAAATATATTGAACTACGTGGCCGACACGTATAAGCTCTAGTATCTGGTGCACCGTGATTCCAATCAAATTCTATGATTCATATCCATTGGTGACTTCAACGAGACTATTAAACACCTCAAACTTTCTCAAAACATCCTCGATGTTGCGAGACTGAGACAATACCAGACCGTCAGACGTCTTAGAGATCTTGATCCCTAAGATGACATTTTGTCATACCCATATCCTTCACATTCATTAATGGAGAAATCTTTCCACGATGAAATACAATCAAAGTTTTGTGTCATTTCTTGAGGCTATTTCATCGTCTGAGAGATTTGACAAGTCGATAGATTTTCTTCCCTTGCCCTGGAACCAGATACCCCTCGGTGTGTTTCTGTATAAATTTCTTCTTTCACTTTTAGACTGTTGGTTTTCCAATTGTTGGCTTTCTAACCTCAGGGTCAATGTTTCTGTAGTCAGATTTATTGTTTATGTTTCATTTGAACCTTCCAGAACCAAAATGTAAACATTTCAAGGACCACAACGAAAGTTCAGGAAGAAGCCCAGATCCGCTGAACTAACTCTCGGTTAGGAAGTATCTCAACATCCGTATCATGCAAGACTACGATGTACTGGATGTTAAGCTATTTATAGGGGAGCACGTGTCCAAGTAGCTGAGGCCTTATACTCGTCAGTAGATCCATCTTCTTGGTACTCAATTTGAGTATCCACCTTTACAACCCAAAGGTTCTTTTCCTTGAAGAAGGTCAACCATTACACAAGTATGATTATATCTGACGGAATCTTTTTCACTCTTTGTAGGTTCTTTCCAAAACAGCGCTTCTGGAGATGGAAATTCTTTGTTAATTTTCCATGGTTCATTCTCAACCATACAAGCTAGAACGAATGGAACAAGTATTTGTCCCCTCTTTGCTCTGTCTCGGTTTAACATCTAGGATCTCTGAGTTTTGTACTGCTGAAACATTAAGTTCTGAATAGTCAACAACTTATGAGTCATGTAAATCTGAAATGTCTAGCTCCAGATATTTAGGCACTCGCGGGTTTTTGTTAACCTCGAGCAATTACTTCTTTTCTATTCTCAAGGAAAGTTATCTTACCAAGAGGTGACAAGAACTACTATTATTTGTAGATCCGGTGGATATCGATCTCTGACCTTAGGTCGACTTGACTGTTTGGTATTCAATCTCTACCAAGCCACCCCACATCACAATATTTATAGGTGGGAACCTTTCCATGTTTCACATGGAGGGTTATCCTTATCTTTATGCGAAGTTCGATTGATAATCGCATTAGCAGTAAGGATCGCCTTGCCCCACATATTTTGAGCGTATGGCTTTGCGCTTGGCTAACACCGGTAGACTGAGGTGAGTAAGGAGCAGTCGTTTGATGAATGATACTTCACATTCTCCCTCTCTATGACTATGAATTCCTCAGTCTGTAGGCTTAGTTGATTTTCAACTTCTGCTTTGTAGCGCTTATCCGCTTCAACAACTTCATTTTGCTTTCCAATAAACAAAGGTTGCAACACGTTGCACCATCGTCAATTAAGGCCACAAAGTACTTGTCTCCCCCCCTCTATTTTATACAAGCTTCAAATCACCCATGTAGGTGTGACTAAGTTCTATAGGAGCGATGCTTCTTTCGCTATTCCTTTGACGGAATGGAAAGGTAATTTTGGAAGGGTTACAACTGTGATGAGTCGAGTGTTAGCACTCTGTCCTTAAGACAAGATTGCCCCAGATATATCCTTTTACGTTAATGGGCAATAGTCTCTCAAGATAAAATAATAACTAACAAATGAGGAAAGGAAACTCAAGTATTTCTAGAGAAGATCTTTGAGTATTTGAAATATGCTAGAAAGGAAGAAGTTTAGAATTTCTTAGTTTTGCAAGTCCAAGTTCTTAAAAATTGCGCCAAAGGCCTCAATTTATAGTAGTGTAAAAGTGGCCTCTTGAGTGCTCGTATAATGGCCATTTAAATGTCATGTAATGGCCACTTTAAATCACCAACTAATGCGGCCAAATAGTGGTGATTTATGGAGGAAAAGCGACATCTTAATGCTCAGCGTCTTCATAATCAGCCGAACTTTGGTCCGTCGCCTGCCACGAAGCTCCACGCTGCGGAATTAGTGTCGCGGCTCTGATAATGACCATTTAGCGCGCGGCTCCAGGTGGGTTGGCGTCGCGGCGCTCAGGCTTCATTTCATCTTGCATTTTCACGCTTCCGTTCGTTTACCAACGTGAAATACTTGTTATTTTGTCAATAACCGTCCATCATTTTATGTCTTAACACTACAAGAAAAACACCCTACGGTGACGGGTAAAAACCGTCATCTGACCCCTAAGATGACGGTTCCTGTAAGTGTCATCTTTGTCGCATGCATAAGCGGATAGCCAGTTACGGAACGTCACGATATGTGGCGGTTTTTACGTCACACAAATGTCTAAACATATGGCGGTTTTACGTCACACAAGATCACACTACATGTGACGATTTTTACCCGTCACACAATTGTCACTTAAATTTAAATTTTGATTCAATTTTTTTTAATTTCTATTAAATTAATAATTTATTTTAATATGGCGGAAAAATTAAATTTGGCGGGATTTGTTTTTTTGGAATTTAATTTCAATATTGCAAATTGAAATTACAACAATGAAATGGACTAATAATTTAAATAACACAAAAAATATACATTAAATAGCTAGAATTTATTGTACAATGTATTCCCAAAATGGATAATCATTCAAAGCGTGAATAAAGTGCTTAATACAAGACTAAAACATTGTTAAATTCCATCTTACATGCAATCTGAACACGAACTCTTCAAATATTTCCATGACCATCATCTCCTTGACCGCTCACGATCAAAATAATACTTATTATTTTCTTTGTCGAGTGGATATAAACTGCAATATGAATCAATTACACTATGAGAGCGACTAAGAACTTGCTATGAGAGAAGCGGCTAAAGAGGGAAATTAGCAAGATATACAAATATGAGAGCAGCTAAAGAACTTACACTATGACTCCAGTTAAGGCAGGATGTAAGAAGTCTTCTTCCTGAAATAGAAAGAAGGAAATATTTTCCAGTTAGCCAAGTGGGCAATTCTATGTTAAGTACACAAAGTATGTTGTTTGCCCTTTTGTAGCAGGGTTTATCAAATGCCACATTTCAAGTTATAAGAAACAACTTTCTAGACCTTTACTAAACTTCATAAGGTTGTCGACTTACAGTGAATAAGTCCACTTTGAGTTTTGCTATCATATTCACATTTTATTCTTTCTAAATATTATAGAGCAAATAAGGAAATATCAAGAGGAATTCAAAACAATATATCAGATTCTGAAGAGTAAAATACTAAATTTTTAACAGATAATGTATTCAACAATCATCATTAAAAATTTAGTATTTTACATTTTGACAAACAAAAATTTATGGAGCCAGTACATTCATAGATGTACAAGCAAAGAAAGAGGAAAGAGCGAGAATCAATCGGCAAGCCGGACACATAAGGTAGCGAGCCTTGTGAACGGAATGGAGCCGAGAGACAAGGTGATTGATAAAAGATTCTGATATGTTGATAGTTCTTGCTGCAAGAGCGTTGCTTAAACCCTGTTTCTTCAAAAACAAGGTCAAGACAGTCTTTGCTTCTTCCTTTTCAGTAGCTACAAGGGTTGGAGAAACCACTCTTAAGTTGTAAGATCCGTCTCTTAAGTTGTAAGATCCGTTTATCTTAGATTCAGTTGTCAATCAAAAGGAAATGTATAAATATTATGACAAAACCAATAGCAGCTCTTTTAGGATGATACCACGACCGCGAAGTTCAATGATGCTATTAGAGCAACCTGATCGATATTCAAAATTTAGAAACTTACAATACTTCATTTGGCAAAGAAAACCTTCTGAGGAAACGACAGTTCATCACCTGCAGAAAAATAAATCCAGATAAGAAATTAGTTTATATCAAAAATTGCATTGTATGTAATAAGTTCAATGGAAAAGTAGTAAAAAGCTCAATTGAAAAGTATTTACAGTTAACATAAGAGTATTTATAGTTGACAAAAGAGTATTTCGAAAGGAACCAACTCTAAAATGTTTATCACTTGAAACAGAATAAAGGACCGATTCAGGACGAACATCAAACCCAAATATATCTTACCAAAAGGTGGTGGGGCAAACAAGCCCCTAATTTCTTCTGCATTTAAACGAGGAACAAGTTCCATTAAAAGACGATCGTTCAACCATCTGCGAGATCTTACGTTGACTGAAAGCGATAGTATTTTTGCATATATAACTCGAACATGCAACATCTGAAAGATATGTATATTAATTGGATATGAAATGCGAAAAAATGGAAGCCCTTACATTTCAAAATGCAAGGAAACGATAAATTGGTGGCTCGCGAGAACAAAATATGAACATAAATGTTCCCAAATGACAAATACAAATATAAGCTAGCAATTGATTACTACTCGACAATTGAGCTCGAGAAGCATATTCCTTTCTTAGGCAAGTAAGCAACGTTATGAGTCTTAGCCGAAGTCGAGCAATTTCTTTAGAGCTTGATCCTTCTAAGTTCAATCAATCTCATACGGCCCGATGGCATCTGAAATCGACAGCGATTCACGCTCTCGTTCGTATTTGCGGTCCTTCTATGCAGTTATACAAACCACGAAAAATGGATAGAATTTACTTATATCAAGCATGCTGATATATTCCATAACAAAAAGATAAGACAAAAAGATTACAATAGCATCAAGATTACCACTTACTAATGTAAATATCACATAGAGACTTCTTACCATCATCCGCAATATTCTGTCGAACACTAGAAAAACTCGCAGAAGTGTTGATGGCATGCAGCCGGATAGAATCTTTGACACCCTCTCCAGGCAATTGCTTATGCAACAACTTATTCCTATAGTGTGAAGAAGAATACCTTTACATTAGAAAGGTTCTTTTCTTATTAGCAACTGTTGTGTCTTCAGCAACTGTGGCAGCAACAACAACCACTGCTTCTTTTGCACCATCCCCAGTGTTACACTCCATAATATCAGGGCTACTAATTGAGAACGTGATTAAGGAATCAAGATTTGAAGGTTGAAATGAAAGAATATTTACATTTTCCTCCGGAAAATTTTTAAAAAAATGTGACGATGGAAAAATTATTAACTTGGAGTTTAATACTTCTAATTGGATTTATGGGATTAGTATTGGATTATGAAGAATTGGAATTGATAAGATGGGGTCCGCCGAGAATTTCACAATTTCGTAGGGCCCTTTGATTTTAAGATATTTTGGGCTACATATCTTGATATTTTGAAGAGGAGATTATTGACCAATGAGAGGGCGAAATGTGTCCCTCTCCACTTGTCATTACAAGATATTTTCTATATAGGATAAGTCTTGGAAGACTTATTTCATTTACACAAAACTTCATCTTTCCAAAAAGCTCTCTTCTCTCTCCCTTAAGCTCTCAATTTCGAAAATCCTTTAGCTAAGAACAACAAGATTAGTTAACTTCCTTCTCCAAGATTAAGAACCCTAACCAAGTGCTAAACCAAGTTAACTCTCCAAAACCATCCAAGAATCCATTTGGGCCGAAAATGGCCATTAAAACCCTAGATTGTTCGTCGAATTTTTGGAAGTAAAACAAGAAGGGAAGTTTGTTATAAGGTTGTAGTGGATACATGGAAGTGATTGGAACTTAAAAAAGTGGAGTAAAACGAAAACTGTGGGCCGAATCTCTAGGGACTGTTTTGGACGGTTTTGACTACAAATTAAGGTAAAAACTCTTCTCCCTCTTGAAGTAATTGGATATTGCATATTGTTATAATGTATAAATGAGCTTGTGCTAAAAAGAATGAATAATAAAAAGTGTTTGGATAATTTTTGTGAAGTTGGCTGAGAATGGGAAGATTTGGTGTCTTGGATTCGTTGGTCATTATTGTTGTTATTTTCACTTGTTACATGTTATAATGGTGTAATATTGTTGTTAATAAGTTGATATAAGTTATATAGAAGTTTTGGAACTTGAATTAGGAATAAAAAGGATTAAGGAAAGAGTTATCGGATTGTAGTTGTTGGCCGTGGAATCTATAAAACTGTTGGATATTGTCGTGCAGTTTTTATGTACTGTTTTGTGGCGTGTACATGCTGGAAATTCAGTTGTCAACATGCATGATTAATGTGGTAAAATTTCTAATGAAACTCCTAAGGAATAAGGGTGTAGAAGGGTGTAAAAAGGCTTCACATTTTACCCTTATTGTTGATGGAATTGTGGACTGTTTTTATGGACTGTTTTGTAGATATTAATGGGCCGAATTTTACATATCAAGTAGGTGTGTAATCCCCTTTGGTTGCTGTTTTGATTGTGCCTTAAATGGGCTTGATTGTTGTTGAATTTAGGCCTTGGAAAAGGTGGAAAAGTACGTATTTATATGGAAAGTGTTGCCCAAATTTCTGTAGAAAGAGGAGAACCTTTACTTGGTATTAACCTACTTTAGTAAGCACGTGTTGATATACGTGTTGTTGTTGTTATAAGTTGAAGTACATTGAGACGTATCCTAGATTGTAGTGTTGGTTAGTTGCCAATAAGGTATGTGAACTATCATTTCTTCTTCTAGCATGATTCCTTTTTATAAAGTGAGTGGATCCTACTCCTTGATGATGTAATTCATTAATAGTACTTTGGAATTCCTAAAATAGAAGTTGTTCTATATACTTCCTTGATAGTACTTTGGATTTTCTAAAATAGAAGTTGTTCTATATACTTCCTTGATAGTACTTTGGAATTTCTAAAATAGAAGTTGTTATATATACTTTCTTGATAGTACTTTGGATTTTCTAAAATAGATGTTGTTCTATATACTTCCTTGATAGTACTTTGTAATTCCTAAAATAGAAGTTGTTCTATATACTTCCTTGATAGTACTTTGGAATTCCTAAAATAGAAGTTGTTCTATATACTTCCTTGATAGTACTTTGAAATTTCTAAAATAGAAGTTGTTCTATATACTTTCTTGATAGTACTTGGGGTTTCTAAAATGAAAGATTGTTATATCTATTCTCTTGATAGTACTTGGGGTTTCTAAAAGGAAAGATTGTTATATCTATTCTCTTGGTAGTACTTTGGGTTGTCTAAATGAAAGTCATTTTATTTTGGTTCATTGAGAGTCAAAGGATTTATTATAAAGGAAAGGAATGTACGATGGATATACATAGTACTTTTGGGTTCAATTCCCTAATATTACTTGGTGTGTATGGTGGATGTACATAATACTTTGGGTTCAATTCTCTAATATTACAAGATGTGATAATGCCTTAAGTTCTTCTAAAATGATAGTTCGTTTTAATGTGCTAATGAGAGTCGAATATGATTTAAATTGTACATAGTTGCTTGTGATAGCTATATGTGTACAGTTCTTGATATTTAATTTGCGTCCTCACTAGAGGCAGCAGCGTGTGTATTATTTACATGGACATGCTTACATAATGGAGGAATTCCATGGGCATGCTTCCACCATATTGTTTCATGGACATGCTTTCACGGTGGAGGAATTCCGTGGGTATGAGGCCATGATACGTGTTCAATCCCCGGGTGATTATATTATTCCATGGACTAGCTGTCATGACCCGACAAGACGCATGGCCAGTGCCCTACAGGCACCCTTTCGTATAAATCGAGAGAATAGCGGCGGAACATATAAAACTCGTAAATACTTAAACATTAAATATCAGCGGGTTAGCCGATAAGGCCACCTTCCGTAAAATATACATGAACCAAAGAAAATAAGCCGGACATTCTACGTTCTTAAACCCAATCCTGATGTGACTACTGGACCTCTAGGAATAACAAGCTGTGACGGGATAAGGCCCGCCGTACCACGAATATACAACAATCGACCGTACCGAGGATGCGAATCGGGGATAAGCCTCGGGTAATGGAGTTTCCCAATAGCTGACAGTGATCCTAAGAGTGAGGATCGACAACTGTATACTCTTTGCGGCATGAGCAGCCCAGAAGAAGGTCGACAACGTGTACCAAATATGTGAAAGAAATCGTAGTGAAATCATAAGTCTAAAATAAAGCGGAGACATGTATGATAACTCAATTAACGATGCTGTGCCTTACTAACAATGAGATTAAACAAGAGTATACTTTCTTTGCATAAAAATAGGAGGCTCGTGATCAAAGTAGGGCCACCGCCCGTAGGTCATTAAGCAATCCTACTCGGGACTATTTCACGCGTAGGTCTGTGGACCCATGATGAGGTAACTTCCTCGCATAGGCGTATCCGCCCACATAGGTCGTGTGGACGCGTGAGGTATTCAACGCAGGACTATTTCACCCGCGGGACTATTTCACCGCTTGGGCGGAGGGCCAGCAATTAATACAAGCGTCGCTCGCGTCATGGGTAGCAAATCCGTGGAATTAGTAGTAACCGAGGCTTTACCGTAAGAATAACATAAACTAGCACAATGGCTATCATACATAACATAAGCACTGGCGTATCATACATAACATAAGCGCTGCGAACATCCTAACATAACATAAGCGCTAAACATCCTAACATAAAATAAGCAAGTTAAGGAATCCCCTAACTTCTTATTAGTCTTATTCATATACCTTATCATTTTAGTTTACTTAAGGCACTAACATATCATTATAAAATCAAAATTTAACCCAAGTACTACATTACTTCTACTCTTTTAAAATGACTCTTTCATATAAACTTCAAGATACTAATAACCTTAGTATCAAGTCAAATCTACTTTTCAAGACAAGTCATGATACCTTTTAGAAATACATTTAGGCTTCTAAATCAAGTGACTTCTTTCTTTTAAAACCTTAAGCAAATGATGCCTTAAAATCAATTTGTCTTTCATTATTTAAGTCGTTTATCATACTTGCATTACTTAGAGTAAACCACTCTTTTTAACTTTCCATAAAGCTATTATAACCAACTTCCCATAAAGTCGTTATACTAGCTTTATACTTTAGACAATTACATTCTTCACTTATATCGAAGGACTTATACTTTTAAAGCGAAACAAATATAATATACTTTTAAAATACTTAGTCCCTTAACTTTTAGAAACTAAGATATCCTTAATATTTTTAAACAAGTGAGTTAATTCCTAACTCGACCAACTTGGACATTCTTAAAATAAGCCAAGGATATCAAATGGACTAGATTGTCAAAATCTCGTAAATGCGTCTCGTACTATATATTTACAACTATTCATGCTCGAGAGATAAGAAAGTTCCACATACCTCTTGGTTAAATCCACGTGCTAAGTCGATACGTCGTCGTAGTATGTCAACCTATAATGATCATAATCGTCTATTAACTTCTAACTGACGTAGAATATTCCAAGTGCAAAGTCACTAAATTCTACGGAAAATCGGATGACACTTCCTTTGTTTCTACATACTTTTCCACCTTTTTCAAGGCCGAATACAATAGCCAAACACGCCACATTTAAGGCCCAGCAATGTAGTTATCAATGAGGATTACAGCATACAGGCGTGTAAAATTCACGCCCGATTGATATCAAACTAGTACAAACTACAAGGTCAATTCGGCAACTTGAGGTACAACAATACAAATTCTTATCCAATTCCTTTTCAATCCAAGTTGTTTAGTATAACATGATATCAAGCCGCAATCGATTATAACTACTACAATATTCAAGTAGGTAACATGCGACGATTCTAATTAACGACCAAATTGTATTTCAATTTCAAATGGCTAGAATGTCATTTCGGATTCTAGGCTTCTACTATCCTGTTATACCCCGTAGTTGCAGGGTATGTATGTGTGGACGTACGTACGAGAGTACGGCAGAAATTTTGAAAAGAAAGAAAGATGTGAGTTTTCGACGGAAAAGTTTCCGGTTATTTGTGAAGAAAAAGGTTCGTTAATGGGAATTGGATTCCCAGATTTGGTATTTGGACTTCATAGATTATATTAGAATTTTGAGATTTTATTTTCGGAAATGGTCACGTGGGGCCACGGGAGAAATTCTGGTTTTGTAGAGCAGCTTTGTTTTGAGATTTCCATTAATTTGGATATTTTGAGACGAAATATTAGGCGAATCGAGCGACACGTGTCACCCCGTGTGGCACCGCGGCGATTTTACATTTGTCTTGTGGCTTTGGTTAGAGTCGTTTTTCGGCGAAGCGTTTTGCGTAACTTGCGAAGGAAAATTCGGCTATGTCGTTTTGTATTTTTGCGGATTTTTCAGAGGCGAAACATTTTGGACCAGCGGGAGGGTGACATGTGTCACCCTCATGATGGAAGACAAGTGGGGCGTGGCCGATTTGGAGGGCAAGTTGTGCTAGATATTTGTGTAGATATTTGTGAGGTTTTAAGGAGTAGGGGCTAGGGTGCACTTGGCTTGATCTTGGCCTTACACTTGCCTTGCACATGGCTTGATCTTGGCCGTTGGTTGGCCTTTGGTTTTGCTATAAATACCCCAGCGTGAAGACTTATTCATTCACTCACTTTGTCTAAGTCTTGAAATCCCTCCTCCCTCTAGTAGCTCTCGTCTAAGCCTCTCCCTCCCTCCTCCTTGTGGCCTTTGGCGAAGGGTTCCCACTTGTGGTGCTAGCGTAGGGTACCCACTGCTAGTTGTTTTTCGCATAATACCACTTGTTTTGGTATAGAAATACTCCCCTAGTATTGTTATAATGCCCAAAATACCTTATCCTTGTACCTTGTAGTATTCCAAAGATACCTCTTTCACGTAGAGTCAGGAAATACTACCTTTTGTCCTTTAGTCTCAGCCGAAACCACTAAGGAAATCTTCATAGTTGGTTGAAGTATTTGAGTAGAAGTTGGTTAGAACTCTAAGGGTTGTTTGGAGTGGTTTGGAGCGCCGGAGTGGAGCTAAACCTTGCTCGGATCGACGTTATAACTTGGATAATTTTGGGCTTGTCGAGGTAATTATCTTGTCCTCTTGTAATTGGAAATTACATGTTTGTTAGAATATATAGTTGAAGTATACTATATATGGAACTATACTTAGTATTCGGTAATGTCTTTTGACTTAAGCTGAAGAATAAAGAAGCTGTTGTATTTACATGGGGTTTGTATTGCGATGAACTTGTGTAGAATTGTACGTCAGGTTAGGCGATGTAAACCCCACTGGTTGGCTTGGTAGCCGGCCTCGATAGAGGAGGAGATTTCTGTTTGTGCGGGGAGAGTCTTTGCCGAATTTTCTATAGAAAGATAGAAACTTGTGTTTTGGGGTTAATAGGCGTTTGTGACCTTTATAGGTGAAAGTACTAAGAGTAGCGTATTACACTCGAGAGTGGAAAGGGCTAGCAAGGTTGTAGTACTTGGAGCATTTTGCTTATTGTCGATAAATCGTCGCGAGGTATGTGAACCTCTTCTATCTTTTCTAGCATGATTGTTGTAAACTATGTAGTGCGGTGAGGCGTACATGTGCTAAGTGATTTGGTTGGTTTAAAACATAGGGTGTTATAATAGCTTTATGGGAAGTTAGTTATAACGACCTTATGTAAGTGAAAATGGTTTCTTGATGTTAGAAGTTAAGAGACTTGATCTTATAAGATAAGAGACTTAACTTATTTGTTTTAATGTGGATGTTTGTGTGAAACCTCGTTCGTGAGTAATGAGTACTTGGTTTTAAAGGGATAATGTTTTCTTGATTTGGAATCGAATGTGTATCGGCAGGACCAACTGCGGCGTTAATAAAGGAAAATGTATTGAATAATGATGTGTTGTATTAAAACCGGTAGAAACCTCCGTCTGCATAGAAGCTAAGATAAGACAAAATGATATTACATTTTCTAGATCATGGTCTTTGTAATAAGATCGTTATAAACAAGAATAAACTACTCACATATATGACATATGTTACTCAATTGTTCTAAAAGGAATCAGTGATTAAGTTTGGGAACTATGAAACCATTTGAAAATGAGAAGCTTGAGTAATTGAAACTAGGCAAGCTGGAACTTAGGAAAAGAATGTTGTTACGTGGTTTTGAAAAGGAAGGTGGGTTGGTCATTCTAATACTACGGGTATCGGGTGACTTTTATAAAAGAAATGGATCTCTTTAAAGAACTTAACGTATGTAGTACTTTGGGGTTAAAAACAGGACTTTGGCATAAAATGAAAGTACTTTGAGTTGTGTGAAACTTGCCTATGCTTGTTGTTGTGAAACTTGCCTATCTTGTTGTTGTGAAACTTGCCTATGCTTGTGATGATAGCCTTTGTTGTGCAAGTGTGGTATTTACGTATTCTGGCGTCTCGATGAGGCGGTCGACTTGTTGAGAACTTACTTGGAGCGTCTTTGGCGGTGATGGAGAATTCCACGGGTATGTTTCCATTTTGATTCTTGTCTTGTTGTTGATGTCACGTGGGCATGTCTGCCGTCGAGTCGGGGCATGCGGCCGTGCGGTCGGGTTGATTACCGATATATTGTTATTGTGGTTACATGGACATGTCTACTGCAGGTAGAATTCGGGGCATGTGGCCGTGCGGCGGGGTTGATCACCAGTATATTATTGTTGATGTCACATGGGCGTGTCTACACCGAGGTAGAATTCAGGCATGTGGCCGTGGGGCATTGGTATTATTGTTGCATCATGGACATGTCTACCGATCTGAAGTCGGGCATGCGCCGTGATGCGAACATGATTGATGTTGTGGGCGTGAGACCCATAGTTATATTTGAGTGATGACTTGAGCGTGAGTCCACGGCTGGATATATTTGCTTTTATGTTGTGAAGCGTAGTTGGGTTATCATACATGTCTCTGCTTTATATAGACTAGTATGATTTCATTCTGATATTTTCTGATTTCACATACTTGGTACTGTTATCTTGACCTCGCTTGAGGCTGCGTTAAATCTGCGAGTAGAGGTACATCGATGCGTGGATCCCGCTCTTGAGATCCTGATTCGGCGTATTAGGAAGCTCCGTTTCTTGGAGGCTTATCTTTTAGTATGTGTTCCACTGAGTTGTAGGTTCTTGTACATTCGGGGTATGGCGGGGCCTGTCGTCATAGTCGTTGTAAATCTTAAGTGCAGAAATGCTTGTTGTGGGCGGGGTTGTAAAGGATTAAACTATTCGGGTTTTATGTATATCTTTGAAGGCAACCGTTTTGGTTGGCTTTATTATTATTATATCTCTTGTTTCATGACTCATGTTTTATTTTCCTGGTTTTCTCGATGTTGTATCACTAGGGTGCAGGATAAGGCACGATGCGGGCCGGGCGAGTCGTTACATATCCAACCCACTAATGAATCTTCAACACATAATACTTCATGCTAGCTAAAATGTAAGGCTACAACAATATGTAATCTTATAACACTTAAGAGAACAAGATTGTTACCTTAGTGAGCCTTAATCCACTTCAAGATCCGAAGTCGCTCCCTAGAAAATTAGAGCCTCTCCTTGACACTCCAATCTGCCACTAGAAGCCCTTAGAAGATCACAAACAACTTTCCTTTAATCTTCCAATCCAAACCTAGGAAAGTGACTAGGTTTTCACCTTGCGACTAATACGAAAATGCCACTTTTCCGGGATCTTTCTATTGAGATACCCTTACAATACCCTTATGAACCTTGGTTTAAAGTGTGGAGATTATTGGACAACAATTGGAAATTTTCCTCTTGAAAAAGTGCCATTGCCGTGAGCTTCACTTAGAGAGCAAGAACAAGATTTAAATTTTCTCTAAGTGTTGAAAATGACAAAGTCTTGCACTACTAGTGTAGATAAATACTACATTCAAGGGTCTAGATTGGAACACTTGTGTGGCTTGGATACCTTTCACTAGGATCAAGTCAGTGGCCTTTGACAAGTCAACGATGTCAAGCCTAAGTCTTGCAAGACTTGAACATCTTAAAATTGGTCAAATGACCATTCTATCCATGCCCATTTCGTCAATACCACTAAGGGGGTGACACGTGTCGCCTCCCGATTAAATCAATATTTCGTTTTCCGACGTTTTCATAATTCCGATAAATTTTTACTAGTCTCAAATCTTAACACTTTTGAGTTCTTACGTACGTTCTTCTAAACATATCTTGGAATTCCGGGGTGTAACATTCTTCCCCCCTTTGAAACATTCGTCCCCGAATGTTCTTTTGGGAGTCAAACTTAAAGATAGCGACATAGTCTCCTTACAACCCCTACATACCAATAATGCCACACGTGGCCACATAACAATACTCGTACCAAAATGTCAGTGAACCCCACGTGTCAGCGTCGGTTATCTGCGTAAAGCACGACTCGAGCTTACTAATAATATTTCTGGATAAGCTTCGCTTATCCACGCGTGAATCAAGTCTGGACCAAGTAACTGAACCTCGCATACGTCGAACCAACCAACCGACGATCTACACTTTCTTACATACAAGGCCTCATACAGGGCCATCCGGATACTGGAATGGTAGCTTTTGTTATACGCAAACTCAACAAGAGGTAAATAATCCTCCCAGCTACCCCTGAAGACAATAACACAGGCCCGCAACCTATCCTCAAGTGTCTGGATATCATGCCTTGCACGTCGTCGATCGAGGATGAAATGTCCTGTTTGAGACTCACTGTGTCCCTAATACCTTACGGAAAACCTCCAGTTAGCCGTAGCGAGCTCATCTCGCTGACATCATAAATGTAGGAACCAAGTGAAGTCTCACAATCTCCTTGCTATATAATCTAGCATAAACCTCGGTAGAGTAAGTGGTCTGGCCAGGAAGAAAATGGGCTTCATCGTCGACTGTTTACCGTAACCCATAAGGAGTCACACTTCCGGGTATGATGCAACCACGTAACAAGATCCATATTAATCACCTCCCATTTCTAAGTCGGGATCTCGATGCTGTAATAGCCAGGCTTACGGTGCTCAACCTTGACTGCTTCTAATTTGGACACTAAGCGACAAACTGCGCGTCCTCTTGAGCCATCTTACCAATACATACATGCGAGGTCGCGATACATCTTAGTCGACCCGAACAAAATAAAGCAAGAAATCTGCATGCCTCACTAAACCTGCTGACAAGTCTGCGGCATTGTGCACACCTGATCTTTCCTCATATCACAACACCTATCGGTGCTACCCATATAGGTCGTCCTCATCGGAGGCCGTATCTCAAATTTGCCACTAGGCGAATCCTTATCTTTCGCCTCTTCACCTCGCCAGCGAGGAAAACTCGGCAACCTCTCGAACTGAGCTCATCTATCGAGTTCCGTAGTTGCCGAAAATATAGGTTGTTACCTTATCACATTGCATCACGCGACCCAGCCAAACACTCAAGTGTTACCATAATAACCTAACCCTCTAGTCCTTCAGGCCTCAGGAGGGGTTAGAACTGTAGTCGTAGTCATCTTACTTCCAAATAACTGGAAGTCTTTCTCATACTTTCAAATTATTCGGGCATATTAATCTCAATTATGGTTCATGGTTCCATTTCCCTGTTGCAACCAAACGTGGTCACTATACTTAGATTCGACTCCTTTACTTGACTCATGGCTAATACTTCCTGCCAATCACAATCTAGGGGGAGACTTCCTTGATCCCGTCAAGTAATAATTCTATTATTTTCTCCCAGCTCGTAGAGCTTATAGCAGTGTTTAACCTCGATTCACGATATTACATAATCGATGACTTGTCGAGATTTCTTATTGTTCGAGTGCCTATTAAGTCTTTCCTTTATAAGTTATTTCAAGTTGTCACGGGTCCCTTACACCGTATCTCCTTATTATCTTTCTCGTCGATTTATATGCTACCATATTTCCTCGAGGTGTTCTTACGCCCATCGTTTACTAATGGTCTTTACACTAGTCCGAAATACTCATATCTCGTGCAACTTACATAATCATAGTTGTATTCTCTTTTATCATTCTGGTCATAACCCTTCCTTATGCTTACTATTAGCAAAAGTATTTCTATCTTGATTCATAATCATACAGTTTCATGCATGCGTACAACCTGCATTTATATCTTTACGATACTTCCTCGACTAATTAAATGCGTCATTCTTAATTACCCAACACTACACTTTTCCACGGTTATCTAAAGTGTAACCTATGGCATGTGATACGAAGACCTTACCGTCTCCTTTCCTTCATCTAACAACATGGGTACGTAACCCATGTACGTAAAACTATCCTTTACGTGGGGAGAACTTATCTCCACTTACAAAATCTAAATCATCAGCGCCCCCTTTATAATCGTATAGATTTTCAAAACCTACAACGATGTCTTACATTTTTCGTGGCGACTCACACTTATCTTATTCTTGCTGCGCATTTCTGAAATTATCCGGAAGGTCGTGTACGACTTCCACACCAAACCAACTCCAAGTACCCCAGGGCACTTAACATAAAACTCGTTCAAATTCAAGTACTACTTACTTTCTGCATTAATTTACCTCGAACGAACAAGTCACATAGACTTATTAAAATCAACTATGTCAAGAAGGAAGGATAATTCAGTTCTGACACTTCCCTTCATTTCCACTCGATAACGGTTTCTTGGAAAAGCGGTACAGAACCAATCTCTCTGCGATCGGCGTTGGCATAACAAGAGGCGGACTAACGTCTCATGTGACCTCAGTCGACATGTCGGCTCTACTAGGTCTGCTAGGGTCAACGACCGTATCGTTACCGGCAATTATTATCTACCCGCTCAGCTACCACCCAACACTCACGAGTGTAGTCACCTCGAAAGGTTCTCGTGGATTCAGGCTCTATTACTTTACACTTGGTTGCTCTCTTTTCCTTTGGTGTGCGCTTTCGTACTTCAAACTTATACTAACATCGTGCATAACTTCCATACTAAATTTTACAATCTTTGGAGTTACTAAATTAAACAATATAAGGCGATTCGGCTCTCACGATCGGTTCCGGTGGAATGCGTCCACGAACCCGTAAAGCGATTAACTAGACTTGGGCCTGCGCACCGTGACCGTCACGTGGCGGACTACTACCCCGATCCCATTCCATTTCAGGCTATGGGGCGACCCTTAATAGGTCCTCAACCGACTCGTGCGCTAACTCTTATCCTTGGTCTAACTTAAATTTTTTTTTTCTACCCGAGAAGGCCTTATATACCTAAGGTCTCGGCGGTTATCAACATTCTTAGGCTCGCAATTTTCATGCTCCAAGCCTACCTTATCAGTCCCCCCGTAAACGGGTACAAAAACTTCTCATAATACCATAATCGTGTTGTCTTGACCACAACAACCATACTTACTCCATACGGATCTCACCGTACCGTCCCTAAGCGTACCACGTGGCAAGTTACTAACATAGTCTCATTAAGTCCCTTAATTAAACTTCTTAAGGTCCGTTACCTATCGATCATCATCGTCTCTAATTATTTCAAATTAGTACGTAAAACCTTGATGAGAGTTCATTAAACTGTTTCATACCTTCCCGGTATCTATTTAGTCCTTACTAATTCCTGATAATCTAAGATCATCCTAGGCAACACATATGTGACCCTCATACATAAATTTGTATAGTTGTATGTCATAATACCAACTATACTACAAATATTACCAACCTGGATACGCAATCCACATAATTTTCTGAGTCATTTCTTGCCTTTCGTGCCGCGATCAACATAACTCGTTAGGGAGGCGACCCTAACCACACGGCTCTATCGCGCGATCTCGAGTGAGAAGAATGAAACTAATCCTAAATGTCCTGCGACCTCACGATTATAGATGTAGTGCGCAACACACCGATAACGAGACTACTGCTAGACAGCGGCCTCAGACACTTTCCGAGGACTAAGCGCTCGATACCACTTTTGTCACGACCGACCCGGGCAGCGGGTGCCTACACAGGCACCACTTTCAGTATACATCGAGAATAGCGGCGGAACATATAAAACTCATAAATACTTAAGCGATAAATATCAACGGGTTAGCCGATAAGGACACCTTAGTAAAATATACATGAACAAAGAAAATAAACCGGTACATTTCTGTTCTTAAAACCCCAATCCTGATGTGACTACAGACCTCACAGGAATAACAATGGCGGGATAAGGCCCGCCATACCCAGATATACAATAGCAGGCCATACCGGGGATGCGAATTAGGGATAAGCCTCGGAGTAATGGAGTTTCCCAACGGTGACAGTGATCCTAAGAGTGAGGATCGGAACTGTATACTCTACTGCGGCATGAACGCGGCCCAGAGGAGTCGATCAACGTGTACCAAATATGTGGCCAGAAATGCTTGTAGTGAAATCATAAGTCTAAAATAAAGCTGGAGACATGTATGATAACTCAATTAACAGTACATTGTGCCTTACTAACAATGAGATTAAACAAGAGTATACTTTACTGCATAAAATAGGAGGCTCATGATCAAAGTAGGGCCACCCGCGTAGTCGTTAAGCAATCCTACTCGCAGGACTATTTCACGCGTAGGTCTGTGGACCCTTGATGAGTAACTTTCTCGCATAGGTTGTATCCGCGCATAGGTCGTGTGGACCGCATGAGGTATTCTCGCGTAGGACTATTTCACCGCGGGACTATTTCACGCTTGGGCGGTGGGCCCATGAGTACAAGCCGCGCTTTCGCGTCATGGGTAGCAAATCCATGGAATTAGTAGTAACAGGGCTTTACCGTAAGAATAACATTAACTAGCACAATGGCTATCATACATAACATAAGCACTACCAGAACATCGTACATAACATAAGCGCCAGGAGCATCTAACATAACATAAGCGCTAACATCTAACATAACATAAGCAAGTTAAGGAATCCACAACTTTATTAGTCTTATTCATATACACTATCATTTTAGTTTACTTAAGGAACTAACATGTCATTATAAAATCCAGAATTTAACCCAGTACTACGTCTTCTACTCTTTTAAAATGACTCTTTTCATATAAACTTCCAAGATACTAATAACCGTAGTATCAAGTCAAATATACTTTTCAAGACAATTCACAATACCTTTTAGAAATACATTTAGGCTTCTAAATCAAGTCACTTCTTTCTTTTTAAAACCTTAAGCAAATGATGCCTTAAAATCAATTTGTCTTTCATTATTTCGAGTCGTTTATCATACTTACATTACTTAGAGTAAACCACTCTTTTTAACTTTCCATAAAGCTATTATAACCAACTTCTCATAAAGTCGTTATACTAGCTTTATACTTTAGACAATTACATTCTTCCTTATATCCAAGGGACTTATACTTTTAAAACGAAACACGTATCATATACTTTTAAAATACTTCAAGTCCCTTAACTTTTAGAAACTAAGATATCCTTAATATTTTTAAACACGTGAGTTAATTCCCTAACTCAACCAACTTGGACATTCTTAAAATAAGCCAATGATATCAAATGGACTAGATTGTCAAAATCTCGTACGTCTACCATACTATATATTTACAACTATTCATGCTCAAGAGATAAGAAAGTTCCACATACCTCTTCGGTTCAATCCACGTGCTAAGTCCAATCGCGTGCGTAGTATGTCAACCTATAATGACCATAATACGTCTATTAACTTCTAGCTTCAAACGTAGAATATTCCAAGTGCAAAGTCACTAAATTCTACGGAAAATCGGACAGCACTTCCTTTGTTTCTACATACTTTTCCACCTTTTTCAAGGCCCGAATACAATAGCCAAACACGCCACATTTAAGGCCCAGCAATGTAGTTATCAATAGGGGATTACTGCCTACAAGGCGTGTAAAATTCAGCCCACAATTGATATCAAACTAGTACAAACTACAAGGTCAATTCGTGACGAGGTGCAATAACACAAATTCTTATCCAATTCCTTTTCAATCCAAGTTGTTTAGTATAACATGATATCAAGCGCAATCGATTATAACTACTACAATCTTCAAGTAGGTATCATGCGGCGATTCTAATTGACCAAATTGTATTTCAATTTCAAATGGCTAGAATGTCATTTGGATTCTAGCTTCTACTATCCAAACCACTAATGAATCTTCAACACATAATACTTCATGCTAGCTAAAATGTAAGGCTACAACAATATGTAATCTTATAACATTTAAGAGAACAAGATCACAAACAACTTTCCTTTAATCTTCCAATCCAAACCTAGGAAAGTGACTAGGTTTTCACCTTACGACTAATACGAAAACGCCACTTTTCCGAGATCTTTCTATTGAGATACCCTTACAATACCCTTATGAACCTTGGTTTAAAGTGTGGAGATTATTGGACAACAATTGAAAATTTTCCTCTTGAAAAAGTGTCATTGCCGTGAGCTTCCCTTAGAGAGCAAGAACAAGACTTAAATTTTCTCTAAGTGTTGAAAATGACAAAGTCTTGCACTACTAGTGTAGATAAATACTACATTCAAGGGTCTAGATTGGAACACTTGTGTGGCTTGGATACCTTTCACTAGGATCAAGTCCAAGTGGCCCTTTGACAAGTCAACAATATCAAGCCTAAGTCTTGCAAGACTTGAACATCTTAAAAATTGGTCAAATGACCATTCTATACATGCCCATTTTGTCCAAGACCACTAAGGGGGGTGACACGTGTCGCCCTCTCGTTCGTCGCAATATTTCGTTTTCCGACGTTTTCATAATTCCGATAAATTTGTACTAGTCTCAAATCTTAACATTTTTGAGTTCTTACGTACGTTCTTCTAAACATATCTTGGAATTTCGGGGTGTAACACTAGCTCTCCATGATGACATGTTCCGTGATGGAGGAATTCCATGGGCATGGTTCCTTTATATTATGCTTCATGGACATACTTCCATGATGCGAGTATAAATACTCATGCAGACGATTATATATATTTCCATCCCTCACTAGAAGGCTGGCATTTTTATTTGTATTTGTGGAAAAAGTTCGGGTTCAACTCCCCTGACAGTATTTGTTTATATGGACAGACTTTCATAATTTGAAAAAGTATAGTTAATTTTCATTACTCTCATTTTAAAAAGGATACAGTTGACTCTTACTTTGGAAAGGCACAGTGTACTGGTATTTGATTATTATACTTGTATCTTGTTATCTTTTTGGCCTGTTATAATCTCATTTCTGATACTTATTGTTTTACATACTTGGTACATTTTAAATCTTGGCCCATTTCTTAGGAAGCTGCGTTCATGCTTGAGTTTAGAGTCTTGATTTGGTGATCTGCAAGTATAGGATCCTTGCTCGAGTTTTGGGATAGCCGTTGTTTTGGAGTTTATCATTTTGGTAATGATCTTTCATTCTGATTTTTGTACATTTATGGAGTGCAGCGGGGACTTGTCCCGTCATAGTATATTGTCCAAACTGTTAGAGGTCTATATTCATATGTGGGATTAGACTCGTGTATAGTGTAGTTTCATTTTGGCTTATATATATATAGCGGCGGCTTTGCCGGCTTTGTCGGCTTGCCTTTGTTTGTTTAAAAAAAATGATGATGAGTATCTTTATCTTCCGCGGGTTACTTGAGATGATGGGTAGAAGGGTGCTCAGGTAGGGCACCAGTCGTGGGCTCGGGGTTCGGGTTGTGACAAGAGTGGTATCAGAGCAGTCAGTCCTTAAAATGTCTACAGACCGTGTCTAGTTGAGTCTTGATTATCGGTGTGTTGCACGCCACACCCATAAACAGGAGGCTACATGACATTTAGGATTTGGTTTCTATTCTTCTCACTCTGTGATCGTGTAATATAGTTGTGTTATTAGGATAATCCCTCTCTGACGTATTATTGTGTTACAGTTATGCCTCTGAGGAAGGCAACAATTTCCCAGAAGGGCAAATCAGTAGCGGGAGCTACTAGTCAGACTCAGAGAGTTACTAGGGCTCATGTCCGATCTATCTGGGATATTGTACCGCGATCGTGAGTTCTTGCACCGGTTTTTAGTCCCCGGCACACAGGCCTCCCGCTCCTCGGATCGAGAAATACTATAGGGCCATGAGGGACGCAGTTCTATTACTGACTAGGCTAGTGGTGATGCAGACTTGTCATCAGGGGTTTATTCGGTCGGTACATGCATATGTACAGGGTGTAGATGGTCAACGCAGAAACCAGCGTAAGAGGGCTAGACCGGTTGGATATCCCGGTGAGTTTATAGGCGAGTAGCCTCAGTAGCAGGGGAGATATTCGTCCCAGCCTACACAGAACATACCCCCACAGTTCGCAGGTGGGAGATTGGAGCCCACAAGGTATTTAGGAGCCGATCCAAGCTCCAGGGTTCCAGGTTTTCAGAGAAGCAGGGGATCTGCTCAGTTGAGGCCACTTTTCCCTCAGTATTTCCAGTGCGGTAAGCATCATTTGGGGAGATGTCTTTTTGGTATAGATGCTTGTTTTTATTGCGGTCGTCCGGGCCATGTGGTGAGAGAATGTCCTATTAGAAGGGGCACTGGTGGTGTGACTCGACCTGCTGGATCGGTGGCTGGTTCCTCTTCCTCTACAGTTGTGCGCCCCACAAGGCGGGGTATTCAGATGTGATAGAGGTCGTAGTAGAGTTTATAGTTCTGGCGGTCCTTCGAACCGCATAGATGTTGGGCTACTAGGCAGGATCAAGAGGTATCATCGAATGGGGTTACATGTATATTTTGATCCTTTCGAGTCATACATGCATTGATAGATTCAGATTCCACCCTAGCGTATATATTCCCCTGGTTGCTAGTAGAATATGAATTGATAAGACCATGATAGGTAGAAATATTTTTGTTTAAGTAATGGGTAGAGTGAAGGATGTTGACAAGAATGATAAAGTGAATGAAAATATAGTTGTGTGGGGTTCACAAGGTGTAATTACCCCCATAACAGTGTAAAGACCGATAGTAGAGGATGTACAGTAGGAATACTTTGGCCAAAGGAGGCAAACCTCTAATGAGTGAAAAGGATAGTGTGAGAAATACTTTGAGATAGGAGAGAGATTCATTTTAGACCATGACTGAGAGTTAATTATGATGATACACACACCTTAGATTCAGTAACATTGTCCATAGGTGCTCGTGATTGAGATACTACTAGTATTAGAGTTTACACCAGTTAGTAAACAAAGCTAGGTAGACAATAGGATCATTCACCAATCAGTAGTTGACTAATGTGAGGACGGAGAAGAGAATTTGACATGAGGGAACACATCAGTTAGTTTAGTGAGAGTCCGACTGAAGGATTCAGATAGTGATAGCTTATGGCTTAGAATACGGCAGGATCATCCCTAGTATGGGGAGAGAAAAGAAATGTCTGAATATCCCATTTTGGAAAAGACTGCAACCTTCAAGTATTGTGAGAAGGGACCTCAGATGGAAGGTCAATTGGTGTATATACATGTGATATATTGTGGTCGTGTGTAGCATCGTTGGTTTTGTGGAGTATTGGTTGATAGGTATAGTAAGGAGACGACGCCGGAATCGGTATAGTTTAAGACCCACTATGAACATTCGGGACGAATGTTTCTAAGGGGGAAGGATGTTACACCCCGTAATACCATGGCTACTAATTGAGAACGTGATTAAGGAATCAAAATTTAAAGGTTGAAAGGAAAGAATATTTACATTTTCCTCCGGAAAAATTTTGGAAAAATGTGATGACGAAAAAATTATTAACTTGGAGTTTAATACTTCTAATTGAATTTATGGGATTAGTATTGGATTACGAGGAATTGATAAGATGGGGTCCGCCGAGAATTTCACAATTTCGCGGGGCCCTTCGATTTTAAGATATTTTGGGCTACATATCTTGATATTTTGAAGAGGAAATTATTGACCAATGAGAGGGAGACATGTGTCCCTCTCCGCTTGTCATTACAGGATATTTTCTATATAGGATATGTCTTGGAAGACTTATTTCATTTACACAAAACTTCATCTTTCCAAAAAGCTCTCTTCTCTCTCCCTTAAGCTCTCAATTTCGAAAATCCTTTAGCCAAGAACAACAAGATTAGTTAACTTCCTTCTCCAAGATTAAGAACCCTAATCAAGTGCTAAACCAAGTTAACTCTCCAAAACTGTTACACTCCGTAATTCCAAGAGGATGAGATGAGAACGTACGAAAGGAAATAAGATTCGAAGTTGGAAAAAGAAAAAAAGTTGGCAGAATATTTTTGGACAGTTTTTCAGTCAACTTGGGAGCAGTATATCTCCTAGTATAATTGGGGGTTTTAGGTGTTTCAAAAGCCTAATATGAAGTTCATTGAGTCTAGTTTCCAACGCAACAAACCGTTACAAGATCGGTGTGACAGAGCGAGTCGGCGTCGCGGCTCATTGGCGATAAGGCGTTTGAAATTGTTTGAATTGGCGCCAGCGGTGCCATTGCGGCTGCGAGACTGCGGGATTTTTGCGAAAATAGGGTAAAAATAGAAGATATTTTTTATAGAGGACCCCTGGGTGGGTGACAAGTGTCCCCCCAACTTGTGGATCAAGATAGAGGCTATATTATGACCAAGTCTTGCAAGACTTGGTCATTTGCAAGAATTCCTCCATAGAAATTTTCCTTCTCTTTCTCTAATAAGTTTATGAAACCCTAAGCCTAAATGAGATTTCTAGAAAGGCAACAAGAAGGAAATACGTTGACAAGCTTGTAGGGGGTTCGTAGAGATGATATTTGCGGGAAGAAGAATTTCGGAAAGAGGGCTAAAGTGGGCAAGATTTGTTGGACTATTTTGGGCTTATCAAGGTAACCACTTTGTCCTCTTAAGTGATTGAAGATTTCTTATTGTTGTAGTTATACATTTTACCAAGCATGAGATATGTATTGAAGATTAATAAGTGTTATGGATATTAGAAGCCTAAAACTGAAATGACCTAGTTAGCCATTTGAAGTTGAAATACAAGTTGGTCGATAGTTAGAATCGTCACATGTTATCTAATTGAAGATTGTAGTTCTTATAATCAATTGTGGCTATATAAAATGTTAGACTAAACAACTTGGATGGAAAAAGGAATTGGAAAAGACTTTACATTGTTGTTGCATTGTAGCCATTTGGCATTGAAATGTTGGACTATTTGGATATTTATTGTGGGGCGGAATTTTACACGTCTTGTTAAGCGTGTAATCCCCTATGGTTAAATACTTTGTTGAGCCTTAAATGTGGCGTGTTTGGTTATTGAATTCGGCCTTGAAAAAGATGGCAAAGTATGTAGAAACAAAGGAAGTGTTGTCCGATTTTTCGTAGAATTTAGTGACTTTGCACTTAGAATATTCTACGTTCGAAGCTAAAGGTTAATGGATGTATTATGGCCATTATAGGTTGAAGTACTAAGTATAGCGTATTCTACTTGAAGGATGGAATAGCTATCAAGGTTGAAGTACTTTGGAGCATTTTGCTATTTGTCGATAATCGTCGCGAGGTATGTGAACCTCTTCCTTCTTTTGACATGATTCTATGTATGGAATATACATGTATTACTATTTCATGATTCCTTCTACTCTTAGAAGTTAAGAGGTATGTATGTTGATTTACTCTACGTAACGGTTATGTCTAAGTTATCCTAAGTTCTTACCAAGTCTTATGGGGGATGTTGGTAAGAGTCGTTAGGAGGTATTTAAAGCCAAGTTGACTTGGCTAAGTTACGGCACAAATGAGAATAAGAATCGAACAAGCCACTGCAGCGTTAATAAAGGAAAATGTAATGACAATCAATTGAGTTAAAATGAGTAGAATTCTCCATCTGCATAGAAGCTAAGATAAGACAAAATTGTATTACATTTTCTAGATCATGGCTACTCGATTAAGATCGTTATAAATAAGTATAACTTATTCACAACGCACCAAAGTATATGTTACTTAATTTATAAGAATTTACGTATGAAGTTTTAAGACTATGAACCTCAAATTTTTAAAGGTTAAGGGACTTTATTTTTCAAGTTATGGGACTTGATTCTTAAAGGAAGAAATGAATTGATTTAAAAGTATAGAATACTTGATTTGGAAAGTATTGATTTCTTGCCATTCTAAAGTTAAGAAACTTGTTTTCTTAAAAGTTAAGAGACTTGAAGTATTTTGAAAGCTATGTGATTTGAATTGAAAGTATAAGTTTCTTGGTCATAAAAGGAATGAAAGAGTTATAACGGCTTTATGGGAAGTTGGTTATAACAACTTTATGGAAGATTAAAAGAATGGTTTTCTTCAGTAATGTAAGCAAAGAAATGATTTGAAATAAAGAAGGGCAAATTGTTTTAAAGGTACCAATTGCTTAAGGTTTTAAAGAAAGAAGTCACTTGATTTAGAAGTCTATAAATGTATTTCTAAAAGGTATTGTGACTTGTCTTGAAAAGTAGATATGACTTGATACTACGGTTATTAGTATCTTGGAAGTTTTATTTGAAAGAGAATCATTTTAAAGGAGTAGAGGCACGTAGTACGTTGGGTTAAATTCCCGGATTTTATAATGACATGTTAGTGCCTTAAGTAAACAAAAATGAGAGTGTATATGAACAAGCTAATAATAAGTTAGGGGATTTCTTAACTTTCTTATGTAATGTATGATAAGCCGGTGGTGCTTATGTTATGTATGGTAAGTCGGTGGTGCTTATTTTATGTATGATAAGTCGGTAGTGCTTATGTTATGTATGATAAGCCGGTAGGGCTTATGTTATGTATGATGGCCGGTTGAGTTAGGGTAAGAGTATAAATGAGGGGTAAACCCCCAAGACGTTATACCACCTTCTCCAGGGTAAGAGTATAAATAGGGGGTAAACCCCCAAGACGTTATACCACCTTCTTCAGGGTAAGAGTATAAATGAGGGGTAAACCCCCAAGACGTTATACCACATGTTCCGTGGATTTGCTACCCATGATGCGATGAATACCTCATGCGAGTCCTAATGGGCTTATGCGGGTGAAATAGTCCCATGCGGCGGAGTGCGACTATGCGGGAATACCTCGTGCGGGTCCACGGGACTATCGCGGGTGAAATAGTCCCGAGTAGGATTGCTTATCGATCTGCGGGCGAGGACCTGTTTTGATCATGAGTCTCTATTTTTATGCATTATACCTTTATGGGCAGACTTATGTGATTTTATCGCATCCCAGTTGGTAGGAAGTATACCTTTATGGGCGCACTTATGTGACTCTATGGCGTCCCAGTTGGTAAACGATAAAGCGTTCCTCCGTAAAGGCGGATTAGGTTATGCAAGATCGTAAGTTATATGTTTATGAACTTGATGAGTTTTCTTAAGTATATGCGTAAGAATTTGACTATACTCTTATGGAAAAATGGGAAAAGATAATAAGGTGCGATTAAGTTCACGAGATGGAAATGACACGGTAGGATCGGTATTTACCCTTTCTTTATACTTGCCCCTGTCATTCTTTTGTACTGATTATGATTTATTCTTGTACCTTATTTTACATTCCATATTAAATTTTGTTATGCGACCCGCCCGAAGCTGCGTTAAATGTCCGCGAGTTTAGGTACGATTGTGGATCCGCGAGCTTAGGATCTGGTTGGCATTTTGAGATGGCTCGATGTTCGGAGCTTGTCGTCATGGTTATGTATATTCGAGTGCAGCGGGGCCTTGTCGTCATAGCGATAGTCCAAATCTTAAGTGCATGTATTAAATGCAGTTTGGGTAGCTAGAGTTGTTTTTACATTGTTAAACAGTGTAGACCCTTTCGGTAATTTTTATGTTATGGCAACCTTATCGGCTTGGCCTTAGTTTTAAAAAAAGTGTTATTTATCTTCCGCAGTTTATTATGTTGTATGAATATAAGGGTGCCCAGGTAGGGCACCAGTCGCGGCCCGGGGTCGGGTCGTGACAAAAACCCTCCAAGAATCCATTTGGGTCGAGAATGGTCATTAAAACCCTAGCTTGTTCGTCGACTTTTTAGAAGTAAAACAAGAAGAGAATTTGGTTATAAGGTTGTAGTGGATACATAGAAGTGATTAGAACTTGAATAAGTGGAGCAAAACAAAAACTGTGGGTCGAATCTCTAGGGACTGTTTTGGACGGTATTGTCGTGCAGTTTTTATGGACTGTTTTGTGGCGTGTATATGCTGGAAATTCAGTTGTCAACATGCATGATTAATGTGGTAAAATTGCCAATGAAACTCTTAAGGAATAAGGGTGTAAAAGGGTGTAAAAAAGCTTCACATTTTACCCTTATTGTTGATAGAATTGTGGACTGTTTTTATGGACTGTTTTGTCGAGATTAAGGGGCCGAATTTTATACGTCAAGTAGGCGTGTAATCCCCTTTGGTTACTATTTTGATTGTGCCTTAAATGGGGCTTGATTGTTGTTGAATTTGGGCCTTGGAAAAGGTGGAAAAGTACGTATTTATAGGGGAAGTGCTGCCCAAATTTCCGTAGAAAAAGGAGAACCTTTACTTGGTAATAACCTATTTTAGTAAGCACGTGTTGATATACGTGTTATTGTTGTTATAGGTTGAAGTACATTGAGACGTAACCTAGATTGTAGAGTTTGTTAGTCGCCAATAAGGTATGTGAACTATCATTTCTTCTTCTAGCATGATTCCTTTTTATAAAGTGAGTGGATCCTACTCCTTGATGATGTAATTCATTAATAGTACTTTGGAAACCTAAAATAGAAGTTGTTCTATATACTTCCTTGATAGTACTTTGGAATTCCTAAAATAGAAGTTGTTCTATATACTACCTTGATAGTACTTTGGAATTCCTAAAATAGAAGTTGTTCTATATACTTCCTTGATAGTACTTTGGAATTCATAAAATAGAAGTTGTTCTATATACTTCCTTGATAGTACTTTGGAATTCCTAAAATCGAAGTTGTTCTATATACTTTCTTGATAGTACTTGGGGTTTCTAAAATGAAAGATTGTTATATCTATTCTCTTGATAGTATTTGGGGTTTCTAAAATGAAAGATTGTTATATCTATTCTCTTGGTAGTACTTTGGGTTGTCTAAATGAAAGTCATTTTATTTTGGTTCATTGAGAGTCAAGGGATTTATTATAAAGGAAAGGAATGTACGGTGGATGTACATAGTACTTTTGGGTTATTCCCTAATATTACTTGGTGTGTACGGTGGATGTACATAGTACTTTGGGTTCAATTCCCTAATATTACAAGATGTGATAATGCCTTGAGTTCTTCTAAAATAATAGTTCATTCTATTGTGCTAATGAGAGTCGAAGATGATTTAAATTGTACATAGTTGCTTGTGATAGCTATATGTGTACAGTTCTTGATATTTGGACCGCGTCCCTCACTGGAGGGCCGACAACATTATTATATTATTTACATGGACATGCTTACATGATGGAGGAATTCCATGGGCATGCTTCCACCATATTGTTCCATGGACATGTTTTCACGATGGAGGAATTCCGTAGGCATGCGGCCATGATGCGGGTTCAATCCCCGGGTGATTATATTATTCCATGGACTAGCTCTCTATGATGACATGTTCCGTGATGGAGGAATTCCATGGGCATGCTTCCTTTATATAATGCTCCATGGACATACTTCCATGATGCGAGTATAAATACTCATGCAGACGATTATATATATTTCCATCCCTCACTAAAGGGCTGGCATTTGTTATTTGTATTTGTGGAAAAAGTTCGGGTTCAACTCCCCTGACAGTATTTGTTTATATGGACAGACTTTCATAATTTGAAAAAGTATAGTTAATTTTCATTACTCTCATTTTAAAAAGGATACAGTTGACTCTTTCTTTGGAAAGGCACAGTGTACTGGTATTTGATTATTATACTTGTATCTTGTTATCTTTTTGGCCTGTTATAATCTCATTTACAGTACTTATTGTTTTACATACTTGGTACATTTTTAAATCGACCCGCTTTCTTGGAAGGCCGTTAAATGTCGTAGGTTTAGGTATGCAGTTTGGTGATCTGCAGGTGTAGGATACTTGCTCAGAATTTTGGGATAGCTCCATTGTTCTGGAGTTTATCATTTTGGTAATGATCTTTCATTACAAGTTTTTGTACATTTATGGGTACGGCGGGGCCTTGTCCCGTCATAGTATATTGTCCAAACTCTTAGAGGTCTGTATTCATATATGGGATTGGACTCGTGTATAGTGTAGTTTCGTTTTGGCTTATATATATATATATAGCGGCGGCCTTGCCGGCTTTGCCTTTGTTTGTTTAAAAAAAATGATGATGAGTATCTTTATTTTCCGCGGGTTACTTGGGATGAATGGGTAGAAGGTGCGGGTAGGGCACCGTGAGCTTCGGGGTTCGGGTCGTGACACCCAGCTTCACCAAGACAAGTAGATGCAGCAGTAACACCAAGAGAACCAGTAACCTCAGCAGCAGCTGCATTCACAACATGCCCAGCTGCTGCACCATCCAAACCAACAACTGAAGGGCCAACAACTGCAGCATCTCCAACAAGATCAGTAGTGGGACCAACACCTGCAACAAGGGTACCAACAACCTCCACAATAGAACCAGCAATAGATCAAATCTTGCCTCGCAATCAATACATTTATTTCAGATTCTACAAACACGAATGTAGGTTCACCGTGTAAGTATTGTACCTGTTTTGATGCAATCGTGGAGGCAAAAAAGTTGAATCTTGTTTATTCATTATAACAGTAGACCCAAGTTCAATTGTATTGACTTGATCTTTTCCAGTAGTTGTTGCAGATGTTATAAGTGCTTGAGCATACTTCGACGAGGTTGTTGTTGCTGTTGGGTGTTGTGTGATACCCCTGTGAAGATGTGTGATGTCAACCAAGGCTTCAGGTGCCTGAATCCACCATTATCGTAATTCGACGCTCCAGTAACATTTTGATTGTGTTGGTTACTGTGATGTGATTGTTGAGTAGGTGGGAATGAGGTTATAGCACACATCTAACTTTGTAGGAGGTCGACCAGAAATGGTCGCTGTCATGAAAGCTTTGTAACAATGGAGTTAAGAAATGGTGAAACCTGTTATGCAAAGATTCAAGACCCGTGGGTGGGTGTAGAATGAAGAGGAGATAGAGAGGAACCCAATGGTGTATCGACTTCGATGATCAGAAGTCGGAGGTGGCCGAAAAAGTTGAAGTTGCGTCTAGGGTTACTGTTGGTCGTCGATGTTATTGAAGATGAATCGAAGCACGGCGTTGGTATAGAAATGATGGGGGTGAGTGATGTGCGATTTATGCACACACTTACGCAAGTGCACGTGTCGTGTCAAGTAATATAGTCTTAGAAGACCGAGTTATCGTCCTCAGGGATTAGTGTTCAAGTACCAAATTTTATTCTATGTTATCTATTCGGTAACCGAAGATTGATATGTTGTTTATGACTACAATTATGAAAACTAATTAAACTATGTTGTTTTACTTCAGTAATGTGGAAATAGGGCTTCCAAATCTCCTCAACTATCCTCTTAACTTACTTATTAATGCAATTAATGATGGTTCTTCTTCTATTTTGAGATAGCAGGTTAACTAAGCCGTTTTATACTCCTGTTAAGGTTATATAAACACTCAACCCCAATATAGAACCTTTCTACCTTTCGGTGATAAGATTGACTATAAAGGAGGATTAAGACCCGATAACCTATTAATACTACACAAGTATCGAGTACTTTCGTCACGATTTAACCTATGTTTATCCAACTACATATTCACAACCTCCCCTTTCGGCTTTCGGTTAGAAATCATAAGGATTATGATAATTAGTGATCAAGTAATTACCAAGCAATCAAAACAAATATTGAATAAAGCTCAACAACAACAAGAAGAACCAAAAACATGCATTAATTCATAAAGATAAGTTTCAAGTGAATTGACATGGAAAGCCCTAAGTTGATTTAGTTCCTAGCCATAGACATGACAAGAACTAAATTAATATCCAACATAAATTGTAAAGAAAGTAAAACAAGAACAAGAATTTACTAAGAAAGGTCTCGATCTTGATCTTCAAAGTGGTGTGATTTGGCAAGAAGAGGAACCCTTAAATCGACCTAGAGTCCTCTTTTATAGTCTCCAAAACGTGATGCGAGTTTTCCTTGAGCCCGCCCATTGTCAATTCAAATCGCTGATTTTCAGCCTCGGCGCCATATCTGGCGCCACGTGCCGGAATCTGAGGCTCTCGAAGATTGGGCGCCAGGCGCGCTCAGCCTTTGGCTGGAGGTCTTGTGCCTGCTTTGTGCACGTTTGCCACTTTCCGCTTTCGAGCTCGAACCTCCGTTTACGCCTCTTTTGTTCCTTTTCCGCCAATGAGCCACTTTAAACCAATATGACTCAAAAGAACGAATATTTATCCTAAGACGACACGTGTTTGTACAAAAATGGACAAAAGACTAACTAAAAATGACGCAAAAGGTGTATATAAAATACACCGATCAAACACCCTCAATCTTAACCTTTGCTCGCCGAGCAAAGATCAAAAGAAAGAAATAAAGACACAAGAGAAAACGAAAATAGAAAGACTCAACGACATTGATCACTTTGATGCATCATTGTTACTTAGAAAAACATGAAGGTTAGAAGAATAATATGCAGGAACATATTGCATGGATTTTTAGCATTCTAAACACATTAAGCTAGATATTTCGCAAACTCACTTTAATCATGCTTAATAGAAGTAAGAATACTGAATTATGCATGTCAATTTCAAAATCCTATGGCATGTTTACTTGCTATCCTCCACTAATCATGGATATGCATGTAAGAGATCTTCAGGACTTTTCAGGGTTGTAATGTAGGCTTAGGCATGGGTAGGTAAAAATAGGCATTTAGGCTCATTTTATGTACCATAAGCTCTTTTGTTTTTCAATTCTTCCCTTTTCTTTTGATTTCTTTCTTCACTTCATATCTATCTTTCCCCTCTTTTGTTTTGATAGAGTGAAGTGTATTATGAATAACAAGCACCCCCAAACTAGGCTTTTTCCTATTTCTTATTGCTTTTTTATTGGGGTGCATCAAGATTGTTCACTCTTTTTGTCTCTTTTTTAACACTTTCTATTCCAATCATTTCACATTTTCACTTATGGCACAAGTGTGGAATTATAGGGTGTCAAAGAAAAAGTTTAATGTTTAGGCTCAAAGGGGCTGACTAGGGATATTTTTAATGTCAGGGATAGGAAAAAGTGGTAAGAATTGGCTAACAAAGAAATGTCTGAGTCATCTCCCTAACATGCATATCCTAACTATTTCGCCTCAAATAACAAGCGATTATACACATAGGTTTTAATCATTTAACAATGCACAAATCAAGCAAGAAACCCCAAATAGACAGATTTCATGAGTTTTTGGCATATCTAACCCTAAGTGTTTAGATAGTTGCTTCTAATTCCATTACATTATTCAACCTTACTTCACTAGGTGTTTCAAGTAACTACAGCATGCATGATCTTTAAAAGAAAATTATGACTCAAAAATACACAAAACAAATCAAAAGGACTCAAAACAAATTAAAAAGACTCACAAATACTAAGACAATAAGACACAAATAAAACACTCCCCCCCAAACATAAATCACACATTTTCCCCAATGTGTGCAAGACTCAAAGAAAATAAAAGAAAACAGGACAACTTACAGACTTGGTTTAAAGTGGTGGCGGTGGCGGCGGATAATGCATGGAATCCGTGAGAGGAAAGGCTCTGGATTTTTGATTTGGAGAAAGGACACTCGGAGTGGGGCTTCTTCAAAAATATCAGAGTTTTTTTTTGTCGTGGCGTCAGCAGCCTCGCGCCGTGGCGCTGAATCTTCGCGCTTTACGATCTTTTGCGCCGCGCTGCTCGAGCGCGCCAGAGCCAATTTTCTGTTGGTTTCTTTTCAGTTTCCGTCCTCTCAATTCTTGGCTCTGCACCTGTCATCACAACATATAAACAATACCTCCGTGAGACTGTTCTAAGTAAAAAAAAACTAAACTGCATTAAATTGAATAAAGAAAATTAAAATAACCTTGGGTTGCCTCCCAATTAGCGCTGTCTTTAACGTCTTTTAGCCGGACGCACGTTCCTTATCATTTTAGGGTGAGAGGAGTTACTAGGCTCATATATTCCATTTCATTGATCAAATAGGGTTTTAACCTCTGTCTGTTTACCTTGAAGGGGGCTCCCTCTCTCCCTTTTACTTCAACTGCACCATAGGGGAATGCTCTTACCACAGTGTATGGTCCTGACCAACGCGATTTTAACTTGCCTGGAAACAGCCTTAACCTTGAGTTGAATAAAAGCACTTGTTGTCCTGCTTGGAAGTCTTTTGGTATCAACATCTTGTCGTGCCATACTTTCGTTCGTTCCTTGTAGATCTTTGCATTCTCATAGGCGTTGTGTCTGAATTCATCCAACTCGCTCAGCTATAGCAGCCTCTTCTGTCCTGCTGCCTTGGCATCCATGTTCAGCTTCCTCATTGCCCAATAGGCTCTGTGTTCCAACTCTACTGGCAAATGACATGCTTTACCAAAAACTAACTTATATGGTGACATTCCAATTGGGGTTTTGAATGTTGTTCTGTATGCCCACAGTGCGTCATCCAGTTTGATAGATCAATCTTTTCTTGAGCCATCCACCGTCTTTTCCAATATGTTTTTCACTTCCCTATTTGACACTTCTGTTTGCCCATTCGCTTGAGGGTGATAGGGAAGTGTGGTGCGGTGGTAGACTCCATATCGGGCAAGCAATGTATTAAGCTGCCTGTTGCAAAAGTGACTTCCTTCATCACTGATGATGGCCCTTGGAGTACCAAATCTTGTGAATATATTCTTTTTAAGAAACCTTTGAACAGTCTTACTATCATTTTCTTTAGTGGCTACTGCTTCTACCCATTTGGACACATAATCCACTGCCAAAAGGATGTACTGATTTCCAAAGGACGACGGGAATGGACCCATGAAATCGATTCCCCACACATCAAATAGTTCTACTTCCAATATCCCTTGCGAAGGCATTTCATTCCGTCTTGATATGTTCCCTGTTCTTTGACAACGATCACACCTCTTCACAAAGGCGTGGGCATCCTTAAAAGGTATTGGCCAATAGAACCCGCTGCGATTTTGCCGCCGTTCTTGATGCCCCAAAGTGTCCACCACATTGTAGGGTGTGACAATGAGTGAGAATCTGATGCATCTCCTCCTCTGGTATACATCACCTGATGACTTGATCGGCACAGTGTTTGTATAACATCGGGCCCTCCCAATAGTAGTGTTTTACTTCGGAGTAAAACATCTTCACTTGTTGTCTTGTCAATCCTGGGGGTGTTACCTTAGCTGCAAGAAAATTAACAAAATCAGCGTATCAAGGTAACTTAAAACCCGCACTTACTTGAAACAATTGCTCATCTGGGAAGTGATCATTTATCTGCACATCCTTGGTGTTCTGGTGTTCTCAAGTCTTGACAAGTGGTGCACATCGAGTTCTCTCGTCCCTTCTTGTCACGAATCTCCACGTCGAATTCTTGTAGTAGCAGGACCCATCGGATGAGGCGAGGTTTTGCATCCTTCTTTGTCATCAAATACTTTATGGCAGAGTGGTCAGTGTATACTATCACCTTATTCCCAATCAAGTATGGCCTGAATTTCTCAAAAGCATACACTATTGCTAGCAATTCTTTTTCTGTAGTCGCGTAATTTAACTGTGCGTCATTCAGAGTCTTTCTAGCATAGTAGATGGATCTAAATACCTTATCGATTCTCTGCCCAAGCACTTCCCCCACTGCATAATCACTTGCATCGCACATTAGTTCAAATGGGAGCTCCCAGTTTGGTGCAATGACTATGGGTGCTGAGATAAGCTTCTCCTTGAGTGTCTGAAAAGTGTTCATGCATTCCTTATTGAATTCAAAAGCAACCCCCGTCATTAGCAAGGTGGAAAGGGGCTTTGAAACCTTTGAGAAATCCTTGATGAATCTTCTATAACAACTGGCATGCCCAAGGAAACTTCTGACCCCTTTTATTGATACTGGTGGTGGTAGATTTTCGATTACTGAAATCTTTGCTTTGTCCACCTCAATACCTTGGTTCGATATTTTGTGTCCCATGACAATCCCTTCTTTTACCATGAAATGACACTTCTCCCAGTTTAGCACAAGGTTGGATTCTTCACATCGTCTTAACACTGCTTCCAAGTGCC
Source organism: Przewalskia tangutica (assembly GCA_029844215.1). Taxonomy (NCBI): domain Eukaryota; kingdom Viridiplantae; phylum Streptophyta; class Magnoliopsida; order Solanales; family Solanaceae; genus Przewalskia; species Przewalskia tangutica. Next base: position 57,026 of record JAQGDG010000375.1, read on the forward strand.
TCAAACATTCGTCGAACGAAGCTCCAAAGACCGAGAAGTCATCCATAAAAATCTCTATAGTCCTTTCCACCATGTCCGAGTAAATTTCCATCATGCACCGCTGAAATGTCGCGGGTGCATTGCAAAGCCCAAATGGCATCCTTCTGAATGCAAATGTACCAAAAGGGCAGGTGAATGTTGTCTTTCCACGATCTTACGCGCTATCGCAATGTTACACCCGTAATTACGTGACATGTTTTAAGAACGCGTTTGAAAGAACTCACGAGTGTTAATATTTGAGACTTGTAAAAGTTATCGGAAATATTGGAATTTGTCGAAAACGTATTATCAGGATTTAATGGGGACGACACGTGTCACCCCCTTATAGATGCCTTGGACGAAATTGGCATGGCCAATATGGTCATTGACCATAGTCTTAAGATGACAAAGTCTTCCAATTAATGAGCTTGAGTTTCTTGACCAAAGTCAAAGGTCCCACTAGTCTTGATATTTTATAAGAGACCATCCAAACCCCCCAATTGTTTGCATCTGACCTACATTACACTATATAATACTACTAGTAGTGAGACTAGTTCCATACTTAGCCAAATTTACACAAAAATTGAAGAACATAGAGCAAGAGCTCTGCCTGGGTCCAACAAGAAGGAAAAAAATTTGTTTGTTATCCAATAATCTTCCCACTTTAAACCAAGGTTCCTATGTGTATTGTAAGCATATCTCAATAGAAAAATTCCGGAAGAAGAGAGTTTTCGTATTAGTCGCAAAGTGAAAACCTAGTGGCTTTCTAGGTTTTGGATTGGAAGTTTGAAGGAAAGTTGTGGGTATGGTTCTAAGGGTCTCAAGCGGATTGAAGTGTCTTGAAGAGGCTCTAAGTTACTAAGGAGCGACTTCGGATTTGAAGATTTGATTAAGATTCGTTGAGGTATAATCTTGTTCTTTGAAAGTGTTACAAGGTTATTTATATTGTTGTTATATTTACTTGTTGCTAGCATGAAGTATATGTGTTGAAGTTTATAAGGATTATGGATTGATTGTAGCCTTGAAAATCCGAAATGTAATGTAAGTCATGTTAAGTTGGATTACAATTTTGGTCGTTTATTAGAATCGTCGCATGTTGTTGACTTGAAGATTATAGTAGTTATAGTCGATTGCGACTTGATATCATGTATTGCTAACAACTTGGATTGAAATGGAAATTTGATAAGAATTGATATTGTTGAAAGTAAGGTGGCCGAATTTGTACTTGTAGTTGTAATAGTTTGTTATTCATTTGTATTGGACTACCTTATAGATTGTGGTGAGCCAATTGGGGCTGTTTGGTTATTGTATTCGGCCTTGAAAAGGTGGCAAAGTAAGTAGAAACAAAGGAGGTCTTTGTCCGATTTTCCATAGAATTAGTGACTTAGCACTTAGAATAATTCTACGTTAGAAGTGAGAGGTTAATGGACATATGTCCATTATAGGTTGAAGTACTAAGTATAGCGTATCCTACTTGAAGGATGGATTTGCTATCAAGATTGAAGTACTTTGGAGCATTTTGCTACTTGTCGATAATCGTCGCGAGGTATGTGAACCTCTTCCTTCCTTTGGCATGATTCTATGTATGAAATATACATGTAGTAGTATTTCATGATTTCGTCTACTCTTAGAAGTTAAGAGGTAGTTATGTTGATTTACTCTATGTAAAAGCTACGTCTAAGAAATCCTAAGTCCTTACCAAGTCTTATGGGGATGTTGGTAAGAGTCGTTAGGAAGTATGTTGAGTCAAGTTGACTTGGCAAATTTTACGCACAAATGAGAATAAGTATCGAACAAGCCATTGCAGCGTTAATAAAGGAAAATGTAATGACAATTAATTATGTTAAAACAAGTAGAATTTCTCCATCTGCATAGAAGCTAAGATAAGACAAAATTGTATTACATTTTCTAGATCATGGCTACTTGAATAAGATCGTTATAAATAAGTATAACTTATTCACAACGCACCAAAGAATATGTTACTTAATTTAAAAGAGTTTACGTATGAAGTTTTAAGACTTTGAACCGGTTTTCTTAAAAGTTAAGAGACTTGAAGTATTTTGAAAGCTATGTGATTTGATTTGAAAGTATAAGTCTCTTGGTTATAAAAAGAATGAATTAGTTTAAGGCATAAAGTTAGTATGACGCTTTATGGGAAGTTGGTTATAATAACTTTATGGAAGGTTAAGAGCATGGTTTTCTAATGTAAGCAAAGAAATGATTTGAAATAAAGAAGGGCAAATTGTTTTAAAGGTACCAATTGCTTAAGGTTTTTAAGTAAGAAGTCACTTGATTTAGAAGTCAGAATTGTATTTCTAAAAAGGTAGTGTGACTTGTCCGAAAGGTAGAGATGACTTGATACTACGGTTGTTAGTATCCGAAGTTTTGTTTGAAAAAGAGTTTTTCTAAAGGAGTAGAGGTGCGTAGTACGTTGGGTTAACTTCCTGCAGTATACCTCACGCGCACTATATGACATTATCGACCCGCAGACGGGTCGGCAAGATACCTTTACGCGCACTATATGACATTATCGACCCAGATGGGTCGGGCAAGATACCTTTACGCGACTATATGACATTATCGACCCAGACGGGCGCAGATACCTTTACGCGCACTATATGACATTATCGACCCGAGATAGGCCGGCAAGATACCTACGCGCACTATATGACATTATCGACCCGCAGACGGGCGGGCGGTATACCTTTACGCGCACTATAGGACATTATCGCGCCCCAGACGGGCCGGACAAGATACCTTGTGGCGCACTATGTGACCTTATCGCGTCCCAGTTTGGGCCGGGTAGTATAGGCGTCCCTCCGTAAAGGGCCGGATTAGGTTATGAAAGATAAGTAAGGTTATATGGTAATGAACTTGATGTTTTTCCTAAGTATGTACGTAAGAAAGTGGCTAACGTTTATTGAAAAATGGGAAAAGATAATAAGGTACGATTAAGTTCACGAGGGGGAAATGACATGGTAGGCTCAGGTATTTACTTCTTTTACACTTACCCTGTCATGCTTTTATACAGATATGTTTTAATTGTTGTACCTTATTTCGCTCCATATTCGCACTGTATCGACTTCTTCGAGGCTGCGTTCATGCCCGCAGGTTTTAGGTACCAGGTTGGTGATCCTTGCTCTTAGGATCTCGGTTCAGTTTTTGAGAGAAAGCTCCATTTGCTCCGGAGGCTTAGCTCTTGGTACGGTTTTCCCTGAGGTAGTAGATTCACGTATATTCAGGGGTATGGCGGGGCCCTGTCCCGCCACAGTTGTTATGTTAAAACTCTTAGAGGTCTCTAGTCACATGTTGTGGGTCAGTTTGTAAAGAAATGAGGCAAGCGCCCGCTTATATATATATGTCTGGAAGGTAGCCCCATCGGCTAACCTGTTGTTTTACTCATTGTGTTATTTATAAGTTTCATGTATGTTCCGTGATTTTCTCCGATGTATACCGTAGCGGTGCCTGTAGGGCACCGCCATGCCCGGTCGGTCGTGACACGCAATCTGATGATACCCTAAGTAACCATCCGAAAAGCAGTAGTAGTTGTGCCCTGCAAGTCTATCCAACATCTGATCTAGAAATGGCAACGGGGAGTGGTCCTTTCTGGTTGCCTTGTTCAGCTTGCGATAGTCAATGCAGATTCTCCACCCAAGAATCGTCTGAAGGAATGAGCTCGTTCCTTTCGTTGGTCACTACATCATACCACCCTTTTGGGTACCACTTGCATCGACTCACCCACGCTACCGGATATAGGATAAATTACTCCAGCATCGAGTCATTTCATGATTTCTTTTCTGACTACCTCTTTCATGTTTGGGTTTAGTCTCCTTTGTGCCTCAATGGAAGGTCTGCTCTCCTCATCTAGACGGATCTTATGCATTACTGTTGACGGACTTATCCTCTTTATGTCTGCTAATGTCCACCTAATGGCGCGCTTGTGATCCCTCAGTACTCTGAGCATCTTATCTATCTCTACTGTGGATAGATGGCATGAGATGATCACTGGTAAGGATTGATCTTCTCCTAGATATTGGTAATCAGAAATGATTGGGTAGAATTTTTAACTCTAACTCGAGCCTTTTCTCGTGGATGGTATCGATCTCTCCGCATCCGCCAAGCTCTTCATATCTCTTCTTATCACATTTCTCATAAGAATTCATTCAATTTGCATACTCCATCAGCCTCGGGTCGTTTCCACTACTATCATCCCATCTGGTCAGTAATTCTTCAAGCGTATCATCATTTCTGAACCCTTTGTCCGACATCGCATCTTCGACATGTCAATGGCGAACAGCTTATCACTTGCATCCGGGAAGGTCACGCTAAAAACATTGAAAATTACCTCTTCTTCTTCCAAGTTTCGGCTCCCTTTGTGAACATCGATGAGTCCGTCACGTGGCTGGAAGGGTCTCGCAAGTATGATGGGGATTATGTCGTTATCTCGTATGTCTAAGATGACGAAATCAGCGGGAAATATGAACTTGTCCACCTTTACCAACACATCCTCGACGACTCCTCTAGGATGGACTATGGAGCGGTCAACTAACTGCAAAATGATGTTTGTAGGTTTGACTTCTCTCATTCCAAGTTTGCAAAAAACTAGGTAGGGCATCAAATTTATGCCTGCCCCCAGATCGCACAACGCCTTCTGACATTTAAACTTTCCAATAGTGCATGGGATGGTGAAGCTCCCAAGATCTTTTAATTTCTGAGGTAGTTTTCTCTATAGGATGGCACTGCATTCTTCAGTCAACACCAATGTTTCATAGTCCTCTATCCTCCTCTTTTTGCTAAGAATTTCCTTCATGAACTTTACATAGCTTGGCATCTGCTCTAGTTCTTCAGCAAACGGGATATTGAGTTGCAATTGTTTGAGAATTTCCACAAATTTAGAGAATTGTTTGTCAAGAGCACATGTTTTTAGCCTCTGGGGGTACGGTATCTTCACCGGGCGTTTCACAACAGCCTTCCACCCGAATTTCATCTTCGGGCTCGGGCGTCGCGGCAACTCGCGCCGGCGCTAAAGTTCACCATCGTCCCTGTATCTTCAGCCGCAAGGCTGCCGGGACGGCGGCACTTGCCGCGAATTTTCTGTTTCCACTGATTCAGCATTTTTCAGGTCAATCGCCTGACATTGCTCTTTTATATTTCCTCCAATATGTGCAGAGTGCTTTTCTTGCATTCCGCTGCTCAGCATGCCCGCGAGTTGTCCTATTTGCGTTTCCAAATTCTTCAAGGACACTCTCGTTTCGTCCATGAACTGAGTTTGGTGCCTAGTCAACCTGAGTATGGCTGCTCGTAACTCATCCTGCTCTTCTTGTGGGGCTGGAGGGTTACCTTGTTGATAGTAGTAATCCATGTCTTCAGGATACCTGAAATGAATCAAAACCAACAAACGGATCACGGCGCACTGATTTTCACAAAATAAAAATAGTAATAAATAAAAACAAAAATAAAAACCAAATTAGAAATTAAGAATAGATAAAATTGATATTGAACTATGTCAATCCCAAGAACGCGCCAAAACTTGATGTGCGATTTATGCACACACTTACGCAAGTGCACGTGTCGTGTCAAGTAATATAATCTTAGAAGACCGAGTTATCGTCCTCAGGGATTAGTGTTCAAGTACCAAATTATATTCTATGTTATCTATTCGGTAACCGAAGATTGATATGTTATTTATGACTACAATTATGAAAACTAATTAAACTACGTTGTTTTACTTCAGTAATGTGGAAATATGGCTTCCAAATCTCCTCAACTATCCGCTTAACTTACTTATTAATGCAATTAATGATGGTTCTTCTTCTATTTTGAGATAGCAGGTTAACTAAGTCGTTTTATACTCCTGTTAAGGTTATATAAACACTCAACCCCAATATAGAACCTTTCTACCTTTCGGTGATAAGATTGACTATAAAGGAGGATTAAGACCAATAACCTATTAATACTACACAAGTATCGAGGTACTTTCGTCCACGATTTAACCTATGTTTATCCAACTACATCATATTAACAACATCCCCTTTCGGCTTTCGGTTAGAAATCATAAGGATTATGATAATTAGTGATCAAGTAATTACCAAGCAATCAAAACAAATATTGAATAAATCTCAACAACAAGAAGAAGAACCAAAAACATGCATTAATTCATAAAGATAAGTTTTAAGTGAATTGACATGGAAAGCCCTAAGTTGATTTAGTTCCTAGCCATAGACATGACAAGAACTAAATTAATATCCAACATAAATCAGAAAGAAAGTAAAACAAGAACAAGAATTTACTAAGAAAAGGTCTCCAATCTTGATCTCCAAAAGTGGTGTGATTTGGCAAGAAGAGGAACCCTTAAATCTGACCTAGAGTCCTCTTTTTATAGTCTCCAAAACGTGATGCAGGTTTTCCTTCAGGCCTGGCCCATTGTCAATTCGAAACTGCTGATTTTCCGCCGGCGCGCGCTGAATTACCGAGGCTCTCAAGATTGGGCGCCGTGGCGCTCGCCCCGCTGGTTGGAGTGGCTGGCCTGTTTTGTGCCTGGTTCCCCACTTTCTCGCTTTTCGAGCTCTGGAACCTCCGTTTCTGCCCTCTTTTTGTTCCTTTTCCGCCAATGAGCCACTTTAAACTAATATGACTCAAAAGAACGAAAATATATCCTAAGCCGACACGTATTTGTACAAAATGGACAAAAGACTAACTAAAAATGACGCAAAAGGTGTATATAAAATACACCGATCAATGAGATGGAGGTCACTGTTGACAGTCAATTTTGACCCGTTTTTTGTATATTTGTTGCAGTTTTAAGTATTTTAGCACACCGCATTTTGATCATCATTTTTTGCATTTTTTACATAATATTCTATGTTTATTTCTTCACAAAATGGCATTGCATCTTTTTATTTTAAATTAAGCATTATGTCTTTGTTAATATTATGTTTCTATTATAATAATATTTTGCATCTCTTTAAATAATTAATTGGCACCGCATTTTTACTTTTAATTAGGCATTAAACATTTGCTAAAATATTGTATTTTATTATTATTGCGTCGGCATTTGCATTTTAATAATTTTGCATCTTTTTAAATAATTAACCCGCCTTGCATTTTGTCAAACCAGTCCAATCCAACACCATTTTAATTTCATCCAAACATTTTTTTATTTTCCCCCCTAAAATTAAAACCCACTTTTCATTTCCCCCCCCCCAAAACTAAACCAAACCCTAAACCTAAATACCTCTATAATAAACATTTCACCCCCCCCCCCACCCAAAAAAAAATCAGCCCACATTTATCATCTCAAAACCCCTTTTCTCTCTCACACCCTCACCCCTTCAGCCGCCCCCCTCTCTCTCTCTGAACCTCAGCCGCCCTTCCAGCCATCGACCCCAGTCGCCCTCAACAGTCAACCCTCGTCTCTCTCTCACATACCCTAGGCGAAACACCCCACAACCACCATCTCTCTCACCACAAGCCTCACTCCTTCCCTTTTCCCATCGCCGCCGACCACCCTGGCCGCCACGACCATCCCGCCGACAAACTACATAAGCATACACATACAAACGCCGACTCACCCCACACTCCACGCCGAACCACCATCGCCATACGCCCATCGCCTCTCTCGTCGTGCTTAAACCATCGCGGCGTCGCCCGGCGACCTGCCGTGGAAGAGAAGCCGCCATCCTCGCCGCCGGGGTTTGGTTCTATTTTTAGATTTGTTGGCATATTTTATTTGGACCGATTTCTATTTTTTTAATTTTTTTAATCTCGCCGGAATTTTCAAACTCCGGCGACCCATGTTATGCTTTGTTTCGATCCGCGGCAATCGTGAATGGATCGCTCGATCCGGGCCGAGCTTTAAAACTCCGAGACCGTTGGTTTAATTTTTGGTTTCGCTGTTGGTTGTCAGGACCGATTTCCGCTTTTGTTATATCACGAGTTTTGCGACCTTCCAAAATTCCGCGAACTTGTTGTAGTTCCCATCGCTGCGAATTATTTTGTTCATCGCTTAGCGCTTGTTGTTTATCGCTCGTCTCTGATCCGTAATATTGCACCACCGCTTTTTCTTCCATTGCTGGATCATTTTCGTTGCTATGTTGTTGTATCCACCGCCTCACGGATATTTTGTTCACCGTTTTGCTATCGTGTTAATCGTTTGTCGTTCGATTGTTTTGACGATTTTGCTCCTTTATTTATTAAACTGTAGTTGATCAGATACTACACTGTTGGTATTAAACTGATTTTTGAACAAGATGCTACACTTGTTTGGCCAATGAAAAAGTTATCCGTCGATTTTTGAGGCCTCCACAGTTGCAAAGACGGAAAATAAAATAAATGAAGCTTTCTAGGCGTTGATGATTTCTTCTACTTACAAAGGATAACCAACATGCATGGCGAGATTTAATTTTCGCAAATTTGACTTGTTTAGGATGTCCCACTTTATTTTTATATATATATGAGCCCTCCGTGTTTAAAACTATTATTGTTTTGGCACGGATCTGAAGGTTTTATTTATTTTATTGCTTTTAACAATATTGGCCGATGAAGGAATCTCCGTCTGATTTCCAAGGCCTCATCTGTGCAAAAGACGGATTTATTTATTTATTTTTTCTTTACTTATCAATTTTTGTCATTGCTTTAAAATGATTTATTCTACTATTAACACTTTTACTAAGTGTTTATGCAGATATCCGGAGATCATCTTGTGCAGAAGGCCTAAAAAGGGCTAAAAGATGTCCCGAGTTTTATTTTATATCGCATTTAATTTTAGTTTTTATTATTTTGTAATGCATTTTATTTTAATTATAAATTATGAAAAATGCTTAGAATACGTAGAATAAAAAATATAATAAATAATTAACCTGGGTTTGAACGAATAACCGCAAGTTAGCGGATCTTAAAGGATGTTTAACTCCTTCCCTTTAGGATAATAAAGAACCCTGATTCAGAATCTCATTAATTTCGCAGACCATTAAATGGAGATTAATTGCAGTATTTTTTATTGCAATAAATCAAGTGTCCTAATTCACTTAAATAATTAGGTGGCGACTCCTCCAAAACAGCATTATTGTTCCATCCAGAAACCGCACTAAAGAGCAACGCCATGATACCGCTCGGACTCGAGGTAAAAACGCGCGATAAAGACGGCGACTCCAATCGGGATATCAGTTCTTGATCATAGCAAACCCAGTTAATTAAATATTGCGCCTTATTTTGCTTTTATATTTGTTGTAAATGTTTTATATTGTTTGCTTTTATTTTGTAATTAACTACTTTAATTGCTACATTCCTTTATCGCTTTCCTTAAATTGACATTCCGCTCATATTTTCTCCATTCGAAAATTAACACTATCACACATCGCACGCGAGGTGTGTTATGCACTTACCGCAAAATTTCTTTCAATTACCCAATTTTAGGAGAGTTGGCAAAGGCGCGAGCAATGACCATCCGTCAGCGTAGCCTTCTCACTCGAGTAGTCCGCCGAACCATCGTGTCTAGTAAGCCAAATCTTAGAAAATTTAAGATAGAGCTATACCGCCTCTTTATTTTAAGTCATGCATTTAATACACCCTAGGTGGGTCGATCTTTGGTATCGCCTCCACGATTAGGAAATCCACCAAATTGTCGCTGGTTTCACAACCCGTCGATCAATAAGCATATATGTAGCGTGATAATGATAGAAGGATCCAAGCCCGGCCGCGACACGAAATTGGAAAAAGTGCATCATTTGGTCGCCATTTCCAACTAAACATTGCAGCTTTAATGGCTTGGACTTATTTATCATAATTTCGCATATCTGGCGTTTAGGCCGACCTCTGGCATAAGAGAGGTCCCATGCATATTATGGCGCACGCTTGATTTGCATGCTTTTGTTTATTATTGTTGTCGCTAGCAATTCTGTACATATTATTTAATGCAATAATTACCCTTTTGTGATTCCGGGCTCGAGCATTTGCATTTTTGCACTTTTGCTGTCACATTGCAATCAAGACTTCATCACAGAAATCACTATTGAATAGCGCGACTTGGACTTTGTGAAGCATCAACCACTAGTCCGGTCGAACCAATCAGGGGAGTCTTTGACTATATTGTCACACCTTTGCATTTTTATTATTTTTGTCATTTTCCTACTCACCTATTTCCCATATTTTTTGCAGGAAGGTCGTCCCCGCAAACAGTCGAGGGCGGCCGGGAAAAGAAAAAAAAATCATCACAAGAATGAGTGGGAGTTATGTTGACTAATAAGTCAATTTATACTGCATTCAACGACATCGCTCTCAATTCTTCTATATTTTGTATCTTTATACATATTTGCAAATTCAATTGATATGTCTAGTGTTGATTACATAATGTTTTATCATGCATTTTACAGCATAATCATTCCGAACTACGCGTGTCTGATTCTCACCACACGGTGTGATACGTAGGCAACTAATTTTGAGTTCGACACCACAAAATTAAAAACCACAAAAAAAAAACGCATTTCTCACTCATGCATCTCATTCATCATGTTTTCGGGCATTCATTTTACTTTGCATTCGTCCACAATGGACAATAATTTCTTTTGCACAACTTTATATTGCTATCATTTCAGTGATAAATTCTTTTCAAGCATATATTTTATAACATATTTGAATGAACTACGCGACTGATTCCTCAATGGATACGTAGAAATTTATTCGAGTTCTGTACTTTTATTAAAAATAAATTGTTCATAAAAAAAGTGTTATTCAAAAAATAAAAACATTTTTAAGTATTATTATTTGACTTTGATACCAACACGCTACAAGTGTGCATAAAAAAACAAGATGGGTTGACTTGGTGGTAAACCGTAGATTCTTTTGGTACCTCTTATTCATACCCGTAGATGACAATGTCTTGCATGTTTCCATGATAAGAATGAAACCGACCTCATCGTTTCATATGCATTGTGTGGCGAGTTTTTAGAATAAGTTCAACTGCGTTACATTGTGATCTAGAACTTGGCCTGAATATTTGTTGAGGCGAAATCTTGAGTAACACTCGGTGTAGGAAATGATCGTAGGCTTTCTTTGACCCGTTTGAACTTTTTTCAGCCTATCAAATAACATTATCCTTAGTACACCCCTTTGAGCCTAAACTTATTTCTTTCGACAACTGCATATTACACCTATACCCTTTCTAAGTGCATACGCACTGTCCCTCTCTCGCCCGACTCTCCGAGTGTTTTAGAAATGTGCAAGTGACTGACAAAATTCTAGCTGAAGTTTCCAAAGACAAAAATTGTCAAAGTCTTAAAAAAATAAAAAAATGACGACTTCACACAAAAAGGAAATCTAACCCCGAAAAAAATGGGCTCCAATGAAAGATTCAAAAGAAGTCAGTACAGAAAAACTGGGACAAAAAGAAAGCAAGTCAGCATCAAAACGCACAAATATCAAGCACGGACGTAGTCCAACTCTCGAGGAATGATTAGTCACTTTTTACCCAAATGATATCCATCCCTTTCCCAAGCCTATATTACAAGCCCGTGACAAGCCCTACATGATCTTATACTGAGGGTTCTCACATTAGTGGATACTTACATGACGGCCAAGCCTATGGTATCACAATTGCATTTATCAACATCCTTTCGAGTATGAGCGCACTTCTAAATGTCCCAAAATTCAAAATACCGAATATATGCGAGAAATGGGACTTTCTTTCATGAGGGCATTTGAAACGCGAGATTACGTGTAGTTCAAACCTTCGACGCAAGCGGTATGTCGACACTCGTATGGCCGGTACTATCTCAAGTTGTGTGAATTACACCGAGTCAATCTCTGCTAGATCAAAGCAATAAACGAAAATCCTTATGCACAATACTAATTGTCAGATCAATCGAAGTCGAACGCATTATTGTCTTCCATTTTTTCGTAAAAATAACAAAATGCATATTACATAAAAATTTTATTTTGCATCACGAACTACGCTCGACTGATTCCTCGCCGGATACGTGGCGCCACATTGGCTTCGGCCCGCATCATTTTAAAATCATAAAAATCTTATTTTGCATCACGAACTACGCTCGACTGATTCCTCAACGGATACGAGGCGCCACATCGCTTGGCCCCGCATCATTTTAAAATCATAAAAATTCTTATTTTGCATCATGAACTACGCTCGACCCGATTCCCGGGCCGATACGTAGGCGGCCACATCGGCTTCGGTCCCGCATCATTTTAAAATCATAAAAAAAAATCTTATTTTGCATCACGAACTACGTCTTGACCTGATTTCCTCTGCGGGATACATAAGCGGCCACATCGGCTTCGGTCCCACATCATTTTTTTTTTTTAAAAAAAAATTGCTTATATGATCGCCTTGATAGCGTCAAGATTCAACCTTACCCAGTTGAAAGTTTAACATCTTCATTAACAGAAACTGGGACATTTTAAGGATTCACTGCAAGAAAATGACAATAGACAGGAAAAAGCAGGCCAACTAGGTCTTCAGTGCAAACCAAGAATGCAAGCGTCAAGAGCCAAAGCTACAGAGTCGACGCTAATCAACCATTCCTTTCCTAAAAACTCACAAGTTTTCTTTGAGTGCAGGATCTTCATATCAGCAAAGGAAGGAGCACAACAATAAGCCCATGCGGGTTACGAACGCACAACGTCTATGCAATGACGTTATCTCAGCCCGGACGGGTCACAAAGCAGGTACGCCCATGAACCAACGCATTTCATTTAATTCTATGCAACGGCTTCATCCATGTTTCGTCTATGCAACGACGAACATCTGCATCGCGTCTATGCAACGACGCCATTTCATCTAAGCCTATGCAACGGCTCCATCTATGTTTCGTCTATGCAACGACGAACATCTGCATCACGTCTATGCAACGACGCCATTTCATCAAAGCCTATGCAACGGCTTCATCTATGTTTCGTCTATGCAACGACGAGCATCTGCATTGCGTCCGAAAACGATGTCATTTCATATAAGCCTATGCAACGGCTTCATCTATGTTTTGTCTATGCAACGACGAGCATCTGCATCGCGTCTATGCAACGACGCCACTTCATTTAAGCCTATGCAACGGCTTCATCCATGTTTCGTCTATGCAACGACGAACATCTGCATCGCGTCTATGCAACGACGCCATTTCATCAAAGCCTATGCAACAGCTTCATCTATGTTTCGTCTATACAACGACGAGCATCTGCATTGCGTCCGAAAACGACGTCATTTCATCTAAGTCTATGCAACGGCTTCATCCATTTTTCGTCTATGCAACGACGAACATCTGCATCGCGTCTATGCAACGACGCCATCAACATCTATAAACACCATGTCCTTTTCAGCACCACATCACCTGCAACCCAGTGTCAATCATACTTCGACACTGAGACATTTTTAAATCAGCGTCAGCTTTGCTTTTTATTTTTTGCATCACAACGACTCAATGTCATCATGATTTGACACTGGGACAATTTTGGGTCTGCATCATCCCTATTTTTGAGTTCTAGTTTATAAAACAGGACAAAATTGGCTACAAGTCAACATCTTTGTCCGAAGACTCTTCCATCATCTCCGTACAAAGAGGGACATGTCATTGATGTGACCAATTTTGACCCGTTTTTTGTATATTTGTTGCAATTTTAAGTATTTTAGCACACCGCATTTTGATCATCATTTTTTGCATTTTTTACATAATATTCTATGTTTATTTCTTCACAAAATGATATTACATCTTTTTATTTTAAATTAAGCATTATGTCTTTGTTAATATTATGTTTCTATTATAATAATATTTTGCATCTCTTTAAATAATTAATTGGCACCGCATTTTTACTTTTAATTAGGCATTAAACATTTGCTAAAATATTGTATTTTATTATTATTGCGTCGGCATTTGCATTTTAATAATTTTGCATCTTTTTAAATAATTAACCCGCCTTGCATTTTGTCAAACCAGCCCAATCCAACACCATTTTAATTTCATCCAAACACTCTTTTATTTTTCCCCCTAAAATTAAAACACTTTTCATTTTCCCCCCCAAAACTAAACCAAACCCTAAACCTAAATACCCCTATATAATAAACATTCCCCCCCCCCCCCCCACCCAAAAAAAAATCAGCCCACCTTTATCATCTCAAAACCCCTTTTCTCTCTCACACCATCACCCCTTCAGCCGCCCCCATCTCTCTCTCTGAACCTCAGCCGCCCTTCCATCCATCGACCCTAGTCGCCCTCAACAGTCAACCCTCGTCTCTCTCTCACACATACCCTAGGCGAAACACCCCACAACCACCATCTCTCTCACCACAAGCCTCACCCTTCCCTTTTCCCGTCGACCACCCCGTCGCCGCTGACCATCCCGTCGACAAACTACATAAGCATACACATACAAACGTCGACCTCACCCCACACTCCACGCGAACCACCACTGTCATACAGTCCACCGCCTCTCTCGCTGTCCGTGCTCAAACCACTGGCGGCGTCGCTCCGGCGACCTCGTCGTGGAAGTGACGCCGCCATCCTCGCCGCCTGGGTTTGGTTCTATTTTTAGATTTGTTGGCATATTCTTATTTGGACTGATTTCCTTTATTTTTTTTGAATCTCGCCGGAGTTCTTCAAACTCCGGCGACCCATGTTATGCTTTGTTTCGGATCTGTTGTGCACTGTGAATGGACTGCTTTTCTGATCTGGCTGGAGCTTTAAAACTCCGGCGACCCCTGTTGGTTTAATTTTTGGTTTCTGTTGTTGCCTGACCGATTTCCTTTTGGTATATCACGAGTTTTCATGACCTTCGAAAATTCCGAACTTGTCATTGTAGTTCCCACTGTTTTCGCGGATTATTTTGTTCATCGCTTAGATTGCTTACGTTAATCGCTTGTCGTTCAGATTGTTTTGACGATTTTGCTCCTTTATTTATTAAACTGTAGTTGATCAGATACTACACTGTTGGTATTAAACTGATTTTTGAACAAGATGCTACACTTGTTTTGCCAATGAAAAAGTTATCCGTCGATTTTTGAGGCCTCCACAGTTGCAAAGACGGAAAATAAAATAAATGAAGCTTTCTGGGTGTTGATGATTTCTTCTACTTACAAAGGATAACCAACATGCGCTGGCGAGGCGAATTTTCGCAGCCGGACTTGTTTAGGATGTCCCACTTTATTTTTATATATATCTGAGCCCTCCGTGTTTAAAACTATTATTGTTTTGGCACGGATCTGAAGGTTTTATTTATTTTATTGCTTTTAACAATATTGGCCGATGAAGGAATCTCCGTCTGATTTCCAAGGCCTCATCTGTGCAAAAGACGGATTTATTTATTTATTTTTTCTTTACTTATCAATTCTTGTCATTGCTTTAAAATTATTTATTCTACTATTAACACTTTTACTAAGTGTTTATGCAGGTATCCGAAGATCATCTTGTGCAGAAGGCCTAAAAAGGGCTAAAAGATGTCCCGAGTTTTATTTTATATCGCATTTAATTTTAGTTTTTATTATTTTGTAATGCATTTTATTTTAATTATAAATTATGAAAAATGCTTAGAATACGTAGAATAAAAAAGGCAATAAATAATTAACCTGGGTTTGAACGAATAACCGCAAGTTAGCGGATCTTAAAGGATGCCTAACCCCTTCCCTTTAGGATAATAAAGAACCCTGATTCAGAATCTCATTAATTTCGCAGACCAATAAATGGAGATTAATTGCAGTATTTTTTATTGCAATAAATCAAGTGTCCTAATTCACTTAAATAATTAGTTGGCGACTCCTTAAAAACAGCATTATTGTTCCATCCAGAAAACCGCGCCAAAGAGCAACGTTGCGGATACCGTTCAGACCCCGAGGTCAAAAACGGGAGCGACAGTCACAATGGTCTAACCCAATCCCGTCGATTCTACCTGTGTACGCCGGAAAATCGAAAATTGTGACGACGCACTAAACTGATTTTTCGATCTAAAATTTGAGGTTGAAGAACAAAAATCGATTAATATGTGTGGTATAGGATTGAAGAGGGAGTTGAGATGGTTCGAATGGTATAGGTGTCGATGTCTATGGCTTCCTAACGACGCCGGAATCAGTGTTTGTTTGTCGAATTCACTGTTCACCCGCGATTTCGTCCAAAAAAGAGAGAATTTCCGAAATAGCAGTCCATTTGGGTAGGTATATGTTGTTCTTTTGTCTAATGAGATTAAGGTTTTTTATTATAATATATGGACTTGTGTTTCAAAAAAATTCATTCATGTGTGTCTTTATTTGCATCTTTTTGGTGTTTTTTGAGGAATTGGGTTTGGGCTAAGGGATTTAGGTTTTTTTTTTTAAGGCTTGGGTAGTTTTAGTATTTTATTTTATTCATGATTGTGGTTTAAAATAATTTATTATGACACTTAAAAAAATTGTCACACAAATGTCATAATTTTGTGACACTTAAAAAAATTGTCACATGAATGTCAAGAAAAAACATAAATTTAGTAAAAAGATGTGACAGTTGCATTTCTGTCACACGTGAAATGTCACCGTAGGCTGTTTTTCTTGTAGTGCAAACACTTTAATTACGCATCAATATCTCTTTCACTAATGAAATTTACGATATTTGGCATTATGAATGCATGTGTGTGAAAAAGACGTTTTCGATGTACCCCAATTATTCGAGTCATAAATAATGAAATAAACTTAATTGTACGTAAATTTACAATAGTAAAGTCATAAGATGTTGGGGAGATAGGCCGACATTTTCCCGTGCATGCTGCTAGATATTCACACGCGGGGCCATAATGTGATAAATTTTCTTAAAAGGAATGTTTTGAAAAGTTGTTTCCTCAAAGATAGCCTAACTTTTTTATTTCGCTTTCGGTTTTTAATTTCAGATTCATATTTCAAATTTAATTTCAGCTTATAGATTTTTAGTACTCCCTCCATTTCAAAACGTAAAACAACTTTTTTTTGATCTGTTTTAAAATGTTTTTTTTTGCAACTTTTTAATTTTAACTTTTCACATGACATGCTTAAGATCATAGAATTAAAGAACATTTTGATATATTTTTCATATCTTTAATTTAAGATCGCGATTTAAAGATTTTCTTTACGTATTAATTATGTGAATAGCATGTTTTACCTCTTGCATTTTCTAATATTTATATATAGCCTAGACTAGTCTTGATCTCTACTTAGGGGTTGTCAATGAGACTTACTGGCAAGAGTTTTCATAAAAAAATAAAAATTTGATCAAAACCAAAAACCGAAGTAAGACTCCAATATTTTTATTTGGTTTTAATTTTTAATTAAAAAACTGATAAAATTTATTTTAATTTTAGTTTAAGCAAAAACTAATCAATAAAATTGAACTAAACTGATTATATAAATACCTATTTAAAATTATAATTGCACGCATGCACGCGCACACACATAGAAACACACACAGACACATATTAATCTTTTTGCACTCTTGATTGTCATCTAGCTAGGTGTTTGCCTTTACAGTAATCCAATTATTTATCTTTACTTTCTACTTTGATATGTAATTTTTATTTTAATAAGTCCAAGAATTTAGTTCATGTTAAAAATAACTTGTCTTTGAGTCCTTTAGCTATTTCACCACTAAAATAAAGGAATTAGCGATAGATAAATTATGTAGCTAAATTATAAAATTCATCTAATCCTATTTAGGAATGGATTAACATGTCATTAATAATTTTTTAAAATTGCGAGTAATTTAGCTATAAAGTTCGTAGTTATTTTTAGTTTTTCGTAGTAATCATTATTATTTAATTTTCTGGAAGAAGCTACATATATAACTTTATTACAAATATAGTTCTTCTTTTCTTAAAGAGTAATTGACTCGATAGTGTTGATGATGGAATATAGTGACTTTAATATGTGCATAAAAGTACATTGTCGCTAAAAAAATAAGAAGAGAAAATCGAAAAATCGACTAAAAGAAAAGTGATGAAAAATCGACGAAGTTGGTTTGATTTCCTTTTCAAGTAAAACCAACCTAAACTATAACCATGAACATCTCTACTTACGGGTATTCTTCACGGGGTACCGACGTACCGTTTGATGAGGATGTAGGTGACAAAACACGAGGCTAGAGGCAGATTTTATAGATTTCGTTGGTGAGCTCTGTTGACTCTTTCTAACGGTTGTTTTTTCCTTCAGTTTATATTATACTTGTAGACAATTGATTTCTTCTCCGGAAATTCTTGGTAGACTTTGTACTCAATTTAAAATTCTTAAAGGCTCATAACTTGATCCAATTGATTATGGTTCACAATTGCTACTTTAGAATCACATAATACAATTATCAGACAATTGATTTAAATTTAGTTATTTACATTCTATTGCACTTAATGGTATTTACGACATTGAGTTCATTGTTAAAAGTACACGCAGCAAGGATTAATACAGAGTGCGTTGGTCGGGTGGAGTTCACGTCTCACCCCAATGTGGGGTGCTAAGTGGGACACTTTTTTGTACAAAACATTTCAACTTTGGTATTTATTTGAATGATTTTTAAGTGACAAAACATATACATTGCAATTTTCCCAACTTAAACAAGAGGATTTTAAACTCTAAAATATCATTTGTCACTCACTATACTACAATTTGTTCTTATGTCATTGGGGTACAAAAATTTAATTCCGTAATACAATTATTTGACGAAAGTAGGTTCAATCAAACCCTTTTCTCCATCTATCAATCACATGTGCTTTTCTTTCTTTTAGATGACTTATTAATAGTGTAAAAATCTTTTTAAATGGGTTGTGTACAAAAATTCATAAAGATGCAAAATTTATGACAGGAAATTATGAATCACATGTTATCTTTTACAACGTTGGCTACCATTTTCGTAATTAAGTAATTCAAGATTGTGGTGCGCCCATGTTGTCTCACAAAAGCAGCAAAAAGCATTCATTTCAACAACAGTTTTAATGTAAAGTTCTCAACGCCACAGGGAGGGATCATGTCCATTCCAAACCTCTAAAGGAAACCAAATTAATAATAACAATAATAATTATTTACTCGTAAAACAGTATAATTGAATTTGTATACGCCACAAAGACACGCGCTTTCAAGTAACACATTTGATAAGAATTCTAGATGAAATATACTGAAAATAAATAATGATAAGACAAGAAAAGTAATGATTAATATTAGTCTTGTGATAGCTTCTGGGCAGAACTACAATAACTTGTATGCAAGCACAGAAATCGAGAGAGTATAAGTAAGTGTATTGTAATAACTTGAATCAGATGATTTACAATAGGACAATGTGTCCTATTATACATGAGTTACACGGGTACACAACCCACGAAATATGCCCTCATAAATACAGGAGAATGATTGTTGTAATAATTGAATAATTAGTATCTCAATAAATGCCATTAAAGCTCTATTGGGAGACATACAATCGATTTCTCAATAAATGTCGTTAAAGTCTTTTACCTCTTTCTCCCGAATTTTCGTATAAGCTGCAGCTTCAACCCACTTAGAGAAATAATCAGTATTAAATATAATTTGACAAATATGTATTGGTGCCGCTGGAAAGGTGTCTGATAATGTCCATCCCCCACTTCATGAACGACCATGAGGATACTACCAGATGCAGTTCCTCTCCCGGTCGATGTAACAGTTGTGCATGGCGCTGACACTTATTGCACTTCTTTACAAACATCTTAGTATCTTCCTCGATCCGGGGCCAATAGTAACCGATCATCATGAGCTTCCTCATTAAAGATTAGCTCCCGAATGATTTCCACAAATACCTTCATGGACTTCTCTCTTCATGTAATCAGCTTCGTCGGGGCCTACACACCGATCTAGGGGACCGTAAAAGCACATTCAATAAAGATTTTCGTCTACGATACAATACCGTGCAACTTTGGTCCTCAAAGCTCTAGATGCATTTGGGTCCTCCAGGAGCTTTCTATTCACGAGATAATCCAAGAAATCATTTCTCCAATAAGTTAGGCTGATTTAATTTACCTCATCGTACTTGATGGGATCCAGTGATGAATGCAATAGCTGAACAACCAACTCAATTTTAGAATCTTCGGCTTCCATGTTAGAGCTTAAGTTTACGAGTGCATATGCCTCTATGTTTTCTTCCTAGGGTATATGGACTACCATCCATTCTTGAAACCAGGACAAAAGCTTCAGAGTTTTCTCGAGGTATCTTGACATGCCTTCTTCTTTGGGCTCGAATACTCTGTGGATTTAATTGATCACTAGCAGTGAGTCATATTTGACTTCAATGATTTGTGAGCCTAAACCTCGGACTAGTTCCAAACCTGCAACCAAAGCCTCATACTCTGCTTCATTGTTACTCAACAGAGTGCTATGTATTGCTTGTATTAAGATACCATGGTGGGAGTCCACAATACTACTCCCAGATTGGTCCCCTTGACGTTTGAGGCACTATCCATATAGAGTGTCCAGACCCTAGGGGCAGTCCCCGAGACCAGGATAGCCTTTTTTATGCATGCAGGGTTACTCCCAAACTGAAATTAGCCACAAAGTCTGTAGGACTTACGAATTTATCGCAGTCTGGGGTCTATATTAAATATCAAACTCACTCAATTATACTGTCCATTTAGCCAAGCGCCTAAAAATTTTGGGTTTATGCAACGGCTGATGAAGAGTTCCCTAGCTGGACAGTTTTGCACCGAGAATCGTATTTGAAAAGGCAGGCGGGGGCCTCTCTATCCTGAAGATAATATTTTTCATTCAACAAAGCCTTCACATTCTTAAGAGGGAACATGGTTACTACGTAATTGGATGGTTACTATGCAACAAGTTTTGCGACGAAATTACTAAGGCATAAGCTAGTCTTTCGAGTAACGGGTACCGCATCTTAGCCCCTGACATTACTTTACTTATGTAATAGATAGAAAATTATGTACATTTTTTCCTTTCGTACCAGAACTGAACTTATCGCTACCTCTGAGACCGCTAGATATATTAGTAGTTGTTTCCGTCCTTTGGCTTTAACATGAACAGAGGACTGAATAAGTAAATTTTTAGGTCCCGTAGGGCTTGCTGGCATTCGAGCGTCCAAATAAAGTTGTTGTTGTTCTTCTTCAGAAGTGAAAAGAACCTATGACATTTTCTCACGACGACTAATATAAATTAGCGGATCGCTTTCACATCTTCAAGCGTGTCCGATATATCTTCTATTACCTTTATATTATTAGGGTTTATCTCGATCCCCATCTGGGAGACCAGGAAACCTAGAAACTTTCCGAAGCCCACATCGAAAGCATATTTTTTTAGGCAGCTTCATATTACACTTTCTCAGTACCTCAAAGATTTCGTGCAAATGATTAAATGGTCCTCTGCACGAAGACTCTTAACAAACTTATCATCTATATATTTTCAAACATTTTATTTACTAACCTTTGATACGTGGCCCCGGTATTTTTTAGTCCAAAAGGCATAATGTTATAACAATAAGTAGCAAAAGTAGTTAAAAAATATTTTTTTCTTGGTCTTCCAGGTGCATCCTTATTTGGTTGTACCCGGAATACGCTAGAGGAAACTCATTAACTCATGTACGGTTGTAGCATCGATAATCTCATCGATATTCGACACTGGAAATGAGTCTTTCGGACATGTTTTATTTAAATCTTTATAATCAATGCACATTCTAAATTTGTTCCCTTTTTGGTACTACCACTACGCTTAACCAATTCTGATGCTTTACTTCCTGACGAGCATATATAAAGTAATCTAGATATCATTTTTTTAAAAACCTATTGCGGAGTTCAGCGATCGACCATTACTTTAACAACACAAGAGGGAAACTGAGTTATACGCCCAACTTATGAGTTGTGTTTTCTGGAGGAATGCCTATCATATCTTCATAAGACCATGCAAAGCAATAAGCGTTAGATATAAGATATTTATGAGTTAAATTTCTGAGCTCGGGGGTTAAACTGGTGCCCATGTATACCTTCCCATTGGGATTTTTCGAGTGTAGTGCAATCTGCTCAAGTTTCTCTACAGTATACTTAGTGGCATCTGACTCATCCGATACCTGGAAATACCTTGGCACTTGGTAACGATCCAAAAACTCCTCCTCCGGGGAGTTCGATTCTATTTTTTTGGCGGAACTCGTGAATATATTCGATACCACCCGCTTCCTGTAATTGCTATTTAGGATCGGTTACCATCATGACTACCAGTGCATCGCTGTGAGGGAATATTACACTGGCAACACCTTCTTCGGTGAACATGATAATATGTTCATCAAGTATCTCCCATAACCTCTTCTCCCGAGCCACTGCTTAAAATTTCTGCCACATCTTTTCATCGATGCCTACAATCTGCACTTTTATATCAGTGAGTGTCATAAAAATCACACCAAGTGGACTAATCTCTTTTACTAGCATCGGATTGCAATAGTTTCGGTGGCTGGGATGCTAGATGAATTCTCAGTACCACCTACATTTGTTCTTCATTGATATTGGAGTTATATTCGGATAATTTTGGGTACCCGACACCTTTAGTAGAGTTAGATAAATTTCCTTTATAAGATTCACCAATCCTTGATTGTTTCATCCAGAACATCCTTTGTTATTTGACTTTTTAAAGGAGAAAAAACCATGTCCACCCCATGCTTTTGGGGCAGGATATGGTTGGTAATGGTTCTTCGAGGAATTTTGGTCGATTCTGGCTCCTTTATTAGACTTTGCAAAGATACTCCCAGCCCTAGATACAAGCATATCATTCTCAATGCGGATCTTGGACTCATACCGGTAGTGCATATCTTCCTAAGTTGTAGCCTAGATTCTAACTTTTTCGAGTTTCAGGAGGCATCCGAGTCATGGTTCAAATTCTTTGTGAAAGTCTCTACAACCCATTCTTTCGGACCGCGGTAACAACATCCGCTCCTCCTAGATCGTGTGATGAATTCCCTAATGAGTTTTTTTCTCCTTGCACAATGCAAAAGATATCCGCCTTGCATGTCTTCACCTCCGAGCCCCCACATGAGCTTTTATGAACATGTCGACAAGCTGGGCGAATGATCTGATTGAATGCACAGGGAGTTGTAAATACCATGTCAAAGTTCCCTTAGCAAGTATTTCACAAACTTCTTATCAGAACCGATTTTATTTCATGTTCCCTTAGATTATTTCATTTCACGACCATAGTATAAGCCATTATATACTCTCATGGATCAATAGTTTCATCGTATTTGGTTACAAAAGGAATTTTGAACCTTTTGGGGATCTGTTCGAGCGCAACCTCTGGCTTATATTTCAACTAAATATATTTCTTTGCGTCCGAACAGTCAACCACAGGAGGAGCCACCGGTATCTGACTGAACATACACTGGAACTCTTGGGTGATTTTTTCCGCCTTCTCTGCGTTGGTATTGACTTTATTAGTCACATCTTTTATAAATTTCAAAACTTGTTCATGGATCATTCTCAGGGGCGACTTCGCTTTTTGAACCATCATTTCTTGATCTCTCTGAATCATTACTGGTTTCTCCATTAGCATTTGGTGGATGCACCGATTCATCTGTTGAAGTACTGCTGATATTTTTGAACATACATTCCTCTTGAAACCACATCAAATGTTCCAACTGCTCACTAATAGCAATATTTTGTACCCTCATATTCTGTATGACTTCTTCGGGTGTTTCGTCAGGGGAAACATCCTCATGCCGAGTCTGCCCGCCCCTGGAAGTGACTATGTCTGCGAACATCGGGTCTTCGGGTCTCGTGGCTCCTGTCGGCAAACCATCCGATCTGAGTGGGAGGTTGTTTGTATTATGTCCGATGTTGTGACTGCTTTCTCCTACTCATGTCATTTGTTTGTGTTGAACAAAATACAAGAGTTAAAGAATAAATTAGATTAGTAGAGGGGTCACTTGTTACACCACAATTGTCCAGGCCCCACAGTGGGTGTCAACTGTTTACCTATAAATGGTACAGTTGATTTTGTATACGTCGTCAAGGACACGTGGTCAAGAACACATGGTCAAGTGACACGTTTGATAATTTTTTTAGATGAAATGTACTGAAAATAAATAATGATAAAACAAGAAAAGTAATGATTAGCCTGAGCCTTGTGATAACTTCTGGAAAAAGTTAAGATAACTTGTATGCAAGCACATAAATTGAGAGAATAAGAATAGTTGTATTTTAATAACTTGAATCTAATGATTTACAATGGGACAATATGTCATATTTATACATGAGCTACACAGGTACACAACCCACAAATATGCTCTCATAACTACAGGAGAATGGATGTTGTAATAATTAGATAATTAGTATCTCAATAGTTGCAATTAAAGCTCTATTGGAAGACGTACAATCGATTTAGTAATGGCCGTTCGTTGCAATCCAAACGACTATCTCAACCTTCTGCATTACCGGTGCTAGCTTCGCATATAGCGCTCCCGATACCACTTGTATTTAACCAATAATGTCTTAGGCTAACGTTGCCTTGACTCACCACCGCGTTTCATGCGTCATACTATATTTTTTGAATTTCTATATTCAATAAATATAACAATAACAATAACATATTCAGTGAAATTCCACAACGTGAGGTATGGGGAGGATAGAATGTACGCAGATTTTATCTCTATCTTGATAGGTAGATCATATGTTTTCGAGAGACCCTCGACTCAAGACAAAACGTAAGCACAAATAAAACAAGATAAATATAATAAATAAAATAGACTATAGACATCAAACTTATACTCCCTATTTTCAAATTTTTATGTTTTACTTTGCTTGTAGTTTCCTTTTTGTATGTTTGAAGACAATTACTTTTTTATATTTAGTGTTTTTTTTGTCTCACTTTATGTGATATTTTTTTATTTTAATCAGTAAAAATGATAATTTTTATATTTACAAATAATTTAATTTTAAAATACTTATTTTATTCTTAATGAGATGATTTATAAGCACATAAATATTTATGACTTATTTTACACTATAAATTTTAAAAGTGCTTCTTTATTTTATTATTTATTTTACTTTATTTTTGTTGCTTTTTAAAGTTCTTTTGTATGTTGTATTCAATTATATAAAAAAGTTTAGTAAAGAATGTCTACCTGTTGTATTATGTACAATGATTTTTCAATGTTGTTGCCCTTTTGGACCAGTAATACGGGTGCACCCACTATCTTTATTCAAACTATAAAATCTTAAATATGTATACATCTACTAAATCATTTTTTGTAACAAAGAAATAATATTTTCTCTTCATTCACTTGCTTATTTTTTTTGATCCACCTCTATATTTAATTTTACATTGCCATGTATCTCAATAATATTAGCGAATATTCTTCAAATATTCACAGTATATATTGTATTTATTAGTATCATGTATTTAAGATAACTTAGGATTCTTACTGTATTAGAAATCACATTTGTACAACTATATATATTGTGATTAATAAAATAAATTCCTAAGGAAAATTATTTCACAATCTTACATGGTATCAATAGCCTAAACTCCCTAAAACCTAGAAATTCTCTCTACTTTTCGCCCCCCCCCCCTCCTTTCTTCTCGGCAGTGGCGAATTTTTCCACTTTAATTTCTAACCCTGTGGCTATCATGTCTCCTACTACCTCTCCTAAATCCACCGTTCTACCTCCGCATTAATCGACACCCTCCTTCCTCACAGTCTTCTTTTCATCCGTCCTTTGTTGTCACAAACATCAAGAATTTTGTCTCTATTATTCTTGATCAAGAAGAATGTCAATATTCTATGTGGGTAGAACTATTTTATATCCATGCCTGCACGTATAACGTTCTTGACCACATTGATGATTCAATCCCTCTCCCCTCTGAGATTGATGACTCGACATGGCGTCGTCTTGAGGCCATTGTTAAACAATGGATCTACGGTACCATCTCAAAAGATTTGTTGTGTACTATCCAGAAAACTGGTGCTTCGGCATGCGAACTTTGGATACACTTGGAAGACATATTTCAGGATAATAAAAATACTCGGGCGGTGTATTTAGATGAGCAGTTCAACAACACTTGTCTTGAGAATTTTAACAACACGTCTGACTATTGCAAACAACTGAAACTTGTCGCCGACCAACTCTCTCATGTTGGGACAACGGTGTCTGAGACTAAAATGGTATTATAACTCATTGCAGGATTACCAAAAGGAGAATTTGATACTCTTGCAACAATGATTCAACAAGCTGATCCACTTCCAACCTTCAACAAGGCGCGTTGACAATTATTGTTGGAAGAAACACGACGTGCTAAACAGGATGAGCACAACCAAAAAGCATTAGCCGTTGAAAACTTGCAGTCGCCAACCATCACCACTACTCCACCACCGCTGGACAACCAACAGTAGATGAGCCGCGATGGAGGCAGAGGCAGCAGAGGACGAGGACAAGGGTCGCGGAAAAGGCAAGGCACAAATAGCGGCGCCATCGCTTCTAGCAGACCATCGCCGATCGCACAACAACAGTGAGTTCCAAAGTGGCCGCAAATAGCCAGCAGCAGCCGAGCCCCGTGATTCTCGGTCCATCTCCTCAACAGGCCCATCTAATGTCGGCTCAGCAGATGCAACCCACTGATTTGGGCCAAGCTTTCAACACTCTCACTCTGCAACCGCTGCATAATAATCGTATATGGACTCCGAAGCCACATCCCACCTGACCAACTCTTCAGGTAATTTTTCTCAACTGCTTCGGTTAAAGTATCCTCAATACATTACTGTTGGCAATGGTCACCGCATTCCAATTGCAGGTTATGGAAATACACACATTAAAAATCCCCATCCACCATTCTCACTAAACCATGTCCTCTACGCACCTCAAATTATTAAAAAATCGATATTTGTTAGGAAATTCACTCGTAATAATTGGGTGTCTGTAGATTTTGACCCTTTTGGTTTCTCTGTGAAGGATCTCAATACGGGGAGAATTCTTACACGATGCAATAGTATGGGAGACCTCTACCCTTTCACAAACTCTTCCGCTGTCAGAACTCAACAATCAGTCTCCCTTGCTGCATTGTCTCCATCCACCTGACATAATAGGCTCGGACATCCAAGAGATCATGTTTTTTCTTTTCTTAGAAATAATCAACGTATTAAATGTAAAAATGGGAAACTAGCCCAAAAATGCTTTTCTTGCCCGCTTGGCAAGCATACTCGTCTTCCTTTATGTCTTCAATGAGTATTACAGTTTCACCATTTGACATTGTTCATGCTGACTTGTGGACCTCTCCTGTTGTTAGCTCTCTAGGTCATAAATTCTATTTGTTTTATTAGATGATTTTTCACATTTTGTATGAATTTATCCACTCAAATTCAAATATGAGGTTTTTGCTAAATTTCTTGAGTTTCACAAATTTATTAAAACCCATTTTGAAAAATCAATAAAATCCTTTCAATGTGATAACAGACGTGAATTTAATAATTCGACTTTCCATAATTTTTGCTCCCAACAAGGCATGGTGTTCTGATTCTCTTGTCCTCACACCTCTCCTCAAAATGGTAAAGCTGAACGAATTATTCGCACTATTAATAACATGGTCCGTACTCTCCTCTTTCATGCATGTCTGCCATCATCTTTCTGGGTCTATGCTGTCAAAATGGTAGAATACCTCCTAAATATTTTACCTACTAGCACCTTACAAAACAAGACCCCCACAGACATTCTATATCGTAGGACTCCATCATATGACCACCTATGAGTCTTCAGTTGTCCGTGCTATCTCAATTTTACCTCCACCACCCCTCATAAGTTGGCTCCTAGAACTACACCATGTGTATTCCGCGATTTCCCACTCAACCATAGGGGTTATCTGTGCTATGACTTGTCCACTCATCAGATTCACATTTCTCGTCACGTCACGTTCAACGAGACGATATTTCTATTTTCGGACCCTCAGAAACCGAAAACCTGACTACTCGTTTCTTGATGAACCAGTCATATCTCCTAGCATTCTAAGTCAGCTCACTCATATCCCTCCTTCGGCACCGCGACCCCTAGGGGATGCACCACAGCACCAGTCTTCCAGTGAGCAAGTTGATCTTTTACCGTCACCAATCCCCTCTAGTCCTCTGAAGGAAAATCATCCATCTTCTTCATCTTCCTCTGCCTCTGACCCTACTACTCAACCAATGCAGCCACCCACTGCACTCCAATCACCAAATGGAAATTCGTCCAAACACGGGATTTTCAAATCCAAAGTCCAGTTTAACCTGTCTGCCCAAACCATTTCTTCACTTCCAAAGAACCCCAAATTGGCTAAACTCGACCCTAATCGAATGCGCCATGTTTGATAATATAATGTTTTAAGCAACATACTTGGGATCTAGTACCTAGACCGCAGGGTGAATGTGATCGACGCTTGTGGCTTTTCGCCACAAATTCGAGACAAGTGGTGTTTTGGAACGCTACTGCGCTGACTTGTGGAAAATTATACTAATCAGCAGGAAGGCATTGACTGTGGTGATACTTTTAGCCCGGTTGTTAAACCGGCTACGATTCGTACTATTCTTAGTATTGTTATGGATAAAAAATGGTTGATTCATCAGTTGGATGTCAAAAACGATTTTTCACGGGATTTGAAAGAAATTGTGTACACGATAAGCCACGGTTTTGTTCATCCAATGCTCTCCAAAGCACGTCTGCTGCCTCAAGAAGTCATGGTCTAAAACATGCACCTCGTGCTTGGTATGACTGTTTTGTCAGGTAATTATGCAGATTGAGTTTATTTGCAGTAGGTGTGACACCTCTCTATTCATTTTCATCATGATAGTGATATTGCTTACTTGTTATTATATGTGGATGACATTGTTCTCACTGCCTCATCTGACAAATTGAAAAATGACATTATTGCTCTTATCAAAACTGAATTTGCTATGACTGATTTGGGCAAGCTAAGTTACTTTTTGGGTATATCAGTTACTAGATCTGCAGATACTATGTTCTTGAGTCAGCGTAAATATGCAGAGGAAATTGTGTTCAGAGCTAAGATGTCGAATTGCAAGGCTGTGCCTACTCCCGTTGATTCGAAATCCAAGCTCAGTGCTTCTGAGGGTGATCCAGTGTCTGATCCTACTCTCTATAGAAGTCTTGCAGGTGCTCTTCAGTACCTCACATTTACCAAACTCGACATTGCATATGTCGTTCAACAGCGTGTCTGCTCGCACGCCCAGGAACCCCATTTTGTTTCTCTTGCCGCATTATCGATACATTGCGGAACTCGACTATGGGTCGCATCTCTACCCATCCGCCTCCAACATGTTGCTCTCTTACGTATGTTGATTGGATGGTGCCGACACGCGACGCCTACTTCGTGCTATTGTGTGTTTTTAGGGATAATCTTATCTCTTCGTCCGCGTCGACAAGCCACGTTATCCCGCCTCCAAAGCAGCATGTGGTGTTGCTAATGTAGTTGCTTGAGATCCGCTGGCTCCTAATCTTCTTTCGAGCTCATTGTCCATCGCGTAAGGCATCTATAGTCTATCGTGATAACATATCCGCTATTTATACGCCTCATAATCCGATCCAACATCGCCACCAAACATATCGAGACGGATATTCATTTTGTCTCGTGATAAGGTCGCGTGGTCTATTCAAAATTCTACATGTACCCTCCTCCTATCAAGATGCGACATCTTCAAAAGGACTACCTGCATAACTATTCACAGATTTCGATCCAAATTCCGAGCATTCGCCTCCTCCCGCCTGCGAGGAGTATTAGTGAATATTCTTCAAATATTCACAGTATATATTTGTTACACCCCGTAAGTCCAGGACATGTATAAGAGAATGTACGTAAGGAAACAAGACTTGGACATTAGTACGAAAGGAAGAATTGTTCTTCCGACGGAAAATCTTCCGGACGTCGGAAAGGAAAAATGTTCGTTATTGAGAATTCGATTCTCAAAATGCATTATTTGAAGAATATGGAACTTATTAATATTATGGAAATTTATTTTACGGATTTGGTCACGCTGGGCCCACCCGAGGAATTTTACGCTTTGCCCACGAGGGTTACTAATTTTACGGACGAACGAGAGGCGACACGTGGCACCCCACATGGCTTGGTCGAAATTTATGCAAGGGTATAACGGTCATTGACCATCTTGGAAGATAAGTCTTGCAGCGATATTGTTGACAAGTCAACTTGTCCACCCAGCTCGATCCATGTGATTTTCATCTTAGCCACCCATTTGTTTAAGTCTAAGCCATCCATCGTGTTATATATACTAACCTAGTGCAAGACTAAGTCTCCAACACTTAGAAAAATTTGAGAACCTTAAGCTAGCATGAAGAGGCTCTCGCTTTAAGGCATTATCCACACAAAATTTTTGTAGTTTTGATCCATTGTTCACAAGACTTTAACCCAATGTCCCCAAGGGTATTGTAAGGTTATCTCAATAGAAAGATTTCGAAAAACGATTTTTACGCTAGTCGCATGCGGAAACTAAGGAGTTCTTCAACTTTGAAGTCGAACTTGAAGATGGTTCTTCATAGGCCTCTAAGGAGTGCTTGGAGCGGATTGGAACCTAAGGAAAGGAGCTAAGAATTGCTAGGGCGCGACTTTGGATCTTGGAAATTTTAAGGGCTTCGAAAGGTATAAATTTTGTCGCTTTAGTAGTTAAGACTTACTTATCATTGTAGCTATGGATTTTAGCAAGCATGTGTTATATAGTACGAAGTTTGATATGTTTATCGCAATCGAACCCTAATCCAAAACTAGCATGTTAGCCTTAAGACTACAATTCAAGTTGATTATTCGCTTAAGTCGCCGCGTGTTGTATAAAGAAGGAAATTGTAGTTGGTTGTTTAGACTATATAACATGTTATACCTTAGAACTTGGAATTGTAAAAGAATTGGAAAGCGACTTGTGTCGAGTCATTGACGGCGAGAATGACTAGTAAGTATCAACTACTTCAGATGAATTGTGGGCGGAAATTTTACACGATTGTAAGGCGGTAATCCCCTTTGGTTGTTGTTGCTCGAGCCTTAAACGTGGCTTGTTGGTTATTGTATTCGGCCTTGAAAAGGTGGCAAAGTGAGTAGAAACAAAGGAAGTCGCCCGATTTTCCGTAGAATTAGAGTCGATACTTAGTATTATTCTACGCCGAGACTAGAAGTCGATAGTCTTGTTGTGACCATTATAGGTTGACACTTCTACGCACGACGTGTTAGCCAGCTTGTGGATTTAGCAAAAGGTATGTGAACTATCTCCTCTTCTAGCATGATTCCTTAAGATAAAGAAAGTAGGTTCTACTCTTAAACGATCCATTCCTCGTTGTATTTCGATTGCCTAAAATAGAATTTGTTCTATGTACTTCCTTGATTGTACTTTGATGTTTAGATTGTGTTGTAGAATCCATTTTCTGATGAAGTTTGGATTCTTAAAAGTGAAGGTATTTTTACTTAAAGTACATGTAGTCTTAAAAAGTAGTGGTTTCAAATCTTTTGGCTAGGCCTTAGTTCTAAAACCTAAAGGTCATTATAATGACTTTAGGGAGTCAAAGGAGTGATTTACTTATTTGATTTAAAAGAGGAGAAATGACATGATTTAAGAGAAGTAACTTGTGTTAAGGGTGAAGTTACTGAGGTTTAAAAGTAGAAGAAAACTTGTTTTCTAACTATTAAGAGACTCAAGTATTTTGAAAGTTAAGAACTTGATTTGTAAGATGTGATACTTGGTTTTAATAGCATAAGTCTCTTCGTTATCAAGGAATGGATGCCTAAAACCATAAAGCGGTTATAACGCTTTATGGGAAGTTGGTTATAACGGCTTTATGGAAGGTTTAGAAAGTCGTTTATTTTGATTAATCTGCATAAGTTGCCTAGATTGTGAAAATTTGGAGTTACTTGATTTCAAGCTTTGAAATGAGTTTTCTAAAAGTGTAGTAACTTACTTTGAAAAATAGACACGCCTCGATACTACGTGTTAGTATCTTGGGGCTTTACATAGAAAGGAGTCTTTTATAAAAGAATGCGACGTAGTACTTTGGCTTGATAAATTGAGAATTTGTCTAAGTGGTGCCTTGATAAGTAATTTGACTTGTTAAAAGAGAATTATTCTATGTATGCCTTGATTAGTACTTTGGCTTGATAAATTGAGAATTTGTCTAGTGTGCCTTGATAAGTACTTTGACTTGTTAAAAGAGAATTATTCTATGATGCCTCGATTAGTACTTTGGCTTGATAAATTGAGAATTTGTCTGTGTGCCTTGATAAGTACTTGGCTTGTTAAAGAGAATTATTCTAAGCGTGCCTTCGTAAGTGACTTTGGCTTGTAATTAAGGATTTGCCTACGTAGCCGGAAATAGCGGCCATGTGCTATCGTTATATCACTGCTTGGTCATTCCCGGTTGGTGGCATTTGCATAATTCCGCGGATTTGCTACCCACGACGCGAGGAATACCTCACGCGAGTCCATGGCTTATGCGCGTGAAATAGTCCCACGCGGCGTCCACCTACGCGAGGAATACCTCACGCGAGTCCGTAGCGGCTTACGCGGTGAAATAGTCCTATGCGAGAATACCTCACGCGTCCACGCGCCTACGCGTGAAATAGTCCCGCGAGTAGGATGGCTAAATGATACGCGCGCTGACGGTCCTGCTTTGATCACGAGCTTCCTATTTTATATCGTAAGGATACTACGCTTACTCTCATTGTTAGTAAGGCACAATGTGTTGTAATTTGATTATCATATACGTCCCCGATTTGTTTGTGTTACCCATGGTCACGCTTACGATGTGGGATTCCGGCACGACCACGTGGTATTTAGGACACATGTGGGATCGTGTTCATGTATCCTTATTGATGTTATTACATCATGGATCGCCAGCCGAGGAAGGATTCCACGCATGATTGATATTACGGGCGCGAGACCCATAGTTATATTTGAGTAATGACTTTGAGGGCTGCGCCCCGACTTGATATCGCTTATGTATCAGGT
This sequence comes from Przewalskia tangutica, assembly GCA_029844215.1. NCBI lineage: Eukaryota > Viridiplantae > Streptophyta > Magnoliopsida > Solanales > Solanaceae > Przewalskia > Przewalskia tangutica. Next base: position 89,959 of record JAQGDG010000375.1, read on the forward strand.
AATCGTAGGTTCGCTATCATACATGTCTCCGCTTTGTTTAGATCGTTATGATTTCATTACGCATTTCATCGCTCGCATACTTGGTACATTCTTCGTCGACCTCCTTCGGCCGCGTTCACGCCGCAGTTTAGGTACGCTGCTTGGTGATCGGCAGCGTAGATCCGCCGTGGTTTTGGATAGCTCCTCCGCCCGTGAGTTTATCTTTTGGTATATGTCCTTCAAGTGCTTTATGCGCTTTGGGCATGGGGCCTTGTCCGCCATAGTTCGGCTTTAACTCCTGTAGCTCAGATTCATATGTGGATTCGACTGCATACAAAGTGTAGTGTCTTTTATTAAGTATATTATATGGCAGCCTTGTCGGCTTTGCCTTGCACGTACGTTGGTTTTTAAAAAAAAAAAAGAGGTGTTATTTCATTTCCGCAGTTTACTTAGTTGTTAAGGTAGAAGGGTGCCTGTAGGCACCAACACGCCCGGTTCAGCGTGACAATATTGTATTTATTAGTATCATGTATTTAAGGTAACTTAGGATTCTTCAGATTAGGAATCACCTTTGTACAACTATATATATCAGGATTAATGAAAGAAATCTCTAAGGGAAATTATTCCACAATCTTACAAATAACTTTATAAACAATGATGAATTCAGGATTAAGGTTGTGGGTGCTTGCCTTTAATGGAAAAATATGTTTGCCAAAAATGCAAATCGACGGGAACAGTAAAACGAAGATTGATAATATAGAGCGTAAAATAGCTATTTGGTACGCTGAGCACCTTTTGCGTGATTAGAGACGGTAATGGATTTCGACCCGATCCGATCCGGTGGATCCGCATCCGCTTTATAGATATGGATATTCAAAGTTTGGACCCGGATTCTGGACGGTCCCCGTCCGCCAAAATGGTGGATTCCTGCTTTCCTGGTCCGGCCCGTAAAAATCGGAATTTTCCGATCCGGACCGGAATGGACCGGAATTTATTTATTTTTTTAAATTGAATTTTCAATACTGAAATTGACATTCCCGGAAACATTACCATAAAATTTGAACGTTGAAATCTATCAGATATCGCGAGATATTTAGCTTTGAAAATAGAAAAAACGTAACAATTTGGGGGAGATTCAAGTTGAGCGGGGAAAAAGACATTTTTCAGAAAATTGACTTGGCCGCGGTTTGACCACCCCCGTATCGAAAAAATACGCGTAATCAAAAAAAAAAAAAAAGGTGAAACTGGACGCTCGAGCGCAGTTATGATCATATAAAGTTTGATCATTTTACAACTAGTTTAATTTCTTCTCTCCCTATCTATAATTTATGTCGATGCTTCAGGAATGTCCAAATTCCAAATAGAAAATAGAAAATATAAATGTGGTGTGTAACTTTAATTAATGAGTAGTTCAAGAGTTCAGATAATGAACCAAGTACATTTAAGTGTTTTCTTTAAGCTTAGTCATATTAATGAAATAAAGTATATCAAGGATAAGGAAAAACAAATATATTTAATGAGATTGATAAACGAAGACATTGTTAAAAATTTATAATTTATAAATTGCATTTAACAAAAAAAACGGTCCAACCGGTCCAAAACCGACTGCATCGACCTCGGTCCGAAAATTTCCTGATTTCTGCTCGTCCATTCCGGCCCGATCCGCTCGACCTGAACACCCCTACTCCTAACCCAAAGCACCCACTGGGTTTTTTGGTGCTTAGTGAAAATATATGTATGTCGTAGAGACAATCTGTATTAGGATAAAATATACCTTATACACATTCAATTTTATATTAATGATGATTAATATTATGACATTTGCATTTGTTGAATTATTAGTCGATTGTTTATAATATTTTATAAATGCATCCATGTAGTTTACGTGGTTATTAATGACGCGAGAATTAATATTATCAATGTAACTCTTAAATAACTCGACTAATGATCATCGATATCGGGATATCGATGATACGTGATACGCCGATACGTCCGTGATCATATCCTTGTGGATGTAGTATGTCTCACTTGCTACGAGTTATGGCAACTCGTGACGGACACACGGATACTTGTCAAGCATTGATATACCCCGCCGATGTAATCGCTTTGTTATATGTCTATAATGTCATCGATACGCGAGAGATAAGTCCTTAGACTGAGGTCAATATCGCTTGTTTACTGAGTAATGTATTTTGATCCCGCCTAAGCTCAAATGTCTTATAGTCGAGACGCGCCTTGTTTTGGGTGAATTACTAAGCAGATTAAAGTGGTATGCGAGCCAAGATTAGATTCATTCCTCGAACGATATTCGTTAACTCTCAGTACTCATACGGTATTAGGTTGACTAAGTCATCGCCAACGAATGGACATGTCTTTGATACGGTCCGTTGTCAACTAATATAGATGAGTTATAATGATCGCCATTTGGATACACACTTAACAAATCCTAAACTCGATTGAGCGTCATGAATGAAAGAATTTTATCTTCTCACATAGAGGTTCAATTCACATGTTTCGTGTAGCTAAACTTTACATATTGAGTTCGTCTTCCGGCGCATTCTAGGAGTTCAGTGTAGACCCTAATGTTATTGGTGTCAATATGTAAATGCTTGAAAGGTAACACTAAGTCAATTGTTCCGTCGATTCAAGGATATAATCAGAGAGTATATAAATGTTCGGTTGATAATCGAGACATTAGAATAAAATAAAAATGAAGCAAAAATGGAGCAGTGCGCCGCGGCGCCACTTACTCAGCGTCGCGGTGCCACGCATCCAGTGGGTCCAAAATGACCCACTTTGTTTCGATTTCTGGGCATGGCCCGCTGGGGAAATCCTAGCTGATATATTCAGCTATATATATAGGGTTTAACCTCATATTTTACATACCATCTTTTATAAGATTAAACTCTACTGAAACTCTGCTGGAATTCCTAGCTTTTCAAAAGAGAGATTACATCAAAGTTTTAAGAACTTGCAAATCAAGGGACATTTGCGTGCACACCCTCGGACTACACAAAACTTCAAGAATCCAGATTGCTAACCAATGCAAGTCTTCTTTCGAAGTATTACATTCCTGCTTTGTGTTATTTACATTGTATAACCATCCTACAGTTTGACCATCGTCGGGTTTGAAACATAAATTTCAAATTTCGTTACGTGTACGAACCCGACAAAACTCTACAGTGGTATCAGAGTCTGGGCTATTTTGTGTGATTATACAATGAATATTAATGATAATATGGGTTAACATTTGTTTAAATTTAATTTATGTCGTTTATAAGTTTTAAAACTTAAAATCCCAAGAACACATAGTTTTGTCTCCATATCTGTTAAACAATGATGTAATCGAGGAAGACATTCAGATCTAACTCATCTAAGTTGATATGCGAACCTGGCTCGATTCGAATACGGTGCGCTGAGACGAAGAACAAGAAGAGGTTTCACGATAGTCGAACGTGTCGCTGAATAGTGAAAGGGGTACGAAATGGATCTGCAAATCTGAGTCTAAAGCAGTTTTAGGGTTTCAAATTGCATAAATTGTGTTTTTGAGGTCGAGGCGCCGACTAGAGTTTTGCGGCGGCGCCGCGACTATGTTCAATAGGTCCACGACGATGTTCATCCAGAAAGCTTAAAATAAAAATTTCGAATTTACTGCCTCTGAGGCGCCACGACACTGACGAGACACCAGGTTTCGCTCTCCGATCTTTCAAGACCGCGACGCCTCGCAAGTGGCGCCATACTGCCGACGGAATTTTTTAAAAATTGAAATCAGAAACTAAAGTTTTAAGAGTTTTTGAATCTGATTTTGAAAGTTTTAAGAGTTTCAGAATCTGAAAATAAAATTTTAAATTTGACAGATATGGTCCTTTCTGGCAAATCTGTAATTAAAGAAACTTTCTGAAAATTTGATTTTTAAGTCTTGAAAATTGCAAACAGGCCCCTGATTGGGAACGTAAGAAGGGAAATAAGAATTGAAATTGGAAAGATAAGTCGGCTGCATCGTTTTGACAGCTGGTCAAATTTGGAGCGGTATAGCTCTTAGTTAATTAGAGTTTTTAGGTGTTTCAATAGCCCAAATGAAGTTCGCTGAGTCTAGTTTAACGCAACAAACCGCTTCGCCAATAGACATCTGAGTAGAAATATATGGAAGGTACAAGTTCGGGGCACGTATTTAACAGAGAGCGTTTTCAGCCAGGGCCATAGCCGCCACGACGCCGGTGCAGGCCGCGCCGGACGGACGGACGTGGTCTGAGTTGCAGCCGCGCGCCGGATGCGTCGCGCGCCAAAAGTGTCGCAGTTGTTCGGGAGTTTCAGCCGCGCGGAAATTTCATGAACAGGGAAAATCGTAAGATATTTTGTTAAAGTTTCGCGAGGGTGACAAGTTGTCCCTCCCATCCGCTTGACTAAGATGAAGTCTATTTTATTGACCAAGTCTTGAAGACTTGGTCATTTTAACAAAGAACCCTTCTCTCTAAAATAATTTCCTCTCCTTCTCTCTAGAAATTTCAAGGGAAAACCAAGGCCTAGTAAAATTATGGGAAAAGACGACAAGAAGGAGTTATGTCGCAACTTGTAGAGGGTTTGTGTGGGTGATTTTAGCGTGAAGAAGATTTCTGAAAGAGGGCTTATCGAGGTAAAACCTTCACCTTCTCATGTAATTGAAAATTACAAATTATAGTATTTGAGAAATAAGACGTGGTTCGAGTATCAGAATCAATTCATTGTTAGCAAAAATCGCTGCATGTCAGACAGACAGGGTATATCGTTGATGAAATTCGTTAAGACTTATTGCACGTTGAATTAATGTTGAATTGAAAGGATTTGAAAAGGTTGATATGCGGCATGTTTTAACCAAGAAGTCGCCTTAAACTAGCTGGATTGTCGGGTCTTAAAAGTCGTGTTTGATATTGAATTCGAGCCTTGAAAAGCGTGGTAAAGCACGTAAACAAAGGAAGTCATTGCCCAAATTTCCGTAGAATAAGAGACTTTACAATTAGAATATTCTACGCAGTTTGTAGCTAATAGACGACATGACCATTATAAAGTAAGTACTACGAACAGCGTATTCTATTTGAAGCGGTGGAAAATGCCAGCGTTATAGTATTTTCGAGCATCTTGCTACTTGTCGATAATCGTCGCGAGGTACGTGACTCTTCCTATTCTCTTGAGCATGATTATTTGTGAAATATATAGCGCGGTAGACGCACGCAGTTAAAGCGAGTTTGATTTCTTTGTGCCCTTGACTGATACGGGTAAAGGACTCGATTGTGTTGAAAAGTGGTAAAACCTTATTCGCTAGTAACGGGTACTGGTTGTTAAAGAATAAGCCCTCTCGGCCTCATAAATGCTTATAGTTGTATTTGGTTCGTTCTAAACATAAAGTGTTATAATAGCTTTACGGGAAGTTAGTTATAACGACTTTATGAAAACGAAGAATGGTTTTATTATTGTCTTTAAAATGGTAACTTGACATTTGCTTTAAAAAGATACGAGACTCGATTTTCCCCGCATGGGATTGGTTTAAAAGTAAGAGACTTGAGAATTTGAAGTTTTGAAACTTATACTAGTTCTATAAGGATTTGATAAAAAAAGGCATGACATCGTCTTGATTTCGTTTAAAATAAGACATGGTATTGTCTTGGCTTATTTGAAAAGGAAGTATGGAAATTGTTTTGGTTTACTTAAAATAATAGTTACTCTATTTTGATACTACTGTTAGTATCACGTGACTTTGTGAAAAGAAACGGACTTTTAAAGAAATAAAGTAAGTAGTACCGGGTTAAAACCCGATTTTTGGCATGAACGAAAGTACCTCGAGCGTGAATAACTTGCCTACGCTTGTTTGCGATAGTCTTCGTGTACAAGTATCAGACCTTTATGCTACCGCTGCCTCTCACGAGGGCCGATCATATTATTCTCGATCATGTTAGACATACCGACACGCCAGCCCACGTACGCTCCACTATGAGTGTTATCTTGTTATTTCTCGTGGACATACCGACACGCCAGCCCACGTACGCCCACCGGGAGCCGCCTCGCTATTTTCTTTGAACATACCGACACGCTAGCGCCCACGTACGCCCACCATGAGTGTTATCTTGTTATTTCGACATACCGACACGCCAGCCCACGTACGCCCACTAGAGTGTATCTTGTTATTTTCTTCGACATACCGACATCGCCATGGCCCACTGCATGCTTCCACCATGCAGGGTTATCGTGTTATTTCCTCGGGACATACCGACACGCAGCGGCCCACGTACGCCTCCACTACGAGTGTTATCTTGTTATTTCTTTCGACATACCGACACGATGGACGGTCCACGAGTACGCCCATTAGACGGTTCCATGGCCATGCTTATACCGAGGTAAGACGGCACGCGCTATCAGCGGGTTAAATTCCTGTGTTAGATTTGAAGGATGACTTTACTGCGTAGTCCCCGACTGACTGATCGCTAATATATATATAGTAATCGTAGTTTGGTTATCACACATGTCTCCGCTTTATATGTAATGTTATGATTTCATTTACGATTTTCGCCACATACTGCACCGTTGTAATCGACCTCCTTCTGGCCGCGCTCATGCCGCAGTGTAGGTACACCTGCTATCGATCCTCGCCATGATCACGCTCAGCTTGGGAAGCTCCGCTTTCCGAGGCTTATCTTTTGGCACGTGTCCCCGAGATTGCAGGTTCTTGTACATTCCGGTATGGCGGGGCCCCGTCCCGCCATAGTTGTTATAAAGACTCTTAGAGGTCCGTAGTACTATCACGCGCGCGGTTGTAAAGGATGTAATCGTCATCAGATGTATGCAGAAGGTGACCGCTGGTTAGCCTGTTTTATATTTCATTGTTTCATATCTGTAAGTTTTATTTTCGCTGATTTTCTCTGATGTTTTATCACTAGGGTGCCCGGGGTAAGGCACCAGTCGCGGGCCCGAGGTCGGGTCGTGACAGGGGTGTCCTACATATGTCAAGAAGTTGATCACTGATAAGTTGGAGTCAAAGAGTGAGAAATGTTACTTCGTTGGGTATCCAAAGGAAACTAAGGGATACTATTTCTATCTTCCTGGAGAACATAAGATATTTGTTTCTAGGAACGCAACTTTTATTGAAGATGAATATGTCTACAAGAAAGAGAGTTGCACAGAGATAGAACTTGAAGAAATTCAAGAACAAAATAACATAGGTCAACCCTCGCTGAACAAGGCAAGGATTCAAAGGGATCTGTGAGAAGATTCGTACTGTGGTACTCCTTCTGGCCAAATGGGAGTGCTACGAGGAGAGATGCAGAAATGCAAGATCCTCCAGCACAGACCTTGGGAGAAAGTGCACCAGTAGCACCTTCTCCTATTCAGGAAAGACATGAAAATTATATTCCTGAAAGCTCTAATGTTGATGGATCAACCAGCGCACAAGAACCTTCTCACAATCATAACATACCTGTAACTGAATTGCAAGACACTCAACTCCGTAGGTCTACTAGGACTCATCATCCTCCAGAAAGACTAAATCTACTTATGGAAATACAAAATGAGATAGATATTTCCGATGATGATGAGCCTAGAACCTACAACAAAGCAATACTAGACATTGATTCGAAAAGATGGCAAGATTCCATGAAATCTGAAATGGAATCTATGTATATCAATCAAGTGTGTAACTTGGTTGATTTGTCAAATGGGGTTAAACCCATAGGATGCAAATGTGTCTTCAAGAAGAAGATTGATACATATGACAAGGTTCAGACTTATAAAGCTAGACTAGTGGCTAAAGGTTTTACTCAGCGTCCTGGCGTGGATTATGATGAAACCTTTTCACCGGTGGCTAAGATAAATTCTATTCGGATTTTGCTTGCTATAGCTGCACATTACGGTTATGATATTTGGTAGATTGACGTCAAAACTGCATTCCTCAATGGTAATCTAATTGAGGAAGTGTATATGAAATAACCCGAGAGTTTTTCATCCAAGTCCAGACCAAATGATGTGTGTGCAGGCTATAGAATTCCATTTATGGACTTAAACAAGACTCTAGGAGTTGATACATTTGTTTTGACAAGGCTATTAAATCTTTTGATTTCGCCGTATAAAGAGGATCTTTGCGCTTATATCAAACGCAAAGGACGAGAGTATTGTTTTCATTATTATATACGCTGACGACATATTGATAATGGAGACAATAAGACTCTCATGCAACGCTAACGATCGTTGTCTAATACCTTCATGACGGCGATTTAGCGGCTCGCTACATTCGGGATGTAGATAGACCTAATAGATTGTCGGGTCACATACCAATCTACATAGACAAAGTGCTTAGACGTTTTTCAATGGAGAATTCCAAGAAAGGCGGATCTTCCAATCGATCAAGGCATCAAGTTATTGAAGAAGGGTTTTCCTTCTAGTGCTGTAGAACCTGAGCGCATGAAGAGGATCCATATGCTTCGGCTATATGATCGATCATGTATGTCATGACTTGTACTAGGCCAGATATGGCCTTTGCACTTAGTATGAGTTGCATATTCCAGAATTCGCAGGAACACCGGAAGCGCCAAGATTATTCCTAAGTATCTCAGAAGTACTAAAGATGACTTCTTAGCCTATGGTGGAGAAGATAAGCTGATTTCCACTGGGTATACCGATGCTAGTTTTCAGACAGATGATGATTTCAAATCTCAGGTTACACGTTCATTTTCAACGGAGGAGCAATGAGCTGGAAGAGTTCCAAACAAGCTACTATCACGACTGACCATCGTCGAGTACATTGACGGATCTAAGTCGCTAAGGAAGTTGTCACGATTCGAGTTCCCAAGCGAACTAGGTCGTTCGGAGCGCTAGTTGTCCAATCACCAATTATCGTGACAACACCGGTGCATTGCAAGCAAACGAACCAAGATCAACTAATGTAAACAAGATGTATCGAGGAAGTACCACATTCTCCTAGAGACGGTGGAAGTCAAGATATTAGGATAGATTATATTCCCACGCATAATAATCTAGCTGACCATTTACTAAACCATTCAATTCGTGAAACATAATGGTCATTTTGAGAACATCGTATTAGATATTTTCGAGATCGACTTCTGTGCCGCCGAGATCAAAGTATACGATGTATTAGAGACAATCAGATTAGAACAAAATGTACTTTATACACATTTAATATTATATTAACGATGATGATTATTATGGCATTTGCATTTGTTGAATTATTCGCTGATTGTTTATAATATTCTATAAATGCATCCCTAGAGTTTACGTGGTTATTAATGATGCGAGAATTAATATTATCAACGAACCTTAAATAACATCGACTAACGATCATCGATCGAGATATCGATGATACGCGATACGCCGATACGCGTCTCAGATCATATCCTTATGGGATGTAGTATGTCTCACTTGCTACGAGTTATGACAACTCGTGATGGACACATGGATACTTGTTGAAGTATTGGTATACCCTGCTGATGTACTATTTTGTTATATGTCTATAATGTCATCGTCATGTGGGAGATAGAAGTCCTTAGACATGAGGTAAATATTACCTTGTTTACGGAGTAATGTACTGTTACACCCCGGAATTTCAGGATATGTTTATAAGAACGTACGTAAGAACTCAAAGGTTAAGGTTTGAGACGAGTAAAATTTATCAGAATTTTGGAATTTGTCGGAAAACGAAATATTGCGACGAATGGAGGCGACACGTGTCACCCCACCTTAATGGTCTTGGACGAAAATGTGATGGAGAAAATGGTCATTTGACCATAATTTAAAAGACCAAGTCTTGCAAGACATATAGCTTGACAACATTGACCAAGTCAATGACCCCACTTAGCTTGTTATTTAATTAAATGAATCCAAACCACCCATTTGTTCTAATCTTGACCCTCCATATTTTTATATAAGCTCCTTAGTAGCAAGACAAGGCAAAACACTTAGAAAATTTTCAAGAATATTGAGGAAGCTTCGAGGGAGCTCTCGCCAAGGGCTAGGGTTTCAAGGAAATTTTTTCAAATGTCATTCAATAATTCCCTACTTTAAACCAAGGTACCTAAGGGTATTGTAAGTGTTTCTCAACAGAAAGATCCCTGAAATGTGGTGTTTTCGTATTAGTCGCAAGGCTTAAAACCTATGAGGTTCTTCAACTTTGAAGTTGGAACTTGAAGATTAATTGTTCATGAGCTTCTGGGTTGCTTCGAGTGATTCGAACGCCGAAAGGAGGAGCTAAAGTTGCTAAGGATCGACTTGTAGTCTTGGATCATATTTGGGCTAAATGAGGTATAATCTTCGCCTTACTTTTGTAGTCAAGATTCAATGTTATTATAATTTAGAAATGATCATGTGATATGTGTTATGAAGTTTGATAAGTGTTATGGAATTTTAAGAGCTCAAAACCGAAATGGCATGTTTATCCCTATGAAATTGAAATACAATTTTAGTCGATATGTAGAATCGTGCACGACCTACTTGAGGATTGTAGTAGTTGTAATCAAATGCGACTTGATATCATGTTATGCTACCAATTTGGATTGAAATGGAAATTTGATGTTAATTCGTACGGTTGAACTCAAGGTGGCGAATTTGGACTTTTAGTTTGTTATTCATTCAGATTGACTACTTTCTAAATCAGAGCCAATCGGGGCTGTTTAGTTATTCATTTGTATCGACTACCTTCTATATTGTCATGAGCCAATCGGGGCTGTTTGGTTATTGTATTCGACCTTGAAAAAGGTGGCAAAGTGAGTAGAAACAAAGCGAGGTCTGTCCGATTTTCCGTAGAATTTAGCGACTTAGCACCTAGGATATTCTACGCTTGAAATAAGAGGTTAATGGACGATGGTGACCATTATAGGTTAAAGTACTAAGTATAGCGATCCTACTTCAAGAATGGAATAGCTCAAGGTTCAAGTACTTTGGAGCATTTTCCTACTTGTCGACAATCGTCGCGAGGATGCGAACCTCTTCTTTCTTTGGCATGATCCTACGATGAAATATCCATGTGATAACATTTTAAGATTCCTTCTACTCTGAAGTTAAGAAGCATCCACATTGTCGACTCTAAATTAAGTATGTTAAATTGTCCTAAGTCCTTACCAAGCCTTACGAGATATCAAAGAATGGTTAGAAATTACGAGATTTGATTTCAAGCTACGATCTTGATTTATTTAAAGTAAGTATGTAAGTTGATTTTTATGTTTGAAAATGACTTGAATTTATATGTGAAAAGGGATTGGTTTTAAAAGTGTAGATGACATGATTTTACAAGTATAAGTAAACGGACTTTAAAAATGTATGTTATGAAGTTTTAAGACTATGAACTTTGATTTTCTTTAAAGGATTATGAAACTTTATTTTTCAAGTTATGGACTTGATTTCTAAAGTATAAGCGACATGATTTGAAAGAGTGTATGCTACGAGGTGTTAAGGCTATAAGCCTTGATTTTATAAGTGGAAATGACTTAATTTTACAAAGTATGGCTTCTTAATTTATTTCAAAAGTTAAGATGGCTTCCAAAAGAGTATGTGACTTGAGCTTTAAAAGAAAGGAGTTCTATGATTCTTTTAAGTATGTATGTACGTAGTATTTTTGGATCTAGTTTTCCTAATGTTGTAAGAATAAAAGTGTCTTAAGTTCTCTAAAATGAAAGGTTGTTATAATAGCTTTACGGGAAGTCATATGACGACTTACAGAAGGTGAAAAGATGGTTTGGAAATGTTATGTAAGGAAAATCACACCGAGCCTACAACAGGCCGGACACGTTATGAATACACCGAGCCTACAAATAGGCCGGACACGTTATGAAATACACCGAGCCTACAAATAGGCGGACACGCATGAGATACACCGAGCCTACACATAGGCTGACACGCCATATTACCCCGAGCCTTCACATAGTCGTTACGCCATCTTACACCGAGCCCCACAAAGTGTCCGGATTATGCTACATGATTCCACAAGATAATCGAGCCCCACAAGCGGGCGGATTATGCAACATGATTCCACAAGACACCGAGCCCCAGCGGGCTGATTATGTCACATGATTCATCAAGACACCGTGTCCGCAAACGGGCGGATTATGTTATGTAAGATATGTGTTATGTGAAAAGATCGATTAAACTCTTAAGTATGTATGTAAGAATATGTTGTTAAATTTTATTGAAAGAAGGAAAGGAACGGTTAATATATGATTGATTTCGCGAGTTAAAGGACATTCTTTTATACAGATACGATTTGGTTATCGTGATTTTATTTCGTTTCCATACTCGACTGTAATCGACTTCTTCGGGCCGCTCATGCCCGCAGTGTTAGTACACTGCGTCAGTGATCCTTGCTCTTAGGATCTTTGTTCGCTTTTGGAAAGAAGCCCTTTCACTCCGAGGCTTATCTTTTGGTACGGCTTCCACGATGTGGTAGACTTATGTACATTCAGGTACGGCGCCCGTCCCGCCAGCTTGTAATTTTAGAGGTCCGTAGTTACATATTGTGGGTCGATTTGTAAAAGGAAAGCGGATGTGGATCATGTTGTTATGTATATGTATATGTGTCGCGAAGGTAGCCTTATCGCTAACCCGTGGTTTAATTTCTCGTTATTTTATTTTATAAGTTTCACGATGTTCCACGCTATTCTCGATGTATAATCAACAGGTGCCTGTGTAGGCACCGCGCGCCCGGTCGGTCGTGACATGTACTTTGATCATGTCCTAAGCTCAAATGCCTTATAGGATGAGACGCGACTTGTTTTGGGTGCATTATGAAGTAGATTAAAGGTGGTATGTGAGCCAAAATTCGACTCATTCCTCAACGTATATTCGTGAACGCCAGTACTCATATGGTATTAGGTTGACTAAGTCATTGACCAACGCAATGGACATGTCTTTGATACGGTCCCGTTGTCAACTAATATAGATGAGTTATAATGATCGCCATTCGATAGACACTTGACAAATCCTAAGCTTGATCGAGTGTCGAATGAAAGGATTTTATCTTCTCACATGAGGTTCGCTCATATGTTTCGTAGCTAAACTTTACATATTGAGTTCGCCTTCCGCAGCTTAGAGTTCCATGTAGACCCTAATGTTATTGGTGTCAATATGTAAAGGCCTGAAGGGTGACACTAAGTCAATTGTTCTGTCGATTCAAGGATGTAATCAGAGAGTATATAAATATTCGGTTGATAATCGAGACATTAGAATAAAATAAAAACGAAAAAAATATGGAGCAGCGTCACGACACTAGTGAGTCAGGGCCGCGGTGTCACAACGCCGTGGAACTACTTACTCAGCGCCACGACACCACGCATCCAGTGGGTCTGAAATGACCCACTCTGTTTCGGTTTCAGGGCCTGGCCCACTGAGGAAACCCTAGCTGATATATCCAGCTATATATAAAGGTTTTAGCATCATATTTTACATACCATATTTTATAAGATTAAACTCTACTGAAACTCTGCTGGAATTCCTAGCTTTCCAAAAGAGAGATTACATCAAAGTTTTAAGAACTTACAAATCGAGGGACATTTGCGTGCACACCCTCGGACTACACAAAACTTCAACAATCCAGATTGCTAACCAATGTAAGTCTTCATTCGAAGTATTACATTCATGCTTTGTGTTATTTACATTGAATAACCATCCTACAGTTTGACCGTCGTCGGGTTTGAAACATAAATTTCAAATTCCCCTGCGTGTACGAACCCGACAAAACCTTACACTAAGCACTTCTATAAAACATTTTCTGAGGTTTTATATATAAATACATTAAGCCTCGCATAAGATCAGATACTGAGCACCCATCGTGTTCTACGCTGGTCTCTCGCTACAAACTACCTATAATTTATAAACGGAAAAGGGTCAGATTTGTCATCCGTTAAAGTATGGAGTCAAATATACCTCCACGTTAGCAAAGTTGACACATATGCCCTCTGTTGGATGAAAATCCCACGAGGACGCCACATGGGATCCACGTGGGCGACAATAAACACAAGATGCTCAGATTTGTGCCATCTCCACCGACCGACAACATTTACCAGCAAATCTGACTCGCCAAAAAATAGACAAATGTTGGAAATTTAACTATGTGGGATTGAGTTTTCTCCGTATTTAATGACTTAAACACGTGGGCCCCGCATGACGGAAATATTATTTCTTCACACATGCCAAATCTACTAAATGAATAGATAATATTAGCGCCAAGTATCATCAAATTTTGTTGATGAATGAAAGAGATATTGGTACACAAAGTAAGGTGTTTGAGACATGAATAGATTGATTGGTTTGGCCAAAAAATAGATCTCCCACATAGGTGGAAAATGGAAGGATCGAGCGCTATATAAACTCTAGTTTTGAGTAAGGGTTTGGGCCTTCAAGGGGTGATCCAAGTGTTTAGAAGGGGGAGGACCTAATTGAGCTTGGGTTCGGGGCTAAGCCCTACGCTGCCGCCGCCACCGATCCGGCCTGTCACGATTGTGGACGCGGCTATCGTCCGAAATTTCTTTTGGTCCTTGAAATATTTCTTATTTATATTTTGGTCCATGAAGATTTCAAAAATGTTGCAATGGCTCTATCTTCTCCAAACGGCATTAGCCAACAGATCTGACTTCAACAGTCAGAATTCTCCCTCTTCTTCACCTATAAATTGAAGATTACTGTTTAGTTCAAAACATACGAAAAATAGAAAAACACATGAAATCCTCTCCTCTCATCAACAGTCTTTCTATATTATTTTTCTTTGCCAGAATCAACTTTACTTGTTTTGTATTGTTGATTGTTGATGTTTTCTTTGGAGACTATTGTCTAATACCGTAAAAGCATCTATACGGGGCAATTTATCTTAAAGAAAGTGAGTCATCTCTCGACTCAACCTTTTTTCTTGTTTAACCTTTCAGATACACTTTAACCAACATTTTAAGATAATTTTTTTTCTAAGTGTTCAAAGATGAATTCGTACACCTTTACCAATGGTTCTGGTTCTACTACTGCTGCTCAAGGGAATGTTGTTGTCCCTGCTCCTTCCAGTTTCCAAAACGAATGTCCAAAAAAGTTTATAAGTACCAATTTCAAGAGATGACAGCAAAAAATGTTGTTCTATCTTACTACGTTGAACATGTCATGCTTTCTGACAGAAGATCCTCTGTCTGGTGGGGATGTTGTGGACACTCAATACACAATTATGAAGTGGGCCAAGAATTCCAGGTCACAAAAGCCTTGAAGTTAACATCGACGCTCAAATCATTGCGGATTTCTCGCAAAAATCGTGATTCGAATGGTATGCTCTGATACACTTTATACCGTATTTCACCGTGAAGACGATAAACGAGTTGTGGGAAAAACTTGAGAAAAAGTACAGCGCATATGGTGCGTAATACTAGGTTGTACAAAACCTCATACTGATCGAACCGAGGACCGAAATCCGTAAAGGTCTGACCAAGATCGACTGAATTCGGCCGGCCCGATCTGCTCCAAAATACACTAAAATCGAAAAACCCGATCGACTAAGGACCGAATTTTTAGAAACGTAGATCAAGACCGGATCAAAAATTCGTCCGATCCGCTTTGGCCGTGGATTATTTTCATCCGCCCATTTTTGTGCAAATAGCGAGTACTAATAAATTCATCGCTGGAAAGTTTCTAAAATTTCAAACGGTGGATGGTAAATCGCTGATGTTCCAAATCCAGAGTTTCAAATGATTCTTCATCATCCGATTTGAAAGGAACGGCAAACGAGCGGCTTCGTCGTCTTTGATTGATAAATTGCCTCCCTCATGGAACGAGTTCATGAGTTATCTCAAAGTAAAGACAAAAGATATGGGGTTTCAAGATTAGCATGATATTTCAATGCTCGCAGCGACGATAGTTGATAAGTAATATAGTCTGATAAGACCGAATATCGTCCTCAGAGACTGGTTTATCAAGTACATATTATCTAAGCTATGGTTTCTATTTGGTGAATGTTAATTTATTTGTATTTTTATCTAATAGCTAAGACTAAGTGCATAAATTAAACTAAATTACTTAGATTTAATCAGTTATGATGGAGATAGGGCTTCCAATATCATCAAATATCCACTATATTCAATCCTTAATGCAACTAGAATGACTTCTTCTTCTACGTTAAGATAGCGGTTAACTAGACTGTCTTATATTTCGGTTAGGATATATAATCACTCAACCCCAGTGCAGAACCCTTCTATATTTTTATGATAGGATTTACCACATAGGAGGATTAAGAACAGTAACCTATAATGCTATACAAGTATCGGGGTACTTTCATCCGCGATTTTAACCTATGTCTATTCAATTACAGCATATCCAAATCTCTCCTATCGGTTCTCGATTCGAAATCATATAGATTATGATAATTAGTGATCAATTAACTATCAAACATTCATACCAATTATTGAATAAATCTTAATCAAGTGAAGAAGAAACCAAACTAATGTATTAAATCATAAAATAAGGTTTCAAGCGATTCAATAGAAAAACCCTAATTAAGTGTTTAGCTCCTAGCCATAGTCACGCTAAGAACTAACACAAAATCCATACATAAACTGAATTAAAAACGAAAGAAAAGAAATTAGTGCGAACCAAGTCTCCAATTGTAGCCTCCCTTGTTGTCTTGTGTTGTGTTTTGTTGTAGAATGGCCAACCCCCCTCATAGCATTAATCCCTAGGGCTTAAATATGTTCCAAATTTTATGCCATATGAACCAATCTGCCCTTAGTAAATTCTTCTTCGGAACTGAGATTTTCCGCACCGGCACCGCAGCTTCGCATAACGGCATCAGCGTGCCAAACTCCCGCAGTTGTCTCGCATAATGGCATCGCGGTTCTGCATGTTGGCACCGTGGTGTTGAAAATCTTGTGGCTTCTCAGTAAATATGGCACCGCGGTTCTACATATCGCACCGCGCATCGATAATCTTTCGCCCCGATGTACAACTTTCGTTTTTGCCTCGAGCACCTTTTCGCCCAATTTCGCTCCTTTTGCCATTTTGCCTTTTGGAACCACTGTGACTCAAAAGAAAGAAAAACAAACTAACATGACACTTATTTGAATGAAAATAGAAAAATACTAACTAAAAATTACTCAAAAGGCGTATACAAAATACGCCTAACAAAGACCTTATCATCAAACTGCAAATACAGAAGGACAATAAAAGGGCTATATCTAAGGGAAATCAGCCAATATAGGAAAAAGCGAATCTGGTTAATTCGAAGGGAAACTCTAACAAAAAGCGCAAGTTCCAAGGAGACGACAAAAGCCAATCGATGGAAAAGTTCAAAAGATATTGCCATCACTGTGGAAAGTCTGGACATATGATCAAATAGTGCCGCAAACGGAAGCAAGAGCAAAAGGAAAAGGCCAAGAACAAAGGCAAGGCTAATGCTAACGTTGTACAAGACGAGAGTGATCCTTCTAACCTTGACGACATGATTGTGTGTTTCTCGGATTTAGTACTAGAGGCAAATCTGGTGGAGAATCTAAGGCAATGGTGGATAGATACGGGGGCAACCCGTCACATCTGCTCTGACAAAAGTACATTCTCCTCTTACGCCCCAGCCATAGGCAAAAAGTTATTCATGGGCAACGACGCTACCTCTGAAGTTCAAGGGGTTGGAAAGGTTGTCCTCAAAATGACTTCAGGAAAAAAGCTTATGCATGTTCCTAATATTCGCAAGAACTTGTTTTCAGGGCCACAAATTTGTAATAACTAAGAATATTATATTTGTAGAAAGGGGCTTCGCATGTGACAACCTCTTCAAAATGAATACTATGTCTCTAATCCGTTCATCTAATGAAATAAAGCCTTCTACCTACTTGCTTGAGTCCTCTAATTTATGGCATCATAGATTAGGACACGTTAACTACAAATCCATTCAAAAGTTAGTAAACTTGGAATTGTTGTCTTCCTTCGACATAAACCCTTAACATACATGTGAGGTGTGCGTAGAGGCAAAATTAACCAAATTGTCTTTCCATTTAGTCGGAAGAAACACCGCTCCTCTAGAACTTATTCACACCGATATATGTGATTTAAAATTTGTACAAACTAGAGGGGAGAACAAGTACTTTATGACTTTCATTGATGATAGTACAATGTATTGTTACGTTTACTTGTTAAAACGTAAGGATGAAGCGTTTGAAGCTTTTTAACGTTACACAACAGAAGTTGAAAATCAACTAAATCTCGAATTAAGGCAATTCGTAGTGATAGATGGGGAGAATACGTAGCACTGTTTGAAGAATATTATGCTCAATTCGGCATTGTTCAACAAATGACCCCTCCTTACTCGCCTCAGTCTAACGGTATTGACGAGCGCAAAAACCATACGTTAAAGAAAATAATGAATGACTTACTTATCGATTCCGATTTAGCCCAAAGCATATGGGGCGAAGTGATTCTTACCGCAAATACAATTCTTAATAGAGTTTCGTATAAGCGTAAGGATAAAACTTCATATGATCATGTTAAGGATCCACTTACAAGTATTTAAAGTTTGGGGCTGTTTGGAAAAGGTCGAAGTACCTAAACCAAAACATGTCAAAATTGGACCTAAGACCATAGATTGCATATTAATTGGATATGCAAATAACAGTAGTGCTTATCGCTTCTTAGTGTATAAGTCAAAGATACCTGATATCCACGAGGCTATGATCTTAGAATCAAGGAATGTTGAATTATTTGAAGAGATCTTTCCTCAAAAGAAAAAAGAAATAATTTCGCGAAAACGAAGTTATGAACAAAATGCTCAAAATCAACAAGACCCTATAGTTTCTGATTATCCATAACTCGACGTTCCAGATCTATAGGATGAAGAAGTTGATGACTATCCATAACTTAATGTTCCAGATCTATAGAACTTAGGGGTTCCAGAGGTTGAACCAAGACAGAGCAAAAGGGCCAAAAAGGACAAAACCTTTGGTCCAGATTTTCCAACCTATATGGTTGAAAATGAACCGAGGACAATTAAGGAAGCGTTATCAACTCCAGAAGCACCACTTTGGAAAGAAGTCAGAAAGCGAAATAGATTCTATCATGCAAAATCATACATGTAAAATAGTTGATCTTCCCCCGGAAAGCAAACCTTTAGGTTGTAAGTGGATACTCAAAAGAAAGTACAAAGTAGATGGAACTATTGACAAGTATAAGGACAAATTAGTAGTCAAAGGCTACAGACAAAAGAAAGGCCTCAATTACTTCGACACATACTCTTCTGTGTCTATATTAACGTCCATAAGGGTATTCATAGCCATTGAAACTTTCTGTTACCTTGAGATATATCAAAAGGATATGAAGACAACCTTATGAAACGAAGAGTTGGAAGAGAAAATATAAATGAAACAACCCGATGGATATATGATTCCAGGACAAGAAAAGAAAGTATATTGACTTGTTAAGTCTCTGTACAGACTCAAACAAGCCCCGAAACAATGGCATAAAAAGTTTGATAATACTTTATTATCAGAACGTTTCTCCATAAATGAATGTGATAAATGTATCTATATCAAAGGAAGCTCTGGCTCATTTGTTATGATATACATTTACGTAGATGACATGCTCATCACCGGAAGTAGTCTAAACTTGATCTTGGAAACCAAGAATATGTTGAAACAATGTTTCGACATGAAATATATGGGTATAAAAGATGTAATCTTAGGAATTAAGATTTCTAAGATATCTGACAGACTGGTCTTATCTCAATCTCATTATATTGAAGATGTTTTGAGAAAATTTGATGTATTTGACAGTTCCCCTATGAAGTCACCAATGGATATGAATCATAAAATTAATAAGAATCGTGGTGCACCCGTATCCCAAGAGCGATATGCGAAGGTCATGGGTAGTTTAATGTACATTACAAACTGCACCCGACTCGATATTGCTTATCCAGTCAATAAGTTGGCTAGGTTTACTGGTAATCCTAGAATTGATCACTAGAAGGCGTTAAATCGGATACTATAATTTCTGAAATATTCGCTGACTTACAAATTACACTATTCTAGATATGCAGTCGTATTGGAAGGATACAGTGATGCAAACTGGATATCAGACATAAAGAACACCAAATCGACCAGTGGGTATGTTTTTACAATTGGTGGTGAGGTTGTGTCTTGGAAGTCCTCTAAGCAAACATGTATTGCCCGATCCACGATGAAATCAGAGTTTATTGCTTTGGATAAAGGATGAGAAGAAGCAGAATGACTTCACAACTTCTTAGAAGATATCCCTTGTTGGGATAAACTCGTACCTTCAATGATGATTCACTGTGACAACCAATCAGCTTTAGGAACGACACAAAATAGTATGTACAACGACAAGTCTAAATATATTCGTTGGAGACATAAGATCGTTAGGAATTCGATCACTACGGGTGTCATTTCCATTCATTACATAAAATCAAAGGATAACATAGCGGATCCATTAACTAAGGGCCTACCCAAAGATCAAATATTCTGCATGTCTAGGTGAATGGGCTTAAAACCCAAACAATAAGAGTCTTTATGGTGGTAACCCAACCCATCGACCGAGATCCTGTGAATTTGATTCAATGGGAAAACTAAACTATAAAGGTTCAGTTTTAGCGCTTCACTTGAAGTAAGAGCACTTCAGATTATTATTCTTTAAATAAGTATAATTCCAAGGATGTTCCCGCGATAGACATTAAGTGCTACCTGCATAAATGGTAAATAATAAGTTTCTAAAACTTTTAATGATTCCTAACAGTTGCGAGTGGGGTATAGCAGTATACCTTATAGGAGATCACCTATTTAAGTGCGAAGACATGCCGTTTCAAATATACGCACTTAAGAATTCAAGAGTTGTCCGTGGACACAACAGACAAAACTATCAGAATAAATGAATAAGGGGAGTTATTGTGTTGATATTATTGTCTTGGTTTACACTAAATACTGACGATTCAAAACATCACATTCACCGCATAGTAATTAAATTCGATGGTAATCGACTAAGGAAGGTTCAAAGCCAAAAACTACCTTTCCTGATACAATATTATTCCGATAAAGATTGCTGAACTTTGGCACCTCGTGTGCACCAATTCTCTTTCAAGAGGGGATTGTTGGAAATTTAACTATATGGGATTGAGTTTTCCCTTTTTTAATAACTTAAACATGTGGGGCACGCATGTCGAAAACATTATTTCTTCGCACATGTCAAATCTACTAAATGAGTAGATGATATTAATGCCAAGTATCATCAAATTTTGTTGAGGAATGAAAAAGATATTGGTACACAAAGTACGGTGTTTGAGACATGAATAGATGGATTGGTTTGGCCAAATAATAGATCTCTCACATAGGTGGAAAATGAAAGGATTGAGCACTATATAAACTATAGTTTTGAGTAAGAGTTCGCTCCCTGCCGGTGACCCATTTAGAAGTGAGGACCTGCGAGCTTGGGTCCGGGCCAAAGGGGTCTCGGTCCCGATCCTGTGTCGTGGTCAGGATTTCTTATATAAATTTATTTTGGTCCTTGAATTTTTTTTTTTTTACATTTTAGTCCCTAAAGATTTCAGAAAAGTTGCAACGACTCTATCTTCTCCAAACGACACCAGCCAACGGATATGACTTCAACAGTCAAAATCCGCCCTCTTCTTCACCTATAAATTGAACATTACTGTTCAGTTCAAAATATGATTGTCCAACGGCGGTGGGCGAGTCCCATGATACATGGGTAGTAGACTGCACCGCCAGATTAGCTGGAAGGATCCGGCAGGATCAAGTGTTCTGTCGATGTCCCATCTCGTCCCCGGTCCTCTGAAATATGGGACCTGATATCGTGCCTGGGCTGGGTTTTCGGGGTTTTTTTGCACTTTTATTAAAAAAATAACATATATATAAACAACTCAATAATTGAACAAGATAGTTTAATAAAAACATCCCAAGGTTGTTTTTATGTCTCTTATATTATTTAATATAAATATGGTTTTATTGTAATACAATTTCAAAATTGTATCTTTGTGGTGTTTAAATTTATAAATAACATAGTAAAATTGCAATTAAAAAAATTATCATTTTAAAAACATTTGTTCTAGTTTCTTCACAATGTCTTGTGGTTCATCTGTTGGAATTACAATTTATTGGTCAAATTGGTCGACGTCGCTTACACCTCCGTCGGATAAGATTTTATTGTAGTAGTAGTCTTCTTCTTCGTCAATCTCCGGTAGACCGCACCTTCTCCTATCCACTCGCGTGTAATATCTAAATAACACTGCAATCTCCAAGATGTCTCCCGCTAATGACTGTCTGTGCTCTCCTATTTAAAATCTGTATGTGATCGGTGTATTTTATATACACCTTTTGAGTCATTTTTAGTTAGTCTTTTGCTTCTTTTTGTATAAATTTGTGTCGTGTTAGGATAGATTTTCTTTCTTTTGAGTCATAGTGGTTTAAAGTGGCACATTGGTGAAAAGGAGCGAAAAGAAGGCAGAAACAGAGGGTCCAGAGCACAAAGAGCTGAAAAGTTGGCAACCGGCAGAAGATGCCTCCGTGGCGCCAACCAACCAGATCATGAGCCACGGCGCCAAGAAGCATCAGCCGCAGGTTTCGGCGCCACGGTTCGCAAACCGGCGTGGCGCCGACGCTGAAATTTGACAAATCCGAACAGATCGCCAAGACCAAAAAGGAAAAGGTTTTACACGCTGGGGATATAAATAGGGCCTTTTAGGTCGCTTTTGGTGGTGGCACACCTTATCATTCATCATAGCATTACTTCAAGATCGAGACTCGCTTTGAGTAATTTTCTTGTTCTTTACTTTATTTCTTTCTAGTATATGTTGATATTACTTTAGTTCTTAGCATGTCTATGGCTAGAACTAACTTAATTTAGGATTTCCATGTCGAATCGCCAACCTCGCTCTTATGAATTAACGATGTTTTGGTTTCTTCTTATTATTGTCGAGGTTTATTCAATAATTGCTTTGATTGCTTGATAATTAATTGATCACTAGTTATCATCACTTATATGAGTTCTATCAAATCGAAAGGAGATTGTGAATATGCTATAGTTGAATAAACATAGGTTTAAATCGTGACGAAAGTACCTCGATACTTGTGTAGCTTAATAGGTTATTGCCTTAATCCTCCTTTGTAGTCAATCTTGTCATCGAAAGATGTATGGTTCTCCATTGGGGCCGAGTGTTTATATTACCTCAACAGAGTATAAAACGCTTAGTTAACCCGCTATCTCAACATAGAAGAAGAACATTAATTATTGCATTAACGATTAAAAGCGAGCGGATAGTTGAGGAGATTTGGAAGCCCTATTTCCACAATATCTGAAGTAAAGTAAAGTAATTTAGTTAGCGTCTATAAACATAGATATAAACAAACCATCAACTCATCGATCAGCAAATAAATACCATAGAATAACAGTTGGTAATTGAGCACTAATCCCTGAGGACGATAACTCGGTCTTCTAGACTATATTACTTGTAACGATACGTGCACTTGCGTTTAGCGTGTGTATAAATCGCACATCAAGTTTTTGGCGCCGTTGCCGGGGATTGGCGTAGTTCAATATCAATCTTTCTATTCTTAATTTCTAATTTGGTTTTTTATTTTTCTTTTATTTTATTTTATTGTGGAACCGTGCGCCGTGATCCATTTGTTGATTTTGATCAATTTCAGGACTCTAGTTTATGCGAAAAAGAAGAGGGGCATACACACTTGTTCCCTTCAACCCTGAGATCGAAAAGACTTGTAAACAAAACAGGCAAAACACACGGATTATCAGATTGATAGCCATCAGATAGATAATAATAATGTGATGAATGTAGAGATGGGTGAACATCAATCCAACCAAGGAATGCCCCCGGGGTTGCAGAATGACGTAGAGGAAAGGGTCCAAGTCCAAGCTGAGGGGAGTTTGGGAGATTATGTGTTACCAAGAGTGAATGGAGCACAAACATGCATAAGGCTCCCAATAATAGGAGCAAACAATTTTGAGATAAAGCATGCAATCCTGAGCACGGTGCAAAATACAGTTCAATTTGGAGGGTTGCCATCTGAAGACCCTCATATGCACATAGCAAATTTGTTGGAGCTGTGTGCCACATTCAAATATAATGGTGTTAGTGACGACGCCATCCGGTTAAGGCTTTTCCCCTTCTCACTTAGGGAAAGAGCAAAAGTTTGGTTGAATTCCCTGCCTACAGATTCTATATTTACATGGTAGATCCGCACGTGTTCTGCAAAGTTCTTTCCACAGTCCAAAGAAGCCAAGTTGAGAGGAGAGCTGAACAATTTCTACCAGACTGATGGGGAGTCACTTTATGAGGCTTAGAAGAGATTTAAAGATCTGCAGAGAAAGTGTCCGCATCATGGCATTGAACTGTGGAATTTGGTTCATATATTCTATAATGGGCTAAGTGGGATAACAAGAACCATCATTAATGCACCGCAGTGGAACCTTCACGTAAGACAAAGATACGAGGCCCATGATTTTCTAGAGGACATGACCACTAATAACCATGTACCAGATGATAGAGGGGTAAGTAGAAGGAGATCGATAGGCGTTCATGTCACGACCCGAACCCGGGCCCGTGACTGGTGCCTTACCCGGGCACCCAAGTAGACATACATCAGAGTAATCAGCGGAATATAAAAACACAACATGAAACAATGTAAAAGAGACACAGTTTATCCGAGGAAAAGTCGCTTTCTATATATATATAAACCCAAAGCGGATGCTACATCCCAACTTTACAACGGACTACGCACTTCTGGAAGAAAAACAACTATGGCGGGACAGGGCCCCGCCATACCCTGAATGAACATTAATACCTACAACATCAGGGACTATACCAAAGATAAGCCTCCGGAGAAACGGAGCTTCCCAAAACGCTGAATTGTGATCCTATGAGCGAGGATCGACGATCGCGTACTTCTACCGCAGATGAACGCACTCAAGCGAGGTCAAGACAACAGTACCAAGTATGTGAAATCAAAATATCAGAATGAAATCATAATAGTCTATATAAAACAAAAGACATATATGATAAACAATTTACGATACACAATATGTAAGCAAATATGTCAAGTCGTGACTCACGGCCTTAAAGTCATTACTCAAATATAACCATGGGTCTCATGCCCACAATATCAATCATGCACGTGGAATTCCTTCCTCACTGCCGGCAGTCCATGATATAACAAGCACCAAGGAATACACATGAACACCAGTCCCATCTCGTGTCATAATAAAACCGTGACGGTAAGTACGAAGGCATAGACGACTACTAAGACCCACAAGACTAACAATTCCATAAACAGATCACGAGGTCTTTCTGCACCGCACCACATGATCGGCCGCCACTCGCCTCGTGATCAATGTGCGCGCCTAATCTCGAGCATACCGCCGCCCGCATAAAGCCATACATAGGCCCGCATGAGGTATTCTCGTGACGGTAGCTAGCCCGCGCATACCTCCGACTCCTGATTCCGCATAGTCACATAGACCGCATAGTCACACGTGATCGCATAAGGCACTCGTGACGGATAATACACCTTAATGATCAATCTCGAGCATACCGCTGCTCCGCATAGTCACACAGACCGCATAGGCCGATAGACCGCATCAAGCGGTGGCAAGCCCTGATAACAAGTCGCGGGTATGTGATATAATAACAAGATAACGGGCTTAACGCTTAACAACGTAAGCACAACAAGAATAACCCCTTACACAACATCACAAGATACTAACACACGTAGATCCTAACATGTTTACTTATCAAATCAACAAGAAAGTATTACAAGGCTATCACAAACCAACACAATCAAGCTTATTCACACAAGGTACTTTCTACTTTATGTTAACAAGTTCGGTTTTATCCCCAAAGTACTTCATACATTAACTCTTTAAAAAGATCCGTTCCTTTCACAAAAGTCACACAATACCCGTAGTATAAAAATAGAGTGACTATCTTTTAAGTAAACCAAAACACTTCCCTAAGTAACAACATTATTTTCCAAACGTTCAAGTTTGCCTAATTTCAAATGCTCAAGTTTCTCATTTTCGAAAGGTTTCGTAGTTCATAGTTTTAATCACTTAATAATATAATTCTCCTTTTAAAACAATTTGAGAAACATATGCCTTATGTGAGTAGGTTATTCTTGTTTATAACAATCTTGTTAAAGCAGCCATGATCTAGGAAATGTAATATCATTTTGTCTCATCTTAGCTTCTATGCAGATGGAGGTTTCTACTGGTTTTAATAATACTTAATTAGTCGATACATTTCCCTTTATTAGCGCTGCAGTGGTTTGTTCGATACTTATTCTCATTTCAAATCAATACAAGGCTTATAAATAATTAAGTAACCTGCCTTTTATCTCTCTTAAGTCGTTATACCTAACTCCCATAAGGCTAGTATAACTCTTAAGCTTTTAAAACCAAGTATTAATCTTCTTTCAAAACGGTTCTAATTCTTTTGAAATACTTCAAGATTCTTTATTATTAGACTCAAGTCGTAAGACATCGCAAAGAAACCACGCTCGCTAACACACGACGCTCACCGTACTATATATATTCTTTTAAAAATATCATGCTCAAGAGGATAGAAGAATCACATACCTCGCGACGATTATCGACTAATAGCAAAATGCTCCACCGCTATAACCCGCTAGCCTTGTCCACCTTTCAAGTAATATGATACTCACGTAACATTCAACCTATAAAGGCCATATACGCCTATCAACGCCTAGACTACATCAAGAATATTCTAAGTAGAGGTTCTATTCTACGGAAAATCTGGCAAGATTTCCCTACCCGTCATACTACACAAGTCTACTGTAAGTACAGTCCTATGTAAGTACAATTCAATTCTTCTTCTTTTATACCCTTCTACTGTGATTACAGTTCAATTCTATTCTTTAATATCCTTCTATATCTTATACTCAAATCTTAACTATTCTTATAGGTAATCTTCGATTACAATAGAAGGACAAAAGTGTTTACCTTGACAAGCCCAAAATTATCCAAGTTAAATGTCGATCCTGAGCAAGGTTTAGCTCCTAATTGCACGCTCCGATAGCTCCAAGACCCTTAGATGTTTCTAAACAACTTCTACTCAACTACTAAAAGGGATTTGGGGCTAGGGTATTTTGGAATAGTAACTACTAGAAGGCAACTTTCTACAAAGTGTGGGAGAGGTTCTCACTGCCACTAGGAAGGGGGAGAGGGCTTGGACGAGAAACACTACAAGGGAGAGGAGTTTTGAGACTTAGAGAATGAGGAGTGGATGAAGAAGTCTTCACTCAAGGGGGGTATTTATAGAACACTCAAGGGCTAAGATCAAAACAAATGGAAGGTGGAGATTATGATCCAAGTGAAAGATGAGGTCTTCCAACCAAGTGTCTCCCACAACATTTGGACATATGTCCACCACAATATTGGAACACATGCCCACCACAACAATGAGCCATGTGGACTCCACTAACTCTAAAAAAAAATGTCCACTTCTACCTACTCCCACTCACACAAATCAACTTGCAAGACTTGACCAATTTGACTTGCCCACTAGGCCACATTTTCGTCCAACCTAAGCCAACTAAGGGTGACACATGTCGCCTTCTTAATGGTCCAAAATATTTCATCTCTCGGAAAAATCCGTAATCGGTAAAAAAAAAAAATATAAAAACGTAGAATTTCCTTCACAAGGTTCGGAATCTTTTCCGTCGAAAGCTTACAATTTCATTCTTAACCTAATAAGGGTTTGTACAAACGTACGTACGTCCTCACGTACATACTCCGGAACTACGGGGTATAACAGTTCATGAGATCGATGCCATTACAGCGTTGAATGCACAGGTTGCTCTCTTGACAAAGCAACTTTAGCAGAACACAGTGTCAGTGAATGCAGTTCAGACGCCAATGAATTGTGAGATGTGTGGGGGTCCTCATACTTTTGATAGGTTCCCATCAGCAGACCCCAACAACATCCCTATTGAGCAAGAAGAATGTCAGGTAGTGGGGAATTACCAAAGGCCCCAGAACAACCCCTATTCAAATACTTACAATCCAGGGTGGAGGAATCACCCTAACTTTTCATGGAGGGGTGATCAAGGGCAACATAACCAGTTCAAAGGCCAATACCAGAATTAGCAACCATTTAACCAGGCCTCATCTTCCCAACAGTTCAGTATACCTGCTCCACTAGAGAAGCCAGACAAATTGCGAGCAGCCTTGTTGATACTTACGAATTCACAAACCCAGTTCATGGCAGAGACAAGGTCCTCTATAAGGAACTTGGAAACTCAGGTGGGAGAGCTGGCAAAGATGGCAAATAACAGGCCGCAGGACACTCTTCCTAGTAATACATAGATGAATCCCAGAGAGAAGTGTCAGGCAGTACAGTTGAGAAGTGGGAAGCTGTTGGAACAGCCCATAGCCCAACATGTGGTAGAACAGGGAGTTGAGCAGATGGTTGATACATAGAAGGAGGGGGTTACTAATGACCGCCCTATCTTAGAGAAGGCTCCACCAGTTCTAGTAAGGGAGTACGTAGAGAAGATCCCTTACCCTCATAGATTGCAGAGGAAATCAGTTGATAAGCAATTCTCCAAGTTCTTGGAGGTGTTTAAAAAGCTGCACATTAACATCCCCTTCATTGAGGCATTGGAGCAAATGTCTACCTACTTCAAATTTATGAAGGAGATCCTTGGGAAGAAGAGGAAGCTAGTGGGGTATGAGACCATATCACTAACTGAGGAGTGTAGTGTCATATTGCAGAAGAAGCTGCCCCCAAAGTTGAAAGATCCGGGGAGTTTCACCGTACCTTGCACGATAGGGAATGTAACTTGTAACAGGGCACTATGTGATCTAGGGGCTAGCATAAACTTATTGCTCATATCCGTGTTCAAGAAGCTAGGTTTGAGAGTAATCAAGCCAACTACGGTGAATTTGCACTAGCGGACAGATCGCTGGTGCATCCTTTAGCATCATTAAAGATGTGCTCGTCAAAGTGGAAGTTCTTCTTCCGAGACTTCCTCATCCTGATATGGAGGAAGATGATGAAATCCCTATCATCTTGGGAAGACCATTCTCGCCACCGGAAGGGCCTTGATAGATGTGGAAAAGGCGAAATAAACTCGAGTTGAGGATGAGGAGATGGTGTTCAAGGTGTTTAAACACACCACAAACCGCTACCATAAGCAAGTGTTGCGCACAAGACTGTGAGCTCATCACCGAGCGAAGGGCCAAAACTAAAGGTAAGCATCCACACAGGTATGTAATTCTAACCCTCTTCTTGAGAAAAAGGAGAAAAATAAAAATAGAAGGCGGAAAAGAAAGATGATTATGAAATGGGTAGGCTGTGGGGTTAAATTATCCCAAGCTTCTCGATAAGGAACCTGCGTCCGGCTAAAAGATGTTAAAGACAACGCTACTTGGGAGGAAACCCAAGGTTTTTAAATTTATGCAATTTAGTTTTAGTTAGAACAGTCTCACGGAAGGTATTGTTTGCATGTTGTGATGACAAGTACAGGGCTAAAAAGTGGAGGACGAAAAACGCGAGAGGGGAGAAAAACCATCCCGGCGCCACGGCGCCGAAATTCCAGAGAGGCGCAGGAAATTGGGTGCCACGGCGCCAATCTCAGAGCGCCACGGCGCCAGAAGTCCAGAAACTTGTGGAAGTTTGGGCGTCATGACGCCAATCTCAGGGTCGTGGCGCCGTGAAGGGATTTTTGAAAAATAGCTGCCCGGAACCATTACCCGCCGCTACCGCCACCATTTTAAACCACAATTCTGTAAGTTGTCCCGTCTTTCTTTTATTTTTGAGTCTTGCACACTTTATGGACAATGTGTGATTTAAGTTTGGGGGAGTTCTTAGTTTATTTTTTATGTGTTTTTTAGTCTTTTTGTTGTTATTTCTATGTTTATTTGAGTCTAAGTTTTTTTATATGATCATGCATGCTGTAGTTACTTGAAACGCCTAGTGAAGTAAAGTGGAATAATGTAATGAAATTAGAATCAACCATCTGAACACTTAGGCTAGATATGCCAAGAATTCATGAAATCAAACTATTTGGGGTATCTTGCTTGATTTATGCATTGTTAGTGATTAAATCTATGTGTCTGCTTGCTTGCTATTTGAGGCGAAATAGTTAGGATATACATGTTAGGGAGATGACTCAGGCATTTCTTTGTTAGCCCTTTCTTACCATTCTTTGTCTATCCCTGACATTAAAATTGTACCCCTGGTCAGCCCCGTTGAGCCTAAAAATAAGATATTTCTTTGAGACCCTATAATTCCATACTTGTGCCATAAGTAAAGAAAATTTGAGATTGTTGGAATATAAAGTGTTGAAAAAAGACAAAAGAGAGTGAACAATTTTGTTGCACCCCAATGAAAAATAATAAATATGCAAAAGCCTAAGTTTGGGGGTGCCTACTATTTATCATGCACCTTATTCTCTCAAAACAAAAGAGGGGAGAGATAGATATGAGATTAAAAAGTGAATCAAAAGAAAAGGGAAGAATTGAAAGCAAGAAGAGCTTATGGTACGTAAGTTGAGCCTAAATGTCTATTTTTACCTACCCCTGCCTAAGCTTACATTACAACCCTGAAAAGCCCTGAAGATCTCTAATATGTGTATCCATGATTAGTGGAGAATAACAAGTAAACATGCCATAGGATTTTGAAATTGACATGCATAGTTAGGTATTTTTACATCCATTGAGCATGATTGAATTGAATTTGCGAAATATCTGACTTGAGTGTTTAGAATGCTAAAAATTCATGCTATATGTTCCTGCATATTATTCTACTAACCTTCATGTGTTTCTAAGTAACTATTGTGCAGCAAAGTGATCAGTGTTTTTGAGTCAGTCTATTTCCTTTCTTCGTGTCCTTATTCTTATCTTTTTGATCTTTACTCGAGGGCGAGCAAAGGTTAAGTTTGGGGGTGTTTGATCGGTGTATTTTATATACACCTTTTGAGTCATTTTTAGTTAGTCTTTTGCTTCTTTTTGTATAAATTTGTGTCGTGTTAGGATATATTTTCTTTCTTTTGAGTCACAGTGGTTTAAAGTGGCACATTGGTGAAAGCGAAAAGAAGGAAGAAACAGAGGGTCCAGAGCACAAAGAGCTGAAAAGTTGGTAAATTGGGCACAGAACAGGGCGGCGCCGTGGCGCCAACCAACCAGGACCGGCGAGCCACGGCGCCCAAGAAGCAGACCAGCCGCAGAAGTTTCAGAGCCACGGCGCCGGTTTCAGGGTCGTGGCGCCATCGCGGGAAATTTGACAAATCCGAATAGGACTGGGCCAAGACCAAAGAGGAAAAGGTTTTACACATTTTTGGGGATATAAATAGGTCCTTTTAGGTCAGTTTTGGTGGTGGCACACCTTATCATTCATCATAGCATTACTTCAAGATTGGAGACTCAGTTTTGAGTAATTTAATTTTCTTGTTCTTTACTTTATTTCTTCTAGTATATGTTGGATATTATTTTAGTTCTTAGCATGTCTATGGCTAGGAACTAACTTAATTTAGGGCTTTCCATGTCGAATCGCTTGAACCTCGTTCTTATGAATTAATACATGTTTTGGTTTCTTCTTATTATTGTTGTGGTTTATTCAATAATTGTTTTGATTGCTTGATAATTAATTGATCACTAGTTATCATCACTTATATGAGTTCTAATCGAAAGTGGAGATTGTGAATATGCTATAGTTGAATAAACATAGGTTTAAATCGTGACGAAAGTACCGATACTTGTGTAGATTAATAGGTTATTGCTCTTAATCCTCCTTTGTAGTCAATCTTGTCATCGAAAGATGTAAGGGTTCCCCATTGGGGTTGAGTGTTTATATTACCTTAACAGAGTATAAAACGGCTTAGTTAATCGCTATCTCAACATGTAAGAAGAATCTTAATTGTTGCATTAACGATTAAAAGCGGCGGATAGTTGAGAGATTTGGAAGCCCTATTTCCACCATATCTGAAGTAAAGTAAAGTAATTTAGTTAGCGTCTATAAAACATAGATATAAACAAACCATCAACTCATCGATCACCAAATAGATACCATAGAATAGCAGTTGGTAATTGAGCACTAATCCCTGAGGACGATAACTCGGTCTTCTAGACTATATTACTTGTAACGATACGTGCACTTGCGTTTAACGTGTGTATAAATTGCACATCAGCATGCCGAAAAATTTATTTCAGACGTTGTTGATGACGCTTGAGTGTTCACACATCTAGGGCCATCAATGACAATGTCGGAAATATCTTCTCATTCTCCCTCCAGTATTTCAGCAAGTCTTCACGTCCTTCGTCATTGAGAATATCTTCTCATTCTCCCTCCAGTATTTCAGCAATTCGTCACGTCCTTCGGAAATATCTTTTCATTCTCCTCCAAAGATTTCAGAAGTCTTCACCTCCTTCACAAACTCGCTTATCTTGGTTAGTAGTGTTACCACTAAACATTCTATTTCTATGTCTTTCAATACTAGCCGCATAAACAACATGTATTTTTTGAGGTTGTGTTGAAGAAGAACAAGACGACATGGAAGCCGGTTGATTGCTAGCACTTTCTTGTTGGTAATGCCATACTTTTTTACTCTCATTTTGTATGCTAGACAATACATGTTATTTAGTTTGTTTAATAGGTGGTGGGTCATTTGGATTTTTGGGAGTTGGCGGTGGTAGTGCTTCTATACAATCATAAATAGTTTCAATAAGTGTTGTACAATGCCTATTTTAATAGTCGGATTTAATACAACACTAATAATATAAATTGGGGGAATAGAAATAAAATATTTTTTTTCATTTTGAGAAACATTTTTAATAGGTTCCTTATAAACTGGGTTTTCCATATATTGACTAAGTAATAAAAATATTAGAGTTATATAAAATAATATTGATGAAATAGTAGGATAATAAATACTGGAAAATTCTTTAGTAGCTTGAATTGTTTTTCTAAAAATACAATAACTTCTAAAATTGAATCCCAATCGGAATCTACAACCATATCAGTAGGATTTCGATTATGGACGTTAAAAAATAAAGTTATAGGTCTTCTATAATCATAAGCAACAAGTAGTTGCTGGTATAAAGAATACCACCTAGTGGCTACTTCTTCGGGAATTTTTCTATAAGATAGTTCGCAATCGTATTTAGGGCCACTAGGTATTCGTTGTATTATATTACTTTTAAAAATATAGTTTATAGCAAATTATATTTTATCAAGAATGTCTTGAAAAATTAATAGACCATCCTTTACAACTAAGTTATAAATATGACATGCACATTTATATGAAAATGATTTGGAAAAGATGGAGTTAAAACATTTTTTAAAAGTCTAATAGAAAAATTATTAGAAGAAGAGTTATCTAATGTAATAGTCATGATTTTATTAGTTATGCCATAATAATCGCAAACTGAATAAATATTTTTTGAAATAAAATTACCAGTGCGCCTACTATCTATATATCTATACGCTAAAATACGTTTTTGCGTAATCCATTTATAATCTATCCAATGACATGTTACCGTTAAAAAATCATATCTGTTAGTACTACGGCCTATATCAGACGTGAGAGATGCTTTTTCAGGAAAATGATATAATGAATAACGTAAATAATCGTGTGCAAATTTAAAAACATCTCTCCTAATAGTTCATCTAGAAAAACCGTTTAAAGAAGGATTATACATTTTTCTAATGTAATGAATAAAACCAGAGAGATAAGGAAATGAAAAGCAAACCTCCATCACAATCGAGATAAGGAAATGAAAAAGCAGGATCATACATTTCTCTATGTTTATCGTATTTAGGGCTTACAATCCCCCCCCCCCCTATCATAGGGTTAATTTGACCCTTTACTTGGTCCGGGACAGAACACTATGTGAACCTTGTTCCGACTGAGAGCGCATTGGCGCACCCGACTTTGTAGCCATGTATTCCTCTCACCTAGTTGTGTGAAAACTTTTTACATGCTTAATTAAACCTCCCGTCCCACCCTGACCTTTTCCCTTTTTAAATTTATAAACATTTTTACAAATTTGACATCTAACTACTTCATTCTCTTGGTCCCTATCAAAAAGCCCATGCATCTGATTTTAATTTTCGTTGTGTTGGGCCTCATCTCATACTATAGGGTATATGAGGTGTTCCAGTTTGAGGTGTGTCATTTACAGTCGATGTGTCATCTAGATTAGTGGGTGTGTCATCTAGATTATCTTCTAAATTAAAGTCTTGTTGAGTTCCAGAAAATATCTCCTCGTCTAAATCTAATGGTACTTTAGGAAAAAATTCAGTATCAACAAAATTGTCCTGCCTAGGTCTAAGAGGAATAGGATGACTAGAAGAAGTACCACTTTCCTTGTTACCCCTACTAGAAAAAGCATGACCCTTACCCAACACCTCTTAATCTCATTTTAATTATGCTAATAAATAGTTAAAGATAATGAAATAAAGTGCGCTAATTAAAATAAAGAAACAGTAATAATTTAATGAAGGAACGAATGTACAAAATGTCGACGTAACATCGACGTGTAATAGAAAGGTTGAAAATTGAAACTTTGTTGTCGGAGCAACGCCAGAGCACGAATTCATTCAATGACTTGCCGTGAAAATCCCACACCAGCCAGATCTAGAAAGACCTGACAAGTTCACTGGTGGTTATGGTGAGTGAACGGAGAGAAGGGAAATAGGGGTGAGGGGTGTTGTTGGTAGTAGCTCATCGGAGAAGTGATGGGGCAGAGGGAGTGAGAACAAAGTAGTGGATGACGGTGGTTTGGTTGCTCTGGCATTTCTTCAACGACTTTTGCTAGAGAAACGCTTGAGAGCCGAAGAATCTGGCCGAATCTTTCCGGTCTCACTACGGTTGATAGTTGGCGGAGCTCTTGGGTGATGAAGGAGGACGAGCAGTGGTTCATTGTGGTCGATCCATAGTTCCTGGTGGAGATGGCACAAATCTGAGCTACCGGTAAATGTTGTCGGCTGGTGGAGATGACACAAATCTAAGCCACCTGTGTTTATTGTCACCCACGTGGATCTCAAGTGGCGTCCACGTGGATCCGACGTGAAGTCCACGTGATATTTCCGTCCAACAAAGAGCATATGTGACAACTTTGCTAACGTGGAGGGTATATTTGACCCCATAATTTAACGGAGGGAAAATCTGATCATTAATCAAAAGTTAGAGGACAAATATGAACTTTTTCCCTTAATAAACACCCTTAACATCTCATCCACTTATTAACAATGTAAATATAGTAAAGCCATCTTAAGCTTTTGGGATAAAACTGTAAGTAATTAACATAATGTCCATCTTTATAATAATACTTCTATCTTTGTCCCGTTTTCTCAAATATATGCTTATAGACATTATGCTTAAACTCAGGCAAAACCACCCACCAAAAAAAAGAATCTAATAATGTAACTAATTATTGTTTAATAATTAGAATTAGTGTTATTGTCAAATCAAGAAAGGAAATAAATTAGGGAGAATTACACTTCTAGTCCCGTAGTAATTGATAATTTTGATTAGTTTTTGTGATATATGACGCAACATATATAACCCTCTACTATGTAAATGTGTATTTTGGATCAGTTTATGTAGGAAATATATATGGTATATGTAGATTATTTTTAAAAGTATATTACCCTCAAGGATGGAGTAACAATGTAAGTTTAACATAACAATGGATAACTAAATAGTGAAATGGTTAAAATTTCTAATAAAATGTGAATATTCAAAAGCAGAGGCATCAGAAATGTACATTTTATGTAATTTAAAGTTGAATTATTTAATTAAAAATTACAAGGACTAAACTTAAAATTTAAGCTCAATATATTACTAAGAAATTGCAGCTTTGTTATTGTGTAGAAGTGTACAAGAACACGTTCGCTTGAAACTGTCTCGCATTATTATGCAATACGACATTCAAATAAATCAAGATGAATATGCATTTGATAGTGTGATTAATATTGAAAAATTTCGCCAAAAATTAGGTTAATATTAAATATTGGAATATTTTTGCAAAATGTAGGTTAATCATCAAAGTTTTACTAAGTTTTGAACAAAATCTGATTAAGTTAATCACTAATCAGTAAAGCTTCTTCTTGTTTAAAATTTCATTTTCCTTTAAAATGCATGTTATGAAATGACAATCTTTTCAATTTTTCTTATTTTAACGGGAAATTTTCACTTAAATTGTTGTGCCTCTACACTAACACGGGGTTAAGGCTAAGGTATATAATATTTTTAAAAGAAGCTTATTAGGAAAAGGAGAATACTACTACAACATGTAAAAAGCTTTTGGCATGATTGATAGTTCGATAAAAACACTTCAACTACTAGAGATTGAACTGAGTCCGAAACTTAAATGACCCAAAAATTGAGGAAGTAAATCAAAATACTCAAGAAAAGAAAATGTGACAAAACTACCTTTTGCGCAGAAATTTTCTGCGTAAAAGGACTTAACCGTAACCCACGTTTACGCAAAAGGGATATTATAAACCCTAGCAACCCACGTTTTTAAAGGTCACTTTTAGTCCAATTACACAATAAAGTATTGCGTTTTACACAATTATTCATTTACTCATTTGTACTTGATTTGACACGACACTATAATAATTATTGCAAAACCCCATCCGTTTTTCTATTTAATATTGATTTTGGATGAGGTAAAGACTCATCCATTTCCAAAATTTGTTGAAAAAACTATCCAACTCCCAAGTTCATAAAAAATGGCGTCTCCTCCTTCAACGATTAATGTTTCTTTATTTTAAGAAGGAGAGATTCTTCATTATATTAATACTGTTCGTTATAGTATTCCACTTAAATACCATGTTAAGTTTTCAATTAACTTGGATTACTCAATATTACTCACTACCGTACATAAAAGAATAAAAAATTAGTAGACGTAGGTTTGTATTATATGTAACAGGCATATATCCAATATCCATTACACTGCAAGCTTTAGTACTTTATGGCGAGTGAAATATCATTGATGATGAGTCTTTGAGTGACTATTTGAGGGCGTCGAAAGAATATAGGGGTTTAATCTGAATGTTTTTGAAATATATGTTGAAAAGATATCTATCAATCGTAGTGAATTCTTGGCCAGGACTCGTCAGGATGTCCCAGAAATACCGACTGCGCCTCGTCCTCATATACGTGAAGTCCATCCTACTCATGATAACACTTATCCGGACATGAGTTCTTATGGAGACATTTTGACTGGTCAAATGTTGCTGAAATAAGCCAATAATTTAATCAAAATTACGAGAAACATTGGTAAATATTCAATTTTTATTATTATTTTATGTAGTAGCACATGTTTATTATACATATGGTAATAGTAATGTTTTTTTTTGTATTTTTAATAGGTATACACCTGATATGAGTAATATTGAACAATCATCTCAATCCGGATGGAGGAATCATGTCGGAACATCCCCAACATCAGGTTTTGATGCAGTGATTATTATCGGTAGGTATAATTTTTAATAATTAAATAATATAAGTGATTTAATGTTTAGTATTTATAATACTTAAATTGCCTCTGTAGTGAAAATTACTTACACAGACAGTGGTACCAAATGTTGATTTCATTGCAAGTTGATTTTTCTTCAAACCTAGACAATATTGATTATTATCAATAGGTTCATCATCTTGATATTAAATAATTCAGATGCATTATGATGTTGGTATTTAAAATGTGTTATCTATATTTTGTATAGGAAAAAGCCTTTACTGGATGGTGTGGATTATCCAATCATATAGAAACATCATCGAGTGATAGCGATGATATACTGCCTACAAAGGTATCTGATGATGATGTAATAAATATATCAGATAGTGAGTTTGATATTCATCTTTATAGGCAGGAACAACATTTACTAAAAATGATGCAAAGTCGGCCACACCAGTAAGAATCGATTGCAGAAAGCCCAATTCACCAACAAGAATCAGTTCCTCAAGCACCCCTAATTCAGTGACATTCTGACATGATTCCATATCTTGATAATCTTCAAAGTCGTCCTGATGTCTTGGTCTTTACTAGAGATGATGATCATATTCACCAAGCAGCGTGGAAAGAACCAAACGATCTTGTAAAAGGTTCTATTGAACTTGCAAAAGGCATAATTTTCTCCTTCAAAAAGGCATTGTACAGGGTCGTTTAAATTTATAGCATCAAAGTAATGAGGAACTTTAAAGTTGATGATTCAACTAGAAAGTTGTGGCGATTGGTTTGCAGATGTGAGTATCAAGGTTGTCAATGGATGCTTTAGGGTAAGGATACTCATGATAGTATGCAGACTATCTCAAAATTCCTTACACGTCACACTTGTGATATGGATGATTGTCAAGCAGATCATTTTAATTTAGATATAACTATTATTGCTGAAGTGTCAGTTGCTGACATTTATGAAACCCCAAGGTACCCTATTCGACCAAGTTCATTTTAATTTTGACATCAATTAAATTATCATTGCTAAATGTTATGTGTTTAAACTTGTCCAGGTTCCCCATCAAAGAATGCATTAGAATAATTTTGAGAGTATATCGCAAATCGATAAGTAGAATAAAGAGATATCTCGGGCATAGACGCGTTTTTGAGTTGATTTATGATACATGGGAGAGCTCTTTTCAGAAGTTTCCGAGGTATATGACAACTCTACAACACTTCAATCTTGGTATTGTTGTAGCGTGAAAGCTTAACATCGAACCTGGTGTGCCCAGTAATATTTTTGGTTTTGTATTTTGGACATTCAAACCATGCATTAATGATTTTGCTCATTGCCGACCAGTAATATTCATAGATGGTACACATGTGTACGGGATATACAGTATCAAGCTACTGATTGCATTAGGAATGGATGCCAATGGGTCTATATTCCCTATTGCTTTTACCATTGCCTCTAACGAAAGCAACGAGGCATGTGAGATGTTTTTGACATATTTGATGCAATACGTTATTAAGGATCGAATGTGCATATACGTGCTATCTGGCTGAAATTACGGTATATTGAATAAAATATTCATTTAGAGGGGTGAAAACCTCCCTTTGCTTACCGTCGCTATTGTTTAATGCATATAAAGGCAAATTTTCAAAAATCCTTTAGAAAGAACACACTAAATAAATAGATGCCGCATCGCGATTCATCAAGAAAAAAGCTTTTGTGGATGGAGATGATAAAAACAACGGGCGGTGAAGCCTATGAATGGTCAAGGCAATCCTTGTTGATAAATGGACATTATATGAGAATGAAGGCAGAAGATAGGAGATTCTAACAACAAACAACTTAGATTCATTCAATGGTTTACTAAAATCTGCACGGGGGTGCCCGTTACTGCAATGGTGAGAATGACTTACAAGCAAGTTTTGGAGCAGTTTGTCACTATAACAAAACAACCAAAGCCATATTAACAGATTTTGCGGTATTTCTAGATGCTACGCAAGTGTACGTATCACAATTTGTAATAATTTTGGTAAAACCAAGTGTCGCCCATAGAGACTGATTTATCAATTATCAACTAACTAATTTTGATTTCTATCTGGAAAATGAATATAAGTTGTGGTTTCTAGACTAAGAATTAACAAACTAAAATAATTTGCAAGAATAAAATAGTAATGTTAACACATGGAGTTTAATTCAGTAATTGAGGAAATTAGGGTTTCCAATCTCATCAACTATCCACTCTATCATTCATTAATGCTAGACTAGCGATTCTTATTCTTATTAAGATAACAGGTTAATTGAGATATTCTATATTCCAGTTAGGACATATAAAAACTCAACCTAAGTGAGAATTTTCTATATATCTATGATAAATACAATCACATAGGAGGATTAAGATCATAACCTAAAACACAACACAGGCAATCGTGATACTCTCGTTCAAGATTAAACTTACGTCTAATCAACTATAGCATATTCAAATCTTTTTTTTTTCAGATCTCGATTTGAAATCATGTAGATAATGAAAATTAATGGCCAGTTAATTCTCATTCAATAAACACAAGTTGAATAAATATTAATAGATGAAGAAGAATACTAGCAATGCATTAAATCATATAAAGTTTCAAGTGACTCAACGAAAAATACTAATAAAGTAATTAGCTCATAGATATGCTAAGAAAACTAATTAATTCAATATCCAACATGAACTAAATTAAAGTAAAAAAAAAAAACTTGAACAATCGTTGTCTCTAATTACTCCTTAGCCTTCTGTTTCTTGCCTCCAAAGTGTGTTACCCTCTCAAATTCGCCTCCCCGACTTATATAACGAGAACCCCTTAATGGACATTTTTGCCCTCTTTAAAATTAGGTTTTTGGTAGCATTCGACGTTGTCAGCCTGCGGTTCAGCCATTAGAGCGTCGCGACTCTAATTCACTCCTGGAGTTTCTGCCAGTGAGGCGTCGTGTCGCCTTCTTCCTCGGCCGCAACTTTTCAGTGTCGCGGCTCATTAAGCTGAGAGTCGCGGCCCTTCAGTGTTCTTCATCCGGATTTTGTTCAAAATGCTTTCCGAGCTTCCCAGGGCTTTTTTGACTCATCTCTTGTGAGCAACTATGCATTGTTGTCCTCAATAACTGCCTATTTCCTAAGAATTCGCCTTATTCCTTACTGAATCGCTTAAAACCTGAAAACAGAAAATAAAACGCATAATACTGTACAAAATAACTAAAAACACATAAAAGACTCCCTAAAACAAACTCTAAAATAATACTAAAATCTACCTAACACAGATGGTGAAAATGGATGTCAAATCCTGCAAAAATATTCGAGCATCATAGAAAAAATACAAGTAACTCACAATAGTAGATATAACCTTACTGAAAGTGTATTTAAAATAAATACAGATTCTTACCAAGATTGAGGCAACATTCATAGCATTTATGAGATTACAAAAATGTACCCTTGTGGTAAGTGGAAATCATACCACGTGTCATGTTCTCATGCCTTCCAGTGTTTTGAGGCAATTGAAAAGGGCATCAAATTATGTGGCATTGGAATACAACGTGCAAAGTTATCTTAACGTGTATGCCGGTTATTTTTACCCACTTGGTGATGAGGCTTATTGGCCAAAATAGCCATTTTCTGTGATTGCTAACAGACAGGATATTTGTAAATTGCGTGTTAACACACGAACTCGAATTCCCAATCAAATGGATGTTTCGGATAGGACATACTCTCAAAAGTGCTCGATGTGTAAGGATTTTGGCCATAACAAGCATTTTTGTCCCCTACATGAACGTGATGGAGGTACCTATCGTGGTGCAAGTACCTCTGATAATGGAAGAACCTCATGATTTTATGAATGTAGTTTTAATCCTTCTTGATGTATTCAAACTGTCTTGAATTATGAATCTTAAGTATTTTTATTCGTGTCCTAAATGATGTATTTTTTTAATGAAGCACCTTGAATTAAGCATTTTATCATCAAGAAAATTTCATTGAAGAGTTTCATAAATTATAAAAATTAGAAAAGTAATTAATCTTCATCACTTTCTGGAACCATCTCATCATCATCGCCGAGTAGTAGAAATGAAGATTGGTCGGTATGATATCTCAAATCATAGCAGCTATTTCAGTGATTCGTCAAGCGATAACAATGAATTCAATAGATTATTTGAAATTCACATTCTTATAAAGTGTAATGATGATTTTTGCGATGTGAAATATTCAGATCCAAGAAAATGTTATTGTGGTTTACGCCGAGAATGGGCATATCGGTATGCCGAATCAGAATGTTTTGTTCGTGACTTGTAAAATTGCAATGCTCAAATCCCAATAAGGTTCTCAATGATCATGTCTCGAACTGATCAACATTCTTACGAGGTTGCAGTACGGAGGATTAGAAAAGAAAACAACATAATGCTACTAGCAACATGTTGTAGATTTTATATGTTAAAGTTGGCCGAAAAACAAGCATCATCAACATGTATAGAACTAACATCTACAGAAAGAAGATATGTCTTAATAAACCCCAAATATTATTCTGAGGACGATATTGAGGATTTCTTTTTTGATGATGATTAGGGGTACTATGATTTTATTTGTATTTTTAATTTATGATGAAATCATCAATTTGAAGAAAATTAATATGTTCAATTTTGGTTTGATTGTTATAGTATATTATTAATTTATATAAGCGTCTTAGAGTTAATAATACATAAAAAGTTCAACAATTCACTATTTTAATGAAAACACAAATAAATTAGTACATAAAAGGTGTCGACTACATAATACATTTAAAAAATATAGAAAATACATAGTACATGAAAACCTGCAACTAATAAAAACAAAATACATAAAAATAGTAAACTTAACTAAAAATACCTAAAAGTAAAATACATAGAAATAATAAACATAATAAAAAATATATATAGAAATAATAAACAACAACAAGATAGCACATTTAGCAATACCTTGTTAAGCCCATTTTAGGACTATTTTAGAGTCTATTTTAGGAGTCTTATACATGTCTTTTTAGTGTTTTTGTGCAGTATTACACTTTGTTTGTTTTGTTTTCAGGTTATAAGCGACTTAGGTGGAAAATAACATGAAATGGCGGATTTGAAGGATGTAAATGCACAAACACATCCCAAGGAATGAAGCCTAAGAAGTGCCAAGAAAAATAGAAGAAATTTGGAAATTCTGGATGAAAATCAGAAAGGCACCGCGGTGCCTGGCCAAGTAGAACCGCGGTGCTGAAGAAACGAGGCTGAATAATGATGAACCGGGGCGTAAAATTTCCAGTAGTTGAGGACGAAAATTACCATCGAAGGCACCGCGGTGCCTGGAAGCAGCACCGCGGTGCAATATTTCCAGTAGCCTACAGTGATTTCGGCTAAATTAGTGTTACACCCTGTAATTCTAAGAGGATGAGATGAGAACGTACGAAAGGAAATAAGATTCGAAGTTGGAAAAAGAAAAAAAAGTTGGCAGAATATTTTTGGACAGTTTTTCAGTCAACTTGGAAGCAGTATATCTCCTAGTATAATTGGGGTTTTTAGGTGTTTCAAAAGCCTAATATGAATTTCATTGAGTCTAGTTTCCAACGCAACAAACTGCTCGTCAATAAGACATTGGAGTAGAAAGTTATGGACGTTACAAGATCGGCTGACAGAACAGACAGGGTCAGGCGCCGGCTACAGCGCCGGCGCTGAAAGCTCGAAATTGTACAGGTCGCGCCGGCTTGCACGCGCGCCGGGCGGATTTTTTATGAAATAGGGTAAAAATAGAAGATATTTGTTGTAAAGGACCCCTGGGTGGGTGACAAGTGTCCCCCCAACTTGTGGAACAAGATAAAGCTATATAAGACATGTCTTGCTAGATTTAAATCATTTGCAAGACTTCACCCAAATCTTCTCTTCTCTTCTCTTCTCTCTCAAATTTTTAAAAACCATAGACCTAAATGAGATTTTTGGAAAGGCAACAAGAAGGAAATATGTTGCAAGCTTGTAGGGATTAGTAGAGATGATTTTAGCGGAAGAAGAATTTCAAAAAGAAGAGCTAAAGTTGCTAAGGATCGACTTGTAATCTTGGAGCATTTTTGGGCTAAATGAGGTATAATCTTCGTCTTACTTTTGTAATTGAAGATTCCATGTTATTATAAGTTAGAAATGATCATGTGATATGTGTTATGAAGATTGATAAGTGTTATGGAAATTTGGAAGCTCAAATCCGAAAATGACATGTTAAGCCATTTGAAATTGAAATACAAATTGGTCGATAATTAGAATCGTCGCATGTTTACCTACTTGAGGATTGTAGTAGTTATAATCAATTGTTGCTAGATAACATGTTATATTAAACCACTTGGATTGAAAAGGGATTGGAAACGAATTTGTATTGTTGTCCCTAATTTGCCGAATGGACATTGTATTTTGGACTTGTGTGATATCAATTGTGGGGCGGAATTTTACACGTCTTGTAGGTGTGTAATCCCCTATTGTTAACTACTTTGTTGAGCCTTAAATGTGGCGTGTTTGGTTATTGAATTCGGCCTTGAAAAAGGTGGCAAAGTATGTAGAAACAAAGGAAGTGCTGTCCGATTTTCCGTAGAATTTAGTGACTTTGAACTTGGAATATTCTACGTTTGAAGTAAAAAGTTAATAGACGTACTATGGTCATTATAGGTTGACATACTACGTACGGCGAATTGGACTTAGCAAGTGGATTAAACCGAAGAGGTATGTGGAACTTTCTTATCTCTTGAGCATGAATAAGTTGTAAATGTATAGTACGGTAGACGTACAAGATTTTGACAATCTAGGTCCATTTGATATCCTTGGCTTATTTTAAGAATGTCCAAGTTGATTGAGTTAGGGAGTTAACTCACTTGTTTAAATATTAAGGATATCTTGGTTTTCAAAAGTTAAGAGACTTTAAGTATGTTGAAAGTATTATTGATACTTGTTTTGTTGGAATGTTTAGGTCTCTTGGTTATAAAGAAGTATGTAAGTTGCTAATGTATAAAGCT
The DNA here is from genome assembly GCA_029844215.1 of Przewalskia tangutica. Classification (NCBI taxonomy): domain Eukaryota; kingdom Viridiplantae; phylum Streptophyta; class Magnoliopsida; order Solanales; family Solanaceae; genus Przewalskia; species Przewalskia tangutica. The sequence continues at coordinate 134,398 of JAQGDG010000375.1, forward strand.
AGTATAACGGCTTAATGGGAAGTTGGTTATAATAGCTTTATGGAAAGATAAAAAGAGTGGTTTACTCTAATTAATTTAAGTATGTTAAATGACTTGAAATAACGAAAGGCAAATTGATTTAAAGGCATCAATTGCTTAAGGTTTTAAAAGAAAGAAGTCACTTGATTTAGAAGCCCGAAAATGTATTTTCTAAAAAGGTATTGTGACTTGTCTTAAAATGTAGTTATGACTTGATACTACGATTATTAGTATCTTGGAAGTTTTATTTGAAAATGAGTCATTTTAAAAGAATAGAAGTACGTAGTACTTTGGGTTAAACTCCCGGATTTATAATGTCATGTTAGTGCCTTAAGTAAACCAAAATGAGAGTGTATATGAATAAGACTAATAAGAGGTTAGAGGGATTTCTTAACTTGCTTATTTATTGTATGATAAGCCGGTAGTGCTTATGTTATGTATGATAAGACAGAGGGCTTATGTTATGTATGATGGCCGCTTGAGCTAGGGTAAGAGTATAAATGAGGCAAGCCCCAAGATCGTTATACCACCTTCTCCAGGTGAGTATGAATGGCGGCAAGCCCCAAGATCGCCATACCACCTTCTTCGGTAAGAGTATATCCGGAGGGTAGCTCCCAAGATCGTTATACCACTGCTTTACCACCTTCTTCAGGTAAGAGTATATCCGGAGGTAGATCCCCAAGATCGTTATACCACTGCATCAGGTAAGAGTATAAATGAGGTAAATCCCAAGATCGTTATACCACCGCTTCCGTGATTTGCTACCCATACTTTTGATTACTCTCATTGTTAGTAAGGCAACTGTAATCGTTATTTGAGTTATCATACATCTCGCTTTATTATACTTATGACTTCATTACGCATTTCGATTTCACATATTTGGTACATGTTATCGACCTCCTTGGGGTTGCGTTCACGCCGCAGTGAGTACAGATTCTTGATCCTCGCCTTAGGATCACTGTCACCGCTGAAGCTCCTTTATTCCGGAGGCTTATCCTTGGTATTGTCGGTTGTTGTACATTCAGGGGTATGGCGGGGCCCTGTCCCGCCACAGTTGTTATTCCTAGAGGTCTGTAGTCATGTCTTGTGGATTGGGTTGTAAAAAAAAAAAGTATTGTTCTATTACGTATATTTTACGGAAGGTGGCCTTATCGGCTAGCCTGTTGTTATTTTATGTTTTAGCATTTTATAAGTTGTGTATGTTCCGTTGCTATTCTCTGATGTTTACCGAAAGGGGTGCCCAGGTAGGGCACCAGTCGCGGGCCCGGGGTCCGATCGTGACAATTAGCACCGCGGTTCCTGGCAGCAGAACTGCGGTGCCAACACGTGTTTCCAGAAAAGATGGGCCGAATTTTGACACGGTTTTTAGGGTCCGTAATGCAATATTCCCCAGCTATATAATCCCTAAAACCCTGACCTTAGGGGGGCATCAGATATACATCCCATATCATACTTTGGAGGAGGCAAGAATTGAAGCAAACACAAGATTAGAGACGACTTGTTCAAGTGCTTTTTCTTCTCTTTTATTTTTATTCAGTTTATATTGAATTGTAATTTAGTTCTTGACATGACAATGTTTAGGAGCTAAATACTTTAGCAGTGTTTCCATCGAATCTTCTTGAAGCTCTTTCATATAGTTAATGCATTGATTATTGATTTCTTCTTCATCAATTGTGTCGCGCCCTTTTCCGACCGCGACATTATTTTAGCGAATCCATCCTGCTTAAAGATATGCTAGAAAATAAATAAAAGCTAAAAGGTGCAAAATGCTAAGGGGTTAAAGGGTGCTAAAAGTGCTAAAGGGGCTAAAATGCTAAAGTAGTGCTAAAAGGTAAAAGGTGCTAAAGTGGGCTAGAAATAATGCTAAAGGGTTCGCGGAGTCGCCACCTAATTAGTTTGGGTGAATTAGGACACCTAAATGTCAACTAAGTTAAAGTCAACACTAACTCCATTTAAATGGTCTGCTAAACTTAATGAGATTCTGGGTAAGGGTTCTTTATTATCCTAAAGGGAAGGGGTTAGGCACCCTAAAGGATCCGCTAACTTGCGGTTGTCCGTTCAAACCTAGGGAATTATTATTGCTAAGGATGCATGTTTTGAAAAGTATTTGAGAAAAGATCTTTGTAGGAAAGAAAGTGTATCCTCGATGAAGAAAGCCGTAAGATTCGTCTATAAAAGATAAGTTAATTTGATATGAAAGTATGTGTCCTTATTGGAATATTTCGTTGATAAAGTATAGAGGATATTAGACAAAATCTCAATTGTGATGCATTTATAAAATATACTACTATCTATTCTTTGCTAATGCTATTAGAAGTATGATTCTAAGATATGAATGCAAATAATGGGCTTTATAAAATATTAATATTCTAGTTACGGAAATCGTTATGCCAATGAAGATTATTAAATGGTTTAATATAGCTAGGTATGAGAAGCCTAAGATAATTAACTTGAAGGAAAATAAATTCTGGCGTCAGATTGCTTTCTAATCTATAGATTCAAGGTTTAGATATTCTAAGTGTGCTACTAGGGGTGTAATGTTAGATAATTAATTTACAACAAATAAATGGGACATAATAAAGAATTAATAAAGATGACTCGACGGAGTGGTGATGTAATTCCGCATGTGGTTTGGAATTTCTGATGCGGATAGCAAGATGCATACAAATGCGGGTGAATGCAGATCTTCAATTGATGGAAGGCGCGATAAGTCTCACAATGAAACTCGTCATTCGGTTCCGGTGTATTTCATGTAAAAGAAAGAAAAAATAAGGATTAGTAAATGCCCCAAATGATATTCAATAGACAATTAAACCGCTAAGCATACACTTTGGTCATAACAATTTACTTGAACGCCCCCTTTTATTATTGATCATGGCAGCGCATGTAAGAGGAGATAATTTCATAATATCATAATGAGAAATAAAGTATGTTGCAATTCAACTTCAGCACAATTTCCTTTATACTTAATAGACTGTTTACGCATGGGCCATAAAGTGCTTGCAGCTAAATATTTTGAAAGGAAAGGTCCAAGAATTTAAAGCTAGAGGAACCAAAAGCCTTTATACAGACAAACAGATTAATAAGTGGGAATTACGAGTGTAATCACTGCGTTGCCAATAGAATCCTTCTTCTTCGTAAGGGTGCTTACTACTAGATCCCAAGCCTATGCATTTTCTAGTTCGGTTAAATAATAACCAGTAGATAAGGAATTCTGAATGGAACAGAGGCATACATGCTCATTATCACGCACTTTAAACAATAGGCAGAGACAAGTATCTGCTTTTAAATGCGTAATAGGCAGAAATAGACAAACCAGACAAAAATCAGAATCACAATAGACTGTCCAGAGAACCAAGCAAGAAATCATGGTTTCAAAACTTAAGCAAGAATTAGCCAAAAGAAACCTAATTGGCATAGGTTACAAATGAATAAGACCAAGTCCTTTTGTCAGCTTTACATGGGAAGGTAGAAGCCTACTATATGAAACAGGATTATAGATTGAATAATACGAACAGAGAACTAGTAGAAATAACTCAGTATGATACATTCTGGTTGGACAAATACATACATCCTAACGCGGATAACTTCGACAGATAAATTCCCAAACACGATACTTAAGAGATACGACACATTATCATGAGAGCGTATTAACATCTAAACGAACAGGGCAGGAACATAGTCAACTTGGGGTAAACATAAATGGGCACATACGGACCAATAACATTTAAGTTAGATTATTTAGGTTAAAGTTCCAATCTAACTAGATTTCTATAATGACGATGTCTATCAACAGGGTATTTCCGGGTAGTCGATACATACATAGTCAAACATCAATCCATATCACCAACACTTATACTAATATGAGGCAGAATGTGCTCCCAATCAGAACAACACGTTACCATACAAAGCGATAAACACATATCAATTAAACACACAGAAGGCGAATTATTTAAATAAACGAACTAGGAGTAATTTGAGTTTACCTTCTCCGAGCAGCGAACCGAGGCAGCGTATCAAGTCGTCGATCCACTCGACGGGTTATTGCGATGCGATTGAAAGCGACGCGGTTTGGAGTCGATTCCAGGCTATTATTGAGAAAAAATGTTTCAGATTTGTGCTTAATTGTTGGGCTCCTGATTTCGATGGTAAGAGACCCTTACCTACTGGTTCTTCTCTGTTTTTCGCCCATTATTTTAGATCGCTCCTTCCTTAATTGGGCTGATTTTCCATCGATCCCCCCTCCCCCCCCCCCCGATGCCCATGATGTGTAATATTGTGTCGTTTATATAGTTTCCATTTGGGTTCTCAATTTGGTGCGATTTCTTACAGCTGGTTTGGTATTGATTTCGTGATATTTTGTGTGATTTTAAGTCCATTTAATGGGACGATTTTTGTGCGATTTTGGACAGATTTTGTACCATTGATTAAGGTAAGTATTCGGTATGGGGAAGAATACGCCGGATTTTGTGGCCAGAAAATCCGGCGAAGATTTCGGCAAACATGGGGGCGTGAGAGGGAAGACGCGGCTACGCTTTCTTTAGGGTTTAAGGGATGAGTCTCTCTTGCCTTTTTCTTTTAGGGCTGTTGGTATGTTTAAGGAAGAGGGCTGATGGGCTGTTAATGGAAATAAAGGTTGTGGGCTGCGGGTGTTGGGCCATGCGTCAATGCGAAATAATGTGTTGTGGTTTTAATGAGGGAGCGGTGGGCTGATGAGTGATTAATTAAGGGGTAGAGTTTTAAGGGTATTTATTTTAGTATTAGATTTAATTAGTGGTAAATAAATGGGGATTTAAATTATTATTAAATTACTTAAATGCTAAATGCGGATATGATATTTAAAGATTGCTTAATGTTTTATAAATGCGATGCTATTATTAGATTAAAATTAGTTTAATAGGAGTTTAAATTATTACAAAAATAAAGACGGGCGTGCTATTCAATTAGTGTTTAATATTTTATAATGCGAGATCATTATTAAAACTTATTCTTGATGGGGTTTTTAAATTATTATTAAATTATCTAAATGCTAAATGCGGATATGATATTTAAGGATTGTTTAATGTTTTTTTTATAAATGCTACACTATTATTTAAAATCTCATTTATTTAAATTATCTTAGCATGACTTTAGGTGTTTTATTAATTTTAGCTTGGGTTTAAATTATTACAATAATTATGGAATTGCTTTGCGTATTAATAAATGTGACTATGTTATTTGACGCGACGCCATTGCTAAATTATATATTTATTATTATTTAAATTATTAAAAATTAATAGAATTATGATATGACTTAAGATTAACAAATGTGGGCATGAGACTCAAAAAAAAATACTTAATGATCTACGTAAGATGCGGTGCCATTGTTAAATCACTTATTTACGTGTATTAATGTTTTATTGTTGCATTTTATTATTATAACTTTGTTAAAATTATTTGGAAAATTTAATGTAATTTTATAGTTAATGACTGGACGAGAGGGTCAAAATTGAGTGTCAACAAATTTTTAAGATCTATTCAACTTATTATGATTGTATGATAATTAATTGATCAATAATTGTCATAACTTATATGATTTCAATTCATAATCTGAAAAGGGAGATTGAATATGCTATAGTTTTTTAGACATAGGTTAAAATAGTGGACGAAAGTACCCGATACTTGTGTAGTATTTAAGGTTATTGTTTCTTAATCATCCTGTGTGGTAAAATCTATCATAGAAATATAGAAGGTTTCTGCATAAGGTTGAGTTTTTATATGTCCTAACCGGAATATAGAACATGGTCGTTAACCTGCTATCTTAATAAGAAGAATAAGAAGAGTCATTAGCATTGCATTAACAAGTGAAAGAGTGAATAGTTGAGGAGATTGGAAAACCTATTTCCTTCATAACTGCTTAAAACCCATAGTATTATCATTCTTAGTTTAATTCCTTCAATTTACTATAATTTTAGTCTTAGTTATAAATCTAATCAACAGAACGTCAACCAAATAGATACCATAGATTAAATATTTGGTAATTGATAACCAGTATCTATGGACGATAAATCGGTTACTTGAGCGATACGTACACTTGCGTAAGCATATAAAATTATCGCAAAAAGTTTTTTGGCGCCGTTGCCGGGGACTGGATTATTATCAATATAAAAAAATTATCTAATCTTATTTCTAATTTGGTTTTTATTTTTATTTTTATTAAAACACATTTGTGCCTTGATATGTTTGTCTTATTGTTGATCACCTCAGGGAACTTTGTTTTATGCGAAGCAGAAGAGGAGCAGACACACTTGTACCTCTGAATCCGGAGATTAAGAAAGCTTGCAAACAGAACAGGAAGAACAAAAGAATTGCTTACTTGCTAGCAATTGAGAATCAACAAAACAACAATGGTTTGAACGATGGAGCAGACTTGATAGAGCGAGTCCAGCGTCCTGCAGAAAGGAGCTTGGGAGACTACGTTCTACCTACTATCACAGGTTTGCATACATGCATTAGGCTTACAGCTATAGAAGCCAATAATTTTGAGATTAAACCAGCCATTCTGAGCATGGTTCAGAACACAGTCCAGTTCGGGGGGTTGCCGTCTGAAGACCCACATATGCATATTGCCAATTTTCTGGAGTTGTGTGCTACGTTCAAATATAATGGCGTTACTGAATGATGTCATTCGATTGAGGCTATTCTCATTCTCACTCAGGGATAGAGCCAAGAGTTGGTTGAATTCCTTGCCAACAAACTCCATCACTACATCGCAAGATTTAGCCCAGAAGTTCCTTGCAAAATTCTTCCCACCTTCGAAGGCAACAAAACTCAGGGGAGAATTAAATAATTTCTATCAGATGAATGGTGAGTCACTCTATGATGTGTGGGAGCGGTTCAAAGACTTACAGAGGAAGTGCCCACATCATGGGATTAAAAAGTGGATGCTGGTTCATATCTTTTATAATGGCCTGTATGATACTACTCGTAGCATTATTGATGCTGCAGCAGGGGGAACGTTTATAAGGAAGAGTGCCAATGAGGCACATGATTTGCTAGAAGACATGGCTACAAACAACCACCAGGGGGCCGATGAAAGATCATTAGGCAGCAGAAAGGTAGTTGGGATTCATGAGTTGGATGATATCACTGCGTTGACTGCTTAGGTTGCCATGCTGTCAAAGAAGATGCAGCAAAATAGTGTGTCCGTAAATGCAATTCAGATGCCATTAATGTGTGAAATTTATGGTGGAGCACATACATTTGATCAATGTGCAGCAGCAGATCCTAACAACATCCCTATGGAGCAAGCTCAAGTTCAAGTTGTGGGTAATTTTCAGCGTCCATACAATAACTCATTCTCCAATACATACAATCCAGGGTGGAGGAATCACCCCAATTTTTCTTGGAGAAACAATCAGATGCAGCAGCCTCAATTCCAGGGGCAGTTTCAGCAGACCAACCCACCTCCTCAGGGTCAATTTCAGCAACAATAGGGCGATCAAGGTACATCTCCACGACCTAGAATACTAGTGCAACAAGCAGGGCAGAATGAGTTACAAGCAGCTTTGTTGACTCTCACCAATTCTCAAACCCAGTTCATGACAGAGACGAGGTCATCTATTAGGAATTTGGAGACATATGTGGGACAGCTAGCAAACATGTTAAACAACATAGAGCAAGGAGTCTCAACAATATTATGGTAAATCCAAGAGAACAATGTCATGCCATAAATTTGAGGAGTGGTAAACAAGTCGACGCAAGTACACCGATTCTGGAGGAAAATGGCGAGCGAGGTAATGAATTTTGAGAGTGATCAACATGCGCCCAAGGAAGTGCTACCAGCGGTTATTGATGCATCTCATGTCAGAATTCCGTACCCCCAGAGACTTAGAAAAAATTCTCTTGACAAGCAATTTTCGAAGTTTTGGAGGTCTTCAAAAAACTGCATATCAACATTCCGTTTGCTGAAGCTTTGGAACAAATGTCAAGTTATGTTAAGTTCATGAAGGATATCCTTTTAAAAAAGAGGAAGCTAGAGGAATATGAGACAGTGACACTAACCGAAGAATCAGTGCTATCTTGCAGAGAAAGTTGCCCCAGAAACTGAAGGATCTAGGAAGCTTCACCATCCCTTGCACTATAGGGAATTATGAATGTCTGCAGGCTCTATGTGATTTGAGGGCTAGTATCAATTTGATATCCTATTTTGTGTTTTGCAAACTTGGAGTGTGGGAAGAAAGGCCTACAACCATCACTTTGCAGCTAGCTGATCGTTCAATAGTCCACCCTCGAGGCATCATTGAAGATGTGTTGGTAAAGGTAGATAAGTTAATTTTCCCTGTTGACTTCATTATCCTAGACATGGAGGTAGATGAACTTGTGCTCATCGTCCTTGGGAGACCCTTTTTAGCCACATGACAGGCACTCATTGATGTTCAGAAATGTGAATTGAAACTTTGAGTCTAGAGAGAAGAGGTGATCTTTAATGTATTGAGGCCCTGACCCAAGAGCAAGTGATAGTTGTTATGCTATTAATGTGATTGAAGAAGCGGTTTCTGAGAACAGTTTCAGAAGTACTGATGCTCTTGAGTTTGTGCTGACACAATATGATGAGGAGGACAATGAAGATACAGAGTTGGTGGAATATGTGAATTGGTTGGATTCCGGTGGACCATTCTATAAGAGAAAAATTGAGGAGCTAGGAAAGATGCCAGAAAGATCATTACCTTCCATAGAGAAAGCCCCAGAGTTAGAGTTGAAGACCTTACCAGATCATCTACACTACAGGTATCTAGGTGAGGATAAAACCTTGCCAGTGATTGTATCGGCTCATTTGTCAAAAGTGGAGGATGAGAAATTATTGAGAGTACTGCGGGCTCACAAGCTTGCTATTGGGTGGACACTGACATATTTTAGAGGGATAAATCCTTCTACAGTGATGCACAAGATTCACCTAGAAGATGAAAGCAGGCCCTCCATTGAGGCACAAAAGAGATTAAATCCAACCATGAAGGAGGTAGTGAGGAAGGAGATTTTGAATTGGCTTGATCTGGGGTAATTTACCCTATTCCTGATAGTGCATGGGTGAGTCCAGTTCAGGTGGTGCCCAAGAAAGGTGATGATTGTGGTAACTAATGAAAATAATGAGCTTATTCCATCTAGAACAATCACATGATGGAGGATCTGCATTGATTACCGCAAGCTGAACAAGGCAACCAGGAAAGACCATTTTCCTTTGCCCTTTCTAGATCAGATGCTTGATAGACTCGTTCACTACAACAAATCAGCTCAAGGAAGGCGACGTCGCCCTTTTTAATTTCACAAAGAGGGCGACTTTTCAAGTCGCCCATTTTGGTATACCAAAGGAGGCGACTTGAAAAGTCTCCCTTTTTGGTCCTCACCAAAGAGGGAGACTATAAAAGTCGCTCTTTTTGGTGAGCACCAAAGGGGACGACTAGAAAAGTCGCCCTTTTTGGTCCTCACCAAAGGGGGCAACTAAAAAAGTCGTCTTTTTTGGCCTCACCAAAAAGAGAGACTTTTCTAGTCGTCCCCTTTGATCTAAGAATTTAATTTTTGTATAAATCTTGAAAAACGTTTATTCATGGTTAATTAAAAAAATTTAAAGTTAAGTTTTGCAATACGCATGAATTGAAGTTATAAACTTGTACGTTTGGAGTTATGTTTTTAAACAAAAATAAAGAAAACTTCATTTATCACAAATAATTCTATTAAATAGCATAATTAATAATTTAAATAAATAATATGTAATCTGCTATAACATATTGAATTATATTAAGAATGTAAAAATCGGTATATAGACAGTGTATGTATTTAAACTTTGCTCGTTGTTTCAATATCAATTAAGCACTTATTTGTTTTCATTCTTAATAAGAATTTGATTATCATGGAAATATGCCTTTTTGTAGTATTTTATTTTTTAAAATACTTTTTGTACGACAGAATAAATATAGGAGGCAGTGATCAATTTAACATATATTAATTAATAATAACATATTTGTAAATAATATTGTAAAAATAATAGTATATTTTCAAATTAGATATGTTTTAATTTAATTATTCGATTTTTTGGATATCCGAAATATTCGAATCCGAATCTGATTTGAAATTATTCAAAATTATGAATATCGATTTTTGGATATCTTAAATATTCGGATCGAATACGATCGAAATTATCCAAAAATTACGGATATCCGGAATATTCGAATCCGAATTCGATTTGAAATTATTCAAAAATTGCGAATATATAATTTTTCGGATATATAAAATATTTGGATCTGAATCCGATCCAAAATTATTCGAAAATTGTGGATATCCGGAATATTCGGATCCGAATCCGATCCGAAATTATACAAAAGTTGTGATATCTGAAATATTTGGATCTGAATCAGATCCAAAATTATCTGAAAATTGTGGATATCTGATTTTTTAGATATTTGAAATATTCGAATCCGGATCTGATAAAAAATTATTCGAAAATTGCGAATATCTGAAAAATCGGATATCCGAATCCGATCTGAAATTATCCGAAAATTGCGGATATCCGAAATATTCGGATCCGAAATTATCTGAAAATTGCGGATATCCGAAATATTTGGATCCGAATCCGCTTCGAAATTATCCAAAAATTGCGAATATCCAATTTTTTGGATATCCGAAATATACGGATCTGAATCCGATCCAAAATTATTTGAAAATTGCGGATATTCGATTTTTTTGAATATTCGAAATATTCGGATCCGAATCCGATCCGAGATTATCCAAAAACTGTAAGTGTAAAAAAATATGCATTTTGTTAGAACCGACCAAAGGATTTATGACTATGAGGAGCATAAATATAATAAGTATTGATGGTTAGTTTAGTGGTAGAATGACATAGTTCCATAGAGGAGGCCCGGGTTCGATTCTTGGCAGGGGGTGTATTTGTGGCAATTAATATTGCATAACTAGTGGTGTAGTGGTAGTATAGTACAGTGTCACAGTTCAGACCAGAGTTCGAAACCTAGTTGATGCATTTATTTTTTTCTCTTTTTTGAAACATATAAAAGCGACTGATCGATGCGTCCTTTTGAGATATATCAAAAAGGGCGACAAGGAAAATCGCCCTATTTGGTGAAGATCAAATAGGGCGACAAAAGTCGCCCTTTTTGATTGATCTCAAAAAAGGCGACTGTAGTCGCCCTATTTGATCCTTACCAAAGGAGGCGATTTTCCTTGTCGCCCCCTTTGGTAAGGACCAAATAGGGCGATTACACTCGCCCTTTTTGATGGATCTCAAAAAGGGCGACTGTAGTCGCCCTATTTGGCTCTTACAACAGGAGGCGACTTGAAAAATATCTCTTCTTGATCTAAGACAACGGACGTAATAAGACGAATTTAAGGCGACTAAAAATCACTCCCTTTGATCTAAGAGCGATTTTCAAAGCAAAGAGAGCGACTTTGCTCGCCCTTTTAGAAGTGTTTTGTATTAGTGGTTGGGCACAACTACTATTGCTTCTTGGATGGTTACTCTGGATAACATCAAATTGCAATATCACCAGAAGACCAAGAGAAGACCACATTCACGTATCGCATAGTACGTTTGCTTTCGTAAGAATGTTGTTTGGGCTTTGCAATGCACCTTCTACTTTTCAGCGTTGTATGATGACCATTTTTTCTGACATGGTGGAGAGGACCATAGAAATCTATATAGATGATTTTTCTGTGTTTGGGTCATATTTTGATGAATGTTTGAAGCACTTGGAAGCAGTGTTGCAGCGGTGTGAAGAGTCCAATCTTGTGCTGAATTGGGAGAAGTGCCACTTTATGGTAAAATAGGGTATTGTCCTTGGCCACAAAATTTCCAGCCAAGGCATCGAGGTAGACAGAGCTAAAATCTCAGTTATTGAAAATCTACCACCTCCGATGTCAGTGAAAGGGGTTAGAAGTTTCCTTGGGCAAGCTGGTTTTTATAGGAGATTCATCAAGGACTTCTCAAAAATCTCAAAGCCTCTTTCCTCCTTGTTGATGAATGGTGCTGCTTTTGAATTCAATGAAGAGTGTATGATTGCGTTTAAGTACTTAAGGAGAAGTTAATTTCAGCACCTCTAGTCATTGCACCAGATTGGGAGCTTCTTGAATTAATGTGTAATGCAAGTGACTATGTAGTGGGAGAAGTTCTTGGGCAGCGAATCGATAATGTATTTCGTTCCATTTACTATGTTAGTAAAACTCTCAATGATGCACAACTGAATTATGCCACAACAGAGAAAGAGTTGCTAGCTATAGTGTATGCATTCGAGAAATTCAGGTCATATCTCATTGGGAATAATGTAATAGTATACACTGATCATCTTTGCCGTCAAATATCGATAACGAAAAATGTCAAACCACGCCTTATCTGATGGGTGTTACTGCTACATGAGTTTGACATGGAGATCCGTGATAAAAAAGGCACCGACAATTTGGTGGTTGACCACTTGTCAAGGCTTGAGGCAAAAGAAAGCGGAAATGCTAAAGATGTGTAAATCAATGACCATTTTCCAGACGAGAAACTCTTTCAGGTAAGTGTTGGTTCTACTTTACCTTGGTATGCTGATTTTGTTAATTTCCTTGTAGCTAACCCCCGGAGATGTCGAGGCAGCAAGTGAAAAAGTTCTACTCATAAGTGAAGCACTACTATTTGGAGGAACCTATTCTCTACAAGCACTGTATAGATCAAATCATTAGACGTTGTGTGCCAGAGGATGAAATGAAGCAAATTCTCACACATTGTCACACTCTGTAATGTGGTGGGCATTTTGGGGTATCAAGGACAACAGCCAAGGTACTACAAAGTGGATTCTATTGACCAACATTGTTCAAGGATTCCAACGCGTTTGTGAAGGCCTGCGACCGGTGTCAACGGACTGGAAACATCTCAAGGCGGAATGAAATGCCTCTGAATGGGATACTTGAAGTAGAGCTCTTTGATGTATGTGGAATTGACTTCATGGGCCCGTTCCCGCCATCATTCGGATACAAATACATTTTTCTTGTAGTGGATTATGTATCCAAATGGGTCGAGGCAGTAGCTACTAAAGAGAATGATGGTAAGACTGTTTTAAAAGTCCTCCAAAATAACATATTCACACGTTTTGGCACTCCTAGATCTCTCATAAGCGATGAAGGGAGTCACTTTTGTAACAAGCAACTCGACACCCTACTAGCTCGCTATGGATTTTATCACCGCATTGCTCTTGCATACCATCCTCAAACAAATGGGCAGGCTGAAATTTCAAACAGAGCAGTGAAGGGGATATTGGAAAAGACAATGGACAGTTCAAGGAAGAATTGGTGCGTAAAGCTAGATGATGCACTTTGGGCTTACAAGACTGCATTCAAAACTCCCATCGGGATGTCACCCTATAGGCTGGTCTTTGGAAAAGCATGACACCTACCAGTGGAGTTTGAACACATGGAATATTGGGCAATGAAGAAACTAAACATGGATCGTAAGGCTGCTTAGGACAAAAGAGGCTATTGCAGCTGAATGGTATTGATGAGTTCTGGAATGATGCTTATGAGAACGCAAAGATCTATAAAGAACGCACCAAGGCATGATAAGAATTTGATCCCGAAAGAGATCCAACCTGGGCAACAAATGCTCATGTTCAACTCAAGGCTGAGACTATTCCCAGACAAGTTGAAATCCAGGTGTTCAGGACCATTCATTGTCGAGAAGGTGTTTCCTTATGGCTCTGTCTAGTTACGAGTTAAAGAGGTTTCAACTTTCAAAGTAAACGGTCAGAGATTGAAGCCCAACTTGTATGAGGCCCTGGAAAAAATTAAGTTCTTAATCTTCTTATTACCACTATGAAGAGAAATATGCGTCGGCTATAAGGCGTTAAAGACAGCTTATTTGGGAGGCAACCCAACGTTTAAATTATGTTAATTAGTTTTATTTTGGCTTGAAACGATCTCGGTCTTGTGCTACTTGGTTTATGTTTTGATAGCAGGTGAAATGAGACTCGATCCGAGAGACAAAAGGATTGAAAACGCTGAAAACTGGAAAAATTGAATTTTAAGGTTCAAGATCATGATGCTAGAGATAGGACGCGGTCCCTAAATTCCGATGAGCACGGCGAAGTTTGTGAATTAGCACCGCATGATGTATGTGAAGGACGCGGCGAAATTTTTTCCGTAAGATCAATTATTTAAAGAATGAATTAGCGCAGTCTGAGTTCGAGGACGCGGTGCCTATCCGCGAAAGTCCCAGTGAATTATTGACGAATTAGCACCGCGGTTCTAGTCGTAAGCTCCGCGGTCCCTCCGCGATTTCAGAAATAAAAGACCTAGCCTCCTTATCGATTTCCCTCATTCTAATGTCATCCCAACCCTCTAAAAACCTCTCTCCTTCTCCAAAGAACTTCGAAACTCCTTCAAAAACAAACTTCCATCCCCCATTACACTACAAATCCCCCACTCTCTCAGACACCACTATCACTTCATTAGTTCATAACTTGAGTCAAGATATCTAAGCAGGAATACTCTCAAAAATGTAATCTTTGTCACTTTTCGTGCAATCTCGTGGCTTTGAGTAAAGATAGCTTGTAGTATATGGTGTATGTCACGACCCGACCTCGGGCCCGCAACTGGTGCCTTACCCGGGCACCCTAGTAGGTATATATCAGAGAAAATCAGCGGAATAAACTCATAGACATGGAACAATATAGAATATGAAACAGGCTAACCGATAAGGTCGTCTTTCAACATATATATAAATATCAACAAGCCCGAACAGTTATATCTTTTACAAACCCGACCCACAACAGGACTACAAACCTCTAAGAGTTTTTGACATAACAACTATGACGGGATAGGGCCCCGCCCTACCCCTGAATGTACATGTACCTACAATGACAGGGAACCATACTAAATGATAAGCCTCCGGAGAAACGGAGCTTCCCAAAATGCAGAACTGTGATCCTATGAGCGAGGATCAACAACCGGTGTACCTCTACCTGCGGCATGAACGCAGCCCCGAGAGGTCGATACAGTACAGTATGTGAAATGCATCAGAATGAAATTACAATAGTCCAAAACAAATCCACAGACATGTATGAAAACCAATTAACAGTACACAGTTCCATAGTATATACGAGAGTATATAAGTGTGAGCTGGCCGGTTCTGAATAAGCAGCCAATGATCGAACTAGGGCCATTCGCCCATAGTATCATTGTGCAAATCCTAATCCTGGACTCTCTTAGTCCGCATAGGTCGCGTGGACCCGCATGAGGTACTCACCGCGTCGGAAGCAAACGCGGTAATACATGGGACCACGTCGCGCATGAGCCCATTGGACTCGCGTGAGGTATTCTCGCATAGGACCCGTCCGCGCATAAGCCCGCGGGCGCGTGCGGTACTCGCCGCGTCGGGAGCAAACGTAGAATATGAACAACGTAACATGGCGGGGTTTAAGTGATATAACACAAGCGCAACCGGCTATCGTAAACAACATATGCAAATTAAGAAAAACCCCTTAACACAGAAGTCTCAAGACACTAATACCCGTAGTATCATAACACGTTTACTTATCAAACCAAGTTACTACACCTTCAGAAAATCATTACAAGGCTTTTAAAATCAAGTAAGTAAACTGTTCTTTTATCCTCCTAAAGTCGTTATAACTAACTTCCCATAAAGCTATTATAACACTTATGTTTTAAGCAATTCAAAACAATCACATTCATTTGGGAAACCAAAGAACTTATTCTTTTAAAACCAAGTATCAATTTATTTTCGAATAATGATTCACAACTTTTTAGAATAATTCAAGACTCTTAAGATTTAGAAGTCAAGTCAAGGACATCAAAATGAAACCAAATTCATTTAACACACGTACGTCTACCGTACTATATATTTCATAATAATCATGCTCAAGAGGATAGGAAGAGTTCACATACCTCCTCGGCTTAATCCATTTGCCGAGTCGAATACGCCGCACGTAGAATATCAACCTATAATAACCATAACACGTCTATCAACTTCTAGTTTTCTTCGTAGAATATTTCTAAGCATAAGGTCTCTTATTCTACGGAAAATTGGGCAGCACTTTCCCTGTTTCAACGTACTTTTCCACCTTTTTCAAGGCCCGAAATCAATAACCAAATGCCATATTTAAGGCGCAACAAAATCATATTTCAAAGGGTATTACACACCAAGTAGGGCGTGTAAAATTCAGCCCCTTAATCTACCAACATTGTCCATTAAAACTAGTCCATAGTTCAATGTAAAAACAGTCCATTAGTCCACTAATACAATCCATTAGTCCAGTCCTTTAGTTGGTGTTCTTGGTCAACTACTACAATCAAAACTGTCCAGTTTTTGGCTAGTATGCCAAAATTGTTTCATTATTTCTTTAATAATCCTCCAACTTATATTCCAATCTTTATATAAGTTATATTAACTTGTTATCAACAAGATTACTTCATGTCAACAAGTAATAGGTAATATTTTAACAACTTTAATGGCTAGCATGCCAATTTCGGTTTTTAACATCTTATTAAGGTCCAAAACTTTTCAATCTTCCTTCCACATATCACATACTCATTTTATATACTACTAACATATGTAATTTCCAACTTTACTAAAAGGACAAAGATTATTACCTCAATAAGCCCAAAATTTTCCAAGATTATAAGTCGATCCTTAGGAATCTTAATGCATATTCCTTACGTTCCAATCCACTCCAAGCAACCCTTAGAAGTTCCTAACTAACTTCTCTTAACACTTCATCCAAAACTATGAAGATCACCTTAGGGTTTCACTTTGCGACTATCGGATTAACGTAGTATTTTCGAGATTTTTGTGTTGGGATATCCTTAGAACACCACTAGGGACACTTGGTTTAAGTATTGTGATTAAGCAACAACAATTGAAGAATTGTTCTTCAACTAGGGGGGGAGGTGCCGAGAGCACACAAGGGAGGGAGTATAATTGTCTTGGAAATTTCTAAGTGTTGAAGTCTTCAACCACAAGGTGTGTATATATAAGACAACCAAGGGCTAGGATTAAAGCAAGTGTGTGGTTGAGATTGGGGACAAGTGTGTGTGGGTCCCACAATCCACTTGTCCAACAAATATCTTGAGCCACTTGGCTTGTCACTTGTCCTCACTTTCTCTCCCAACATGGGCCACATGGGGGTGACACGTGTCTCCCTCCTATTGGTCCAAAATATTTCATCTCCCCAAAATCTCCATAATTGGTCAAATATCGAAAATCTTGTAGGCCCCACAAAATCGTAAAATTTCCCGGGTGGGCCCTACATGACCAAATCTGAAAATAAAATTCCATAATTCTTATAAATTCTATAAGTCTTAAATACCAAAATTGAGAATCCAATTCCCAATAATAAACTTTTTCCTTCATGCGATTCTAAGATTTTTCTTAAGAATAACGAATTCTTCTTCGTTCAAAAGTTTTAAAGTCCTGCTTCCTTACTTACATTCTCTTAAACATGTCCTGGAATTACGGGGTGTAACAGTGTAGTGGCTGAATTCTATGGTGATACTTGCGGCTATAAGTTTGGGGGTGTGAATTGTTATCGTTGTTGTCGTTTCTTTGCTATGTGAATATATTGTTGTTGTGTTGTTGGGTGTTGTTGTGTGCTGTGTTACAGCAAGGTTTTGTGTGGCGTAGTAGTGTGAGTGTTGTTGTCTCTGTTGGTATTGAAGAATCATCCGAAAAATAAAGAAAATTCTGCCCATATTTTTCCAACCATACCTAAAAATATGGCCCCAAAAAGAACAAGCAATAGGGCCTCCGCTTCTTCTAGATCAGCAGCCCCGGATTATGACACTGTAAGTTTTGCCAACAAGGCAGCCCAAGACCGTTATGCAAAATTAAGCGGTCGCCCCTTAATACCTGAGAGGGGCATGAAATTCAGACGAGAACCATACAATGATGCATATGAGCCGGTTAGAGAGATGATTGCCAATCGAAATTGGGAAGAGTTTGTTTCTACCAATCTTCCACTTTCCAACATCCCAGTGGTCTATGAATTCAGCGCCAACTTTTCGGAGCGGGTGGAGAATAGGTGCTTTGTTCGAGAAAGGTGAGTGCTTGTCGGAGCAGAGATCATCAATGCAGTCTGTGGGATTCCTAACATAATGATGGAAGGTGATGAGGAAGAAGACGAATATACCACTTGGAGTCGATCCAACGAAATGGATTGGGTCGATGTGGCAGAGACTTTGAGTGCTCACAGGGAAAGAGTGACATACAATGCTTATAATGAGCCACGATGGATGCTTCGTGCTCAATTCAACAGATGCTTCGGGCATGGATATACTTTGTAAGTGCCAGACTTATATCCTTCATGCATTTGTCAAAAGTAATAACGGACCAGCTCAAGTTGGTGTATGTCTTAATGAGAGGGTTCACTATAGATGTGGGTCGGGTAATTCTGAAAAGCATGAAGTTCACTTGCCGACTTACGACTACAGCTAGAATGGGGCATGGGTCACTCATCACCATGATATGTGCTCGGTATAACGTGACATTCAATGCTAATGATGCGATGGGCCGGACACAGAGTGACATCACCCGAGTGATGGTAATTGGCTACCGGACCTGTGCGATGACCCGTGCTTAAGCGCGAGATCTTTGAAGAGAGGCGTCAACGCCACCCGGACGCCCAATGAGTCCGAGGAAGAACTCGACAATCGCATTATGAGCGGGGAGAGTAGTGGTCGCCTCCTTTAATGATTGAGCCTCCATTATCCCACTTGGATCACCGCTCGAAACCGAAGACATAATGCGAGATCAGCGACACGCGAGGAGGAACAGCAGTACCTTAGACAACAAAGTGAGTATATCATTCAGACTCAGCGGGAGCGCAACCACCACCAGTATGAATGGGAGCAACAACGGTACAATTTTGAGTACCAGCGCACCGCTGAATTCAATTCCATGTTCAACCAGCTATCACTATAAGTCCCGCTGGCTGAGCCTCATTTTGGAGCACCGCCACAATATCCACCTTTCGAGCCACAAAATCCACCACCACGACCATCATTTTAAGTCACCTGTGTGTTGTAAGTTTCCTCACCTTTGATTTACTTTTCGCATTGGGGACAATGTGTTGAATACGTTGGGGAGAGATTTTTATTTTGGTGTTTTTTATTTTTTGTCGATTTTTATTTTTATCTTTAGTTTAGTGTCTTGTGTCAATGAATCAAGTTTAAATCAATAGCCAATAAGATTGAGTGGACACTTGTAGTAACATTAGATGAAATCTATAGTCATGAAATGCATAAATCTGTGTGCCTGAGTTAAGATAGCATTTGAATTTGCTTTTGATTATTGATAATAATGAAGAACTTAGTCATGACTATCCAACTCTCTTGTGTTCAATTAATTGATTTATGCATGAATGAATTTGGGTTTGAGGAAAGAAGGTGGTAGATTCTAGAACTTGTTTGCATGCTACTTGAGGCGAAATCCTAGATAATGCATGTTGAGAAAAATGATTTAGGCCATCTTTGGACCGTTTTGTGCCTTTCAAGCCACCCTTGATAATATTAATCCCTAGTCACCCCTTTTGAGCCTAATGAAACCTTTCTCTGTTGATAAACACACATCTATGAGCCTATTTGAACATTTTACTATTCCTCTACTCCCTTAATTACCATAAGTATAGAAACTTACAAAATTGGGGGAATTGAAGCCGAGTAAAAAAGGATTGAGATTGATTTTTTTGTCAAAAAGAAGTGTAAAAGATTGAGAAGTGAATTAAAAAAAATAATTTAGAGTGATATAAATCAACTACACACCCCTTGTACAAATATGGAATAAAGACTTCTCAATCTAGAAAAGAAGAAAAATGGGGGGGGGGGGGGGGGGGGATTTTGTTGCATTAAAATGGAAATAAAGTTGGGTTTGGTGGTTGTATGGTTATGGTAATTTTGAGCCTAAATGTCTTTTTATCTGCCTAAGCCTAACGATACAACCCATGAAAGTCCTATTGATTTTTAAGCATGTGTTGTCTACATTAGTGGAGAGTCAGTAAGTGAGCAAGCTATAAAATTTTGGCTTGATGGACTGTTGGAAAGAGTTCACTTGTGCATAGACTGATATTGAATGCTTGTTTGAGTTGGCAGTCATGTTTAAGTAATCATATGCCTTAATAATCTCAAGCAAAGTTAATGGCTATCTGACTTGGAATTCTAGATAGCAACTTGTAGCTAGAAAAGTTCTGAGAGTGATATTACATGTATTCATAATCTTCGAGGCAGAAATATTGTGATTGACTTGATTCATGTTAGAGTCTTTGTGTTTTTATTTTTTATTAATTTTTAGAGAGTCTAGAGTTCTTCACTCCAGGGCGAGTAAAGTTTAAGTTTAGGGATATTTGTTAAGCTCATTTTAGGAATGTTTTAGAGTCTATTTTAGGAGTCCTATACATGTCTTTTTAGTATTTTTGTGCAGTATTACACTTTGTTTGTTTTGTTTTCAGGTTATACGCGACTTAGGTGGAAAATGGTGAAAATAACATGAAATGGCTGATTTGAAGGATGTAAATGCACAAACGCAGCCCAAGAAATGAATCCTAAGAAGTGCTAAGAAGAATAGAAAAAATCTGGAAATTTTGGATGAAAATTAGAAAGGCAATGCGGTGCCTGGCCAAGTAGAACCGCGGTGCTGAAGAACCGCGGCTGAAAAATGATGAACCGGGGCGTAAAACTTCCAGTAGATGAGGACAAAAATTACCGTCGAAGGCACCGCGGTTCGCAAAGCGGCAAGACCGCGTACAATATTTCCGGTAGCCTCTGGTGATTTCTACCGAATTAGCATCGTGGTTTACAGCGTGAATCTGCGGTGCCAACGCGTGTTTCCAGAAAATATGGGCCGAATTTTGACACGGTTTTTAGGGTCCGTAATGCAATCTTCCCCAGCTATATAATCCCTAAAACCCTGACCTTAGGGGGCATCAGATATATATCTCATATCATACTTTGGAGAGGCAAGAATTGAAGCAAACACAAGATTGGAGACATGTTCAAGTGCTTTTTTTTCTCTTTTATTTTTATTCAGTTTATGTTGTATTGTAATTTAGTTCTTGACATGACAATGTTTAGGAGCTAAATACTTTAGCAGAGTTTCCATCGAATCTTCTTGAAACTCTTTCATATAGTTAATGCATTGATTATTGATTTTTTCTTCATCAATTGTTAAGATATATTCAACTTATTATGATTGTATGATAATTAATTGATCAATAATTGTCATAACTTATATGATTTCAATTCAGAATCTGAAAATGGAGATTGAATATGCTATAGTTGTTTAGAAATAGGTTAAAATCGTGGACGAAAGTACCCCGATACTTGTGTAGTATTTAAGGTTATTGTTTC
Source organism: Przewalskia tangutica (assembly GCA_029844215.1). Classification (NCBI taxonomy): domain Eukaryota; kingdom Viridiplantae; phylum Streptophyta; class Magnoliopsida; order Solanales; family Solanaceae; genus Przewalskia; species Przewalskia tangutica. The sequence goes on from JAQGDG010000375.1 coordinate 155,791, forward strand.
TTAATCCTCCTGTGTGGTAAAATCTATCATAGAAATATAGAAGGTTTCTGCATAAGGTTGAGTTTTATATGTCCTAACTGAAATATAGAACATGGTCGTTAACCTTCCATCTTAATAAGATGAAGAAGAAAAAGAGGCATTAGCATTGCATTAACAAGTGAAATAGTGGATAGTTGAGGAGATTGGATGGCTTATTTGTTATACCCCGTATTTCCAGAGTATGTACGTAAGGGAATACGTACAAAAGTCTAGCCTTAAAGATAAGCCTTGGACGTTTTTTTATTTGTGCACAACTCACTAAAAGAATCATTTTCCGACGAAACGTTTCCACAACTTTCGTAGGGAAAATTCCGGCTATGCCATTACTAATTTTTGCGGATTTTTCCGAGAGACGAAACATTTTGGACCAACGGGAGGGCGACACTTGGCACCCTCCAATTGGTGGACTTGAATCGTCCATAGGACGAATTGGAGAAGCTTGGCACGTTTTTTGTGCCTTGTGCACAAGTCAAGGAGTTGGTAGGATATTTGTGTGGAGCAAATCTTCACCCTACACTTGCCTTGCACTTGTCTTAATCTTGGCCATTGGTTGGCCACTTCTTGACCTATAAATACCCCCCTTAAGATGAAGAGTTCTTCATCCACAAATCTTTTCAAGTCTTGAAAATCCTCTCCTCTCCCTTGAGCCTTGTTCGTCCAAACACCCCCCCTCCCCTTGTGAAGTTTGGCCGAGGGCCTACTCCCCCTAGCCTAGCCAAAACCTACCCCCCTCCCTTGGTAGAAAAGTTGTCTTCTAGTATTGTTATAATGCCCAAAATACCCTAGCCCAAATCCCTTAGTCCTTTGTAGAAGTTGTGAAGAACTTCTAAGGTTTCTTGGAGCTACCGGAGCGTACAACTTAGGAGCTAAACCTTGCTCAGGCGCGACTTTATCTAGGATATTATTGGGCTTACCGAGGTAAATAATCCTAACCCTCTTTTGAATTAGAGAATACTTACTGTTGTAGTATAAGAATAAGTATTAAATACTTAGAAGAATATCACGTATAAATTGAACTGCTATCACAGAAGGCGGTTTAAAGAAGAATAATCAAATTGTACTTACATAGACCTGTTTTCACATGAGACTTCGAGTAGCTCACCGGTAGGAAGACGCCAACTTTCCGTAATTGTGAACCCTGCATTTAGAATGACCTTGAGTAGTCTTTGATAGATGTCTGTGACTATTATAGGTGACTCTCTCGCGACATATTCAACTTCGCGGTGGTTTTCGAGAAGGTATGTGATTCTTCCTAAAGCATGATATTTTACAATATATATGTAGTACGGTGACGCATACGTGTTAATCGAATAATAACTACAGAATGCCTCACCGCTTAAGCTCGACATAATAACTACGGCAATGCCTCACGCTTAAGCCGAATAATAAAGAATCAAAGCATTTCAAAGAACTACTGAATCATTTTTTAATGTAAGATAAATATTTGGTTTTAAAACAAAAGCTTAAGAGTTATACTAGCTTTATGGGAAGTTAGGTATAATAACTTAAGAAAGATAAAAAATCATTTACTTGTTTGTTTATAAAAGCCTTGTATTGATTTACTAAGTGTAGTAAGATTTGTTTGATAAGTGACATATTATGATGCTACCGTGTTAGTGTCTTGAAACGTGTATGGGTCATTCTTGCCGTACTTACGCTGCTAACCGGTAAGTCCGTTGTCGTTATTGTATCACCTACCTCGATCGTTATACCGAGGGCTTGCCTCGACGCGGTCTATACGGCCTATGCGTCCGCGAGACTATGCGAGCGGTATGCTCCGGGATTGATCATTCCGGTGTTTAGCCTGACGCGGGGATTCCCATGCGTCCGCTGAGACTACGCGGTCTTTCGAGGCTATGCGGCTGCGGAGCCTAGGCGGATGCCGGGTTCGCTGCCCCGGCGCGAGAATACCTGCCGCGTCCGTGCGACATGCGGGCCGCGAAGTCCGTGACTAGCACGCAGAACGATACTACGGGCGGTTGGCCTTGCTTCGATCATTCGCGCCTAGAATGACACTGCCGCTTTTCCTATTACCGATGTTGTTTGGATGTGCACTATGTGCAATTGAACCGATTGTATTTGTGAAAAGGTTTTAAATACTTTGATTTCATTTAAGTACTTTATAGTTTCACATACTTGGTACTGTTGTCACGACCTCCTCGGGGCCGCGTTCATGCCGCAGGAGTGGCAGTGCTAGATCCACATCCTTAGGATCTTTGCTGGTGTCGTGAGCTCCATCTTCTCCGAGGCTCTACTGGGGTATGATCTCCTCAGACAGATAGTTTTGTCAGATGGGGTATGGCGGGGCCCCGTCCCGCCATAGTTGTTTACTTCCTCAGAGGTCCTGTAGTACTATTGTACGTTGGGATGTAATCGCATAACTCGAGTTATTTATATTATGCCGAAAAGGCAAGCTTTTCATCGATAAACCGCTTCGCTTTTACTATGTTTTCTGCCTTGTTTTATATTTCCAGGTTACTCGATGTATGACTACTGTGCCCCTAAGGCACCATCCACGCCCCGAACGTCGTGACAAAAGTGGTATCGAGCGCTAATCCTCTGAAAGTGTCTGCACCGTATCTAGTAGAGTTCGATTATCGGTGTGTCGCGCACTACACCAATAATCGCGAGGCTATAGGATATTTAGATTAGTTTCCATTCTTCTCATTCCGAGATCGTGCTTTAGAGTCAGTTATAGGTTCGACCCTCTAACGCATTCCTTTCTAATGCTTATGCCTCACGTAAGGCAACCCGCCTGTAAGGGCAAGCGGCGGAGTCTGCTAGCAGACACCCGAGTCACGAGGCTCGTGCCCGCCTATACCGTAGACGGCGAAGTTCTATGACGCCGCCGCCCCACTGGAGACCACAGCTGCCACCTCGCCCCACGGCACCGGGCGGAGGTTAGGTACAGAGACGGCCCAACTATTGGCTAGAGTTGTGGCGACATACGAGACAGCCGGACGCGGCCCAGCTCAGCTCCGGGCCGCACCGTGGTACACCCGAGGCGTATAGTTTGAGGCTACGAGATTTCGAGTTGTAGCCGCGAGTTCTACTGTCGAGGCCGAGGATGATCCGCAGAGTTCATCCGCCTGCCTGAAGGATCACGCGGGTGATCAAGGCCTCAGAGACAGTATGTGACCGGTTCGCGTGCCGGTGCGCGATACCGCAAACGATTGGTTTGATTCATGGAGTTATCCCGGAGAGCACGCGTCCCAGCCTACTGGGATGAGTTCTCGTGAGGCTTTCCTCACTCACTTCTTGCCTCCACGGATGAGGAGGCGCGGTGATAGATTCTTGTTCTCGCTGAGACGAGAGGGCCTTGATGCCGGGAGTACAATGTCGAGTTTGATTCTTTGGCTCGATATGTCCAGCCGGTAGCAGATATGGAGGACGGGTGCATCGCTATGTCACCGGGCTAGATGATTACATGGCCGAGTCTTGTGCGGTGTGTCCTTCACCAGCATGGACATAACCCGTGATGCAGCTCATGCGACCAGATGCGAGGCGTGAGAGACCGCCGGTAGAGCGATATCGCGAGAAGAAGGCCAAGACGGCCGGTTCTTTTGGTGGTTCTCGTGGTGGCGGCATCGCCAGGTCCAGATTTGCACCACACCGCCGCAGAGCGCTCTACATCATTTTCGGTGAACAGGCAGAGCGATGGCGTGTCGTGCCCCAAGACTTGGATTTCGAGTAGCAGGTGCTAACCGCTCGAGGTCCGCCTGTGTGCCGTTGTGGTAGATACCATTCGGAGCCGACCGAGCTTGCTATACTTGTGGCCGCAGGTCATTTCGCGAGTTTGTCCGACCGGGCGGCGGTGGTAGGGCTCGGCCGTGCTCATTGCGCTTCATCATCTCCTACGCTTACTCGCCCGGCGTGGTACTCGGGTCAGCAGTCGCGGGGTCATGGCTCGGTCTAGCTCTAGCGGTCCTCGTAATCGCATTTATGCTCATTCACCGACAGATCGTGAGGCCTCACACGATGTCGTCATGTACTTTATCGGCTGGTTTGACGGTATGCTTGATAGATCCGGTTCTACTGGTCCATATATCTCCCTTGTTGCTAGTAGGATGTGGATGAGCCCGAGTCCATAGACCCTTTCGAGGTAGCTACGCAATGGGTGATTCGTGGTAGCTGCGGGTATATGTGAGCTTGTCCTGTGACTATTTACGCCGTCTGACCTAGCCGACTTGATAGAGTTGGAGATGATTGACTTCGACGTGATCACGGGACGGATTGGCTAGCTTCTACGCCAATGTAGATCGCAGAGAGAGTAGTACGGTTCCAGCTCGGCGAGCGGTTGTTGTGTGGGAGAGCACCGTATCGCCGAGGTAGGTTTATTTCCTACCTCGCTGGAAGATGGTACGGCGGTACATCTACCATCTCGTTCGTGTTTGATAATCGAGGTCGCGGCACCAGATTTTCACCACCCGTGAGTCGAGAGTTCCCAGACGTGTTTCAGGCGACCTCGTGTATCCTCCCGAGAGGAGATCGAGTTTTGTATAGATGTGTTACTGCACACTCGGCTATTTCCATTCGCCATACGTAACGGCACCGCCGAGTCGAGAGAGTCAAGGACCAACGAGAGATTTGCCGGAAAAGCGGCTTCATCAGCCTAGTGTTTCTCCTCGGGAGCGCCGTATTGTTCGTGAAGAAGAAGGACGGGACGCCGCGCATGTGTGTTGACTCACAGCAATGAACAAGGTGACCATTAAGAACGATACCCTCTTCCTGTGATTGATGATTTGTTCGACCAGCTGCAGGCGCGAGATGTTTCTCCAAGATTGACCGCGTCGCCATCATCGACGCGAGTCGAGAGAGGTGGATGTCCCTAGATCGCATTCGGACGTGACGCATTATGAAGTTCGTGGTCATGTCTTTTGGGTTGACCAATGCTCGACGGTATTCATGGATTTGATAACCGAGTGTTCAAACCATTTTTGGACACGCTGTGATAGTGTTCATCGATGATATCTTCGTTTATTCGCTCAGGCAGGAGCATGCAGAGCATTCGGTGAGGCTGTCTTGTGATTCTCCCGACAAGAACAGACGCCAAGTTTTCCAAATGTGAGTTTTGGTTAACTTCGGTGGCTTTTCTCGGGCATATTGTCGGGGCCGATGGTATTCAGGTAGATACGGCCAAGATCGAGGCAGTCCGGAGTTGGCCTAGACCTACTACTCCGGCTGCAGGTTCGCAGTTCGGCCTCGCAGATATTATCGGCGTTCAGAGAAGTTTTCTTCTATCTCGCACTTTGACTAGGTCACTCGTAAAGCAACCAAGTTTCATGGATCGATGCTGTGAGCGTGGTTTCCAGCCATTGAAAGAGATCACGACCGCCCCGTTCTTACTCTTCCGTAGGTCCAGATGGTTATGTCGTGTATCAGGACGCGCTGCATCGGGTTGGGATGTGTGTTGATGCAAGATGGCAGGTTATAGATATGCATCCCGACACCAAGAAACACGAGAAACCACCCACCCATGATTTGGAGTCGCACCGTGATTCACGCCAAGATCTGAGGCACTATTTGTACGTGGTTCACGTGGATATTTTTACAGACCACAAGAGCCTCCAAAGATATCTTCAGCCAGAGGAGCCGGACTTACGGCAGACGGTGGTTAGAGTTGCTTAAGGATTACGATGTTGATATCCCGTATCACCCGGAAGGCCAACGTCAGGCGTATGCCTAGTCGCAGGTCGACGGGAGCCTATCGATGTGCGGCTAGAGAGGAGGACACGGTTCGTGATTTGCATCGCTTAGCGAGCCTTGGTGTCCGCTTGATTGATTCGATAGCAGTGGGGTTAGAGTTCGCGAGGTTGCCGAGTCTTCCATCGCCGAGGCGAAGAGGCAACAACTCGAGGATCCGTTGACACGTTATCGCGATACATCTTCGTGAGGGCGGTCTCGAGGTAGCACGGTGCTAAGGTTTGAGGCGGTTGTGTGTTCCAGATGTTTCAGGACTTCGTGAGTTCTCGGAAGCACACGGCAAAGCGTTACTCATCCATCCGGTCGCACCAAGACGTACCACGACCTTAGATCCGTATCAGTGGGATGGCTTGAAGAGGACGTTGCAGAGTTCGTGAGCTCAAAGGCCCATGTTGTCGGCAGTGAAGGTAGAGCACCGTGAGGCCCGGTGGTTTGTTGCGACGATTGAGATCCCGACACTGAAGTGGGAGGTAATCAACATGGACTTCATCACGTGATTACCTCGCACTCGGAGGAGACATGATTCTATATGGGTTATCGACAGTCGATTTAAATCAGCCCACTTTCTTCCCGTCAGATCGACTTTTTCGATCGAGGATTATGCTGCACTTTACATCCGAGATCGCCGGCGCATGGAGTCCCTACTTGATCATATCGCATGAGCCGGTTTACGCTAACTTCCTGAGGTCCTTCCGTGAGGGGGCTTAGGGACGCAAGTGAGCTCGAAATCGCATTTCATCCACGTACGCAGACGGACAGAGCGCACCATCCGCACTCTCGAGGATATCCGCGAGCCCGTTATTGACTTCAGCAGTAGTTGGGAGGATCATTTGCCTCTAGTTGAGTTCACAGATAATAATAACTACCACTCCAAGATTCGGATGGCGCCTACGCAGGCCTTGTATGGGAGGAAGTGCAGACGCCATAGGTCGTTCGATGTGGCGAGTGCGGCTAGTGGGACCATTTGGTGCAAGATGTTGGATAAGGTGAAGCTTATCCGAGAGCGGCCATCGATGACCGAGTCGATAAGTCGATGCAGATCATCGTCACGGCATCTTGAGTTTGAGGTTCATGATTGGGTTTTCCTAGCGCGCCACCCATGGCGGTGTGATGAGATTCGAAGAAGGAAACCACCCAAGCGTACATCGGGTCGTTTGATTGTCCGCAGGTAGGCGTTGCCATGAGTTGGATCTGCCGTCCGATCTGGAGGCGCAGCATCCGCTTTTTCATGTATCTACGCTGGCGAGATGTATCGGGGATCCATCTAGGTACATCCGATTGACGATGTCCAGTGTGGGGTTATCGTATGAGAGATTCCCATAGCGATAATCGATCGTCGTTAGGCGTCTCATGACCAAGGACGTGGCCAGTCAAAGTCTTGTGGCGGAACGAGCTTAGGAGAGATGACGTGGGAAGCTGAGGAGACATGGTGCGAGGTACTCTCACTTATTCCCACACCTGTAATTCACTTTCCTACTTGTAAATTTTCGTTAACATTTTTTTGCCTAAGTGTTGTTTCGTGGCGTGTGTGGCATTTGCAATCGCTTAAGCATGAAGAATCTTATCGTTAATCGTTTGTTAGGAAGGAACATTCGACGAATGTTTCTAAGGGAGAATGTTATACCGTATTTCGCAGTATGTGCGTAGCGGAATACGTAAAAAGTCTAGCCAAAGATAAGCCTTCGACGCTTTATTTGTGCACAACTCACTAAAAGAATCGCTTTCCGAAACGTTTCCACACTTTCGTAGGAAAATTCCGCTATGCCATTACTAATTTTGCGGATTTTTCCGGAGACGAAACATTTTGGACCAACGGGAGGCTGACACTGGCACCTCCATCGGGTGGACTTGAATCGCCCATAGGACGAATTGGAGAAGCTTCGCACGTTTTTGTGCCTTGTGCACAAGTCAAGGAGTTGGTAGGATATTTGTGTGAGCAAATCTTCACCTACACTTGCCTTGCACTTGTCTTAATCTTGGCCATTGGTTGGCCACTTCTTGACCTATAAATACCCTTACAAGATGAAGAGTTCTTCATCCACAAATCTTTCCAAGTCTTGAAAATCCTCTCCTCTCCCTCGCCTTGTTCGTCCAAACACCCCCTCCCTTGTGAAGTTTGGCCGCAGGCCTACTCCCCTAGCCTAGCCAAAACCTACCCTCCCTTGGTAGAAAAGTTGTCTTCTAGTATTGTTATAATGCCCAAAATACCTAGCCCAAATCCCTTAGTCCTTTGTAGAAGTTGTGAAGAACTTCTAAGGTTTCGAGCCACCTGAGCGCATAACCAGAGAGCTAAACCTTGCTCAGCGCGACTTTATCTAGGATATTATTGGGCTTACCGAGGTAAATAATCCTAACCTCTTTGAATTAGAGAATACTTCATCATTGTAGTATAAGAATAAGTATTAAATACTTAGAAGAATATCACGAATAGAATTGAACTGTTATCACATGAAGGGTTTAAAAGAAGAATAATCAAATTGTACTTACATAGACTGCTTTCACGTGAGACTTGAGTAGCTCACCGGTAGGGAAATCCCAACTTTCCGTAGAATTGTGAACCTCCGCTTAGAATGACCTTGAGTAGTCTTTGATAGATATGCGCGACTATTATAGTCACTCTGCTGCACACATATTCAACTTCGCGTGGTTTTCACGAGAAGGTATGTGATTCTTCCTAAAGCATGATATTTTACAATATATATGTAGTACGGTAGACGTACGTGTTAATCGACATAACTACGGTAATGCCACGCTTAAGCCGAATAATAACTACGGCAATGCCTGCGGCTTAAGCTCAATAATAAAGAATCAAAGCATTTCAAAAGAACTATCGAATCATTTTTAATGTAAGATAAATATTTGGTTTTAAAACAAAAGCTAAGAGTTATACTAGCTTTATGGGAAGTTAGGTATAACAACTTAAGAAAGATAAAAAAAGCACTTGTTTGTTTATAAAAGCCTTGTATTGATTTCCTTAAGTGTAGTAAGATTTGTTTGATAAGTAGACATATTATGATGCTACCGTGTTAGTGTCTTGAAATGTGTAAAGGGTCATTCTTGTTGTGCTTACGTTGCTAACCGTAAGTCCGTTGTATCGTTATTGTATCACTACCCTCGATCGTTATCGGAGGGCTTGCCCGACGCGGTCTATACGCCTACGCGGTCGCGAGACTATCGGAGCAGCCGTATGCTCCAGATTGATCATTCCGTGTTTAGCCTGATGCGGATTCCTACGCGGTCCGCTGAGACTACGCGGTCTTGAGGCTATGCGCGCTGCAGGAGCCTAGGCGGATGCCGGGGTTGGCTGCCCCGACGCAGGAATACCTCACGCGGTCCATGTGTGACCTATGCTGGCCGGAAGTTCAGACTAGGCACGCAGAATGATACTATGGGCGACTCGCCTTGCTTCGATCATTCGCGCCTAGAATAGACTGCCCCATTTTTCCTATTGATGTTGTTTGTGATGGCACTATGTGCAATTGAACTTGTATCATTTGTGAAAAGGTTTTAAATACTTTGATTTCATTTAAGCACTTTATAGTTTCACATACTTAGTACCGTTGTACGACCTTCTCGGGCCGCGTTCATGCCGTGGCAAGGGCAAGCAGTGCTAGATCCACATCCTTAGGATCTTTGCGTCAGTGTCGTGAGCTCCATCTTCTCCGAGGCTCTACTTTTGGGTATGATCTCCTGTATCAGAGATAGTTTTATTGTCAGGTATGGCGGGCCGTCCCGCCATAGTTGTTTACTTCCTGAGGTCCAGAGTACTATTGTACAGTTGGGATGTAAATCGCATAACTTGAGTTATTTATATTACGCCAAAGGCAAGCTTTTCATCGATAAACTGCTTCGCTTTTTACTATGTTTCGCCTTGTTTTATATTTCACGTTACTCGATGTATGATTACTTGGGTGCCCTGGGCACCACCACGGCCCCGAACGGTCGTGACATTATTTCCTTCATAATCGCTAAAACCCATAGTATTATCATTCTTAGTTTAATTCTGCAATTTACTATAATTTTAGTCTTAGTTATAAATCCTACCAACATAACGCCAACCAAATAGATATCATAGATTAAATATTTGATAATTGATAAACCGGGCCATGGACGATGTCACGATCGACCCGAATCGCGATCGTGCCCTACCTAGCACCTCTTACGGTATACATCGAGATAATCACGAACGCATACGAAACTTATAAATAAATCATCAAAGATAAAAATCAACAGGTTAGCCGATAAGGCTACCTCCCTGGATAGTAAATACATCAACGAAGCAGTTGCCTCTTTTCTTTTACAAACTGACCCACAATATGTGACTACAAACCTCTAAGAGTTTTAACATAACAACTGTGGCGGGACAGGGCCCCTCCATACCCCTGAATATACATGAATCTACAACCTCGTGGAAACTGCATCAAGAGATAAGCCTCCGAGCAAATGGAGCTTTTTCCTAAAATCAACCGAGATCCTAAGAGCAAGGATCACCAACTGCGCACCTAACACCGCTGGCATTTAACGCAGCCCTGGGATCGATAACAGTACCTAATATGGAACTAAATAAGGTATATTAAACAAAACATATCAGATAAAACATGACAGGTAAGTATAAAAGGGTAAATACCGAACCTACCATGTCATTATCATCACGTGAACTTAATCACCTTATTATCTTTTCCCATTTCTCAATAAAAGTTATAGCCGCTTTCTTACGTTTACTTCGAAATTCATCAAGTTCACTACCATATAACTTACTTACCTTACATAACCTACTCCGCCCTTTATGGAGGGACGCCATACCGCCCGCCCAACTGGGCGCGATAAGGTCACATAGTCCGCCCATTGTGTATACCGCCTGCCCATTTCGGGACGATAATGTCATATAGTCTGCCCGTAAGATATCGCCGCCCATTCTCGGGACGATAATGTCATATAGTCCGCGTAAGGTATAATCGTCCTACCATTTCTCGACGATAATGTCTTATAAAATCCGAATTTAACCCAACGTACTACGATCTCTACTCCTTTAGAAAGACTCTTTTCAAATAAAACTTCCTGCATACTAACAACTATAGTATCAAGTCCTATCCACCTTCAAGACAAGTCACAATACCTTTTTAGAAATACAATTACCACACTAAATCAAGTGACTTCTTTATTAAAAACCTTAAGCAATTGGTACCTTTAAAACAATTTGCCCTTCTTTATTTCAAATCAATTCTTTGCTTACATTATTAGAGAAAACCATTCTCTTAACCTTCCATAAAGTCGTTATAACCAACTTCCCATAAAGCCGTTATAACCCTTTATGGTTTTAGACCAACTCATTCCTTTTTATAACCAAGAGACTTCTACTTTTTGAAACCAAGTATTATATACTTTCAAATCAATTCTCTTAACTTTCAAAAATACAATTAGTCTCTTAACCTTTAGAACTCGTTGACTCCTTTTATTATAAAACCTTAGGCAATCGATGCCTTAAAATCAAGTTGCCTTTTCACTAAAATCAAGTCATTTATCTTTCCATAAAGCCAATATAACCAACTTCCCATAAAGTCGTTATATTCACTTTATACCTTAGCCAAAAATATAATTTCCTATCCAAGAGACTTATACGTTTAAAACGGAACAAGTATCACATACTTTAAAAATCTTCAAGTCCCTTAACTTAATAAAACTTAAGACATCCTTTATTCTTTCAAAGAAGTGAGTTAATCTCCTAACTCACCCGACTTGGCTATTCATAAAACTAGTAAAGGATATCAAGGTGTCAGACGCCTCTGTACTACATACGTGCAACTAGTCATGCTCAAAAGATAGGAAAAGTTCTACATAGAGTAAATCACACAACTACCTCTTAACTTCTAAGAGTAGAAGGAAACATGAAATGATACCACAGGTATATTCCATACATAGGATTATGCCAAAGGAAGGAAGAGGTTCACATACCTCGCGACGATTATCGACAAGTAGCAAAATGCTCCAAAGTACTTCAACCTTGATAGCTATTCCATCCTTCAAGTAGGATACACTATACTTAGTACTTCAACCTATAACGGGCACAATACGCCCATTAACCTCTTTACTCAAACGAGAATATTCTAAGTGCTAAGTCGCTAAATTCTACTAAAATCTGACAAAGACCTCCTTTGTTTTTACTTACTTTGCCACCTTTTTTAAGGCCGAATACAATAACCAAACACGCCACATTTAAGGCCCAATCAATGCAATTAACAATAGGGGATTACACGCCTACTAGACGTGTAAAATTCCGCCCCACAATAGATATCAAACTATATGTCCAATTCGGCTACATTGAGTGCCATAACACCAATTCTTAACCAATTTCCATTTCAATCCAAGTTGTTAGTATAACATGATATCAAGTCGCAATTGATTAAACTACTATAATCTTCAAGTATGTAACATGCGACGATTCTAGTAAACGACCAAATTGTAATCCAACTTCACATGGCTTACATTACATTTCGGATTTAAGGCTACAAGCAATCCATAATACTTATAAACTTCAACATATCAACTTCATGCTAGCAATATGTAAAGCTAACAACAACAATATATATATAATCTTGTAACACTATTAAGAGACAAGATTATACCTCAACGAATCTCAATCCAACTCCAAATCCGAAGTCGCCTTTAGCAACTTAGAGCCTCTTCAAGACACTTCAATCCGCTACTTGAGACCCTTAGAACCATACCAACAACTTCCCTTCAAACTTCCAATCCAAAACCTAGAAAGCAACTAGGTTTTCACTTTCATACTAATCCAAAACTATCTTTTCCGAGATTTTTCTATTGAGATACGCTACAATACACTCATGAACCTTGTTAAAGTCTTGTGGCTAATGAACCACAAACAAAAAAATTTCTTCTTTCCTTCTTAGCAAACCCGAGAGCACTCTAAGGAGAACAAGAGTTCTTCAATTTTTCTAAGTGTAAAATAGCCTTGTCTTGCTACTAGTATGTATATAAAACACATCGAGGGTCTAGATATCAACACATGTAAAGCTTCGAGGGAAGAGATCGCTGCTGGCCTCGACTTAGTCAACAATGTCAAGCTCTTTAATTAGCAGACTTAGTCTTCGCCATGGTCAATAATCATAATACCCCTTACATAATTCGACCAAGCCATGTGGGAGGTGCCACGTGTCGCCCCATTCGCCCATAAAATTAGAACCTCATGGGTCCCACAAAACGAAATTTCTGCTGGGCCCACATGACCAAATCCAGAAAAATAAATTTTCATAATGATAATAAGTTCCATACTTCTTCAATTAATGTATTTTGAGAATCTAATTCTCACCAACGAACATTTCTCCTTTCCGACGTCAAGATTCTTCCGCTTAAAACAATTCTTCCTTTCGTACTCAATTTCAAGTCTTGAGTTCCTTACGACATTATCTTAAACATGTCCTGAGTTATGGGTGTAACATTCTTCCCCTTAGAAACATTCGCCCTCGAATGTTCTTTCTGAGTCCAATCTAATTAGATAGCGACATAGTCTCCTTTTATCGCACTTTCATACTACATATGCCACCCACGGCCGCATAACAATACTTATACTAAGACGTCAACCTCGACACTCACAAAGCCAACTAGTCCATACTCATAATGACCTCAATGTCCTCGAATCATCTCTACTAGGTCTACTAAGGTCCGAGACTGTATAATCACTGTGCAATTTCATATACCCGCCCTACCACCCCAAACACTACAGCGTAGTTACCTCGAAAGCGTTCTTATGGATTCGTGCTCTATTCATTTACACTTGGTTGCTATCTTTCTTCGTCGTACTTTTTCCATATTTTCAACTCATACTAGTATACATACATAACTTCCATACCGATGTCGCCTCTAATCTTTGGAGTCACTCTATAAAACAATATACGGCCATTTCGGCCACGACCTGGTTTTGGAACGCGCCCACTAACCCAGAAACAATTAACTAGACTTCGGCCTTGGACCTCGTGACTGTCACGTGAGCGGAACTACTACCAACCGATCCCACTCCATTTCAGGCTATGGGCGACCCGCACAGTCCTCACCCCGCCCCACCGCCGCACTTAACTCTTATTCTCGGGTCTATAATAAATCTTTCTACAGAAGACCTTGGCGAGAATTCATTAATCGCTCCATACCTTCCCAGATTTAGTTAGTCTTTACCAACTCTTGGTAATCTAAAATCATTCTAGGCAACACGCATCTCGACTTCATACATAACTCCGTATAGTTGTATGTCACCCATGATACGACTATCTTTACTGTCATTTACCCGACACGGATCACATGATCCAGCATGAATCTTCACGGGTCCCGCTTTCTTTGCGCTGCTTTTGTATTGCGATCAACATAA